>ML785081.1:208491-256005 GCA_009831015.1 Picea engelmannii | reverse complement strand
TATCTCTATCTATATGTTTTGGAATTATTTTTACAACATAAACATCTTTCTTTATAAAAAACATACCCATTAAAAAAAACATCAAAATCCTACATACTTTTTTCTCTAACTTATCTCCACATGGGTTCAAAATCTTTAAATACTTTCCTACCCACTAATTTATCTCCACACACTATTTCCATGTGGAAATTTAATAG
This sequence comes from Picea engelmannii, assembly GCA_009831015.1. Taxonomy (NCBI): domain Eukaryota; kingdom Viridiplantae; phylum Streptophyta; class Pinopsida; order Pinales; family Pinaceae; genus Picea; species Picea engelmannii. Next base: position 255,808 of record ML785081.1, on the reverse strand, counting down.
CCATTAACTTTAACTCCTTTCACAATAATTCAATTCAATGCATAACAATCTTGTACACTTTCAACATCATTACTATCAATTTTCAACATCATTACCATCAATTTAGTAAAGCAAATATAGAGATTTAAGCATATTTACGCAAACTATGTTCCTTTCTAGAAAATAGAAAATATAACATTAGATTCTCAACCTATAACATGACATGTAGCAAATAGAAAATAAAAATATGTTTTATATTTACATCTTAAAATTGTTGGAAAGTAATAAGCATCTAACTACCTAGCATTTATGCTTTATATATTGGTGTTATAGCAATATTTGCCTCACCCCATGCAAATTGCTCAAAAGGCCTTTTTCCATTTCCCTATGCAGACTTGAAGTCCCCTTTTGCACTTCCTAGAGCTAAAAATTATATTTTTCCACATATACATGCCCTAACAGCTATACAACGTGTATACGTAGGTTGCACCATTACAACCTGAGGACATCGGGTTTTATGCCAAAATTAAAAATGTTTTCGGGTTTCCATGTCATGTCACAAGATCCATGATCCTTGACCTTCCATATACTGGAAATGTTCTGAATCATCCCTTCAGTTCCATTTGAAGGCTATAAAATAGGCCATATCCAAGTTGTGGAAGAGGAGAGAATTCAACTTTTGAGAGGAAAGTTACTCTGGTGAAATTATTCACTTCATATTGAATCTGCATCCCTTTGTCCTTTAAATTTTGAACACATTGTTCAACCCCCAAGATCTTCCCTCTTCGATGGAGAACCTCATTGTTTCTCTTATATGAGCTTGCCTTTGGTGGAGGATTGAAGTGGTGGAGGCCTAGCTGGAAAGGACTTAGTTTCTCGGTTCCGAGACGTGCTGACATGGAATTTTTTCACTCATACACTTATGTTGATCATATTTTAATAGAAATACTCTTTTCTCTTCCAATTGATGTCTTGCAAATATTTGAATTATTATTCCATGGGTCTATTTGCTATGAATGTTAATGGATTATTCTATTGTATGTGCTAACTTTATATATTATCACCATATGCCTACGTATCTTGTTTTTTTAGGACAAGTTGCGGGTATAAACATTTGGATGATGTGCTCAATGGTGGTCTTCATCGAACATTCGTACGAGGTAGGATCTTTATCTTGTCTTGTTAGCATTTACATTTATATAGCATACTTGGGATTAGAGTTGATTTCTGCAGTCATTCCATCTGTTGTGGTTTACGCCATGCGATAAAGTGATTTTCCTCGTAACAGAATTGGCGAACATACTGGGGATGAATCTTCTTTTGGGGTTTGGAGTGTTTTTCTCCTTTGATTGGTATCGGTTAGCTTGAGTTTCATTTTTGTCTGATTTCTTCACATACTATTTTCATTTTGAATCTGAATTCCTTGGCCTTATCCTTAACCTAGTAGTGTTTTAATACATATACGTGGTTTTTCCCTTGACAGACGCGTACATACACGCACTGTCATTCTGTAGGGCGCGTACATACGCTGTTTTTTATTAAACAATCGCGTACATCAATATTTGTTTCTTGATTGTTGAGTTTGGTGTTTGTTGGGTGAGTTTTGATAGTTTTTTAGTCTTCTTGGGTCTCTGTCATAACTGTTGAGTTCCTGCAGAATGATAGGAAATCTTTCTTTGGTTGAATTTTTGGGTGGTTTTTCTTTCTCATCATATTTTTCATTGCTTGTCCTTGCATCTTGGGTTGAGTGTTTGTTTCTTGGTATCCTACTTGGTTTATCACTTTTTGCTTATAGTAGGGTCTATATATCAAGTTGTTGTTTAGTCCTTGCATTTTCATTTCTTTATATTGAAAATACAAAAAATTACATTTTGCATTTTGGAATTTTCTCTTTTGGGTTGTTTATTATTAGTCTTGATACATGTATAGAAAGATTGCATCTTATTTGAAATCACAGAGTTGAATTGAAAGTTGCGTTTGTGAAAATCTTATAATTGTTTTTTAGAATTGAAGTTTAGGACATAGCTTTATGTTCATATTCGTTTCTTTTATTTGTTGATTCATAACATCATCATTTTCACGACCACATCTCATTATCCTCTTGTGCGAGGCATACCTACTCTAGTGAGGGAGGCCCCTTTTCATCCACTATATCATGTTTGTGTGCATTGTCCCTTTTTCTTTACTTTGGTGTGCTCTCTGATTATTGGTTGGCCTTAGGATTTTGTATTGCATCATGCATTTTCATTGCTATGGTTAGTGGAGCCCCCATGACTCCCTGAGTTAGTGCTACCCATCCCATGGTCTTATCTCATTCCATGGAAATGAATCCTTTTATATTTTTGAGTGATACGTTGAATCATGATACTTAGCCAATACCTTGGGCCTCTAATCCTTTTTCTTTCGGTAAGCCATACATGTCTTCGCACTTACCATCCTCTGTCTCATCGCCTTATGTGAATCCTAGTTTTGTGTCTGGACGCATGATGCCTTCTTATTATCCATTTTTGTTTGGTGGGATTCATATTCCTCAACCAAATCTTATGGGAGAAGGTTAGAATATTCCTTCCTATGGATCCAATCCTAGCTTCACTTTTCCAAGAGAAAGTGCTCAAATGGGCGGTCATTCTACTTATTACATCACATCCATCTATCCTTCTTCTGCTATGCCAGTTACTATGATTGCTTTTCCCATGGATGACCTTTGTCTATCCTATATTGTTTCATCTGAGGGGAGTAATATTTATAGTATGGGAAACCCCCTTCATGAAGTTCCTTCGTCTTGGGGGCAACATATATCCTCACTTGAGTAACCCTTGTCATGTTGCTTTATCTTTGCAAGAGGCTTCCTTGGTGATGATGCACTTACAACCCTTTATGAATTAGTTTGGAGGAGGATACTATCCTGCCGGACAAGGCCATGGTGTATACCAGAACCCTTCCTAACCCACAATTTCTCAAAACTAGTCTTTTCTAGAACCTTGATCTCAAATGTCACAAACAGTCGCCACCAGTCCAATCATTGCAAGTCATATTAGCATTATATCACCAACCTCTACTAATCATGTTGGAGATAGGTCAAAAACCTTTGCAATTCATGTTGAAGACCAACAACCATCCGATGCAAGTCATGCTGGGGGGAAAACTCAAGTCATTGCTAGTCACACTGCACATACATCGCCAACCTCTGCTAGTCATGTTGGGGATTAATCACCAACCTCTAATAGTCATGTTGGGGATTCATCACCAACCTTTGCAAGTCATGTTTGAGATATGCTAATAGCCTCTGCAATTCATACCGGTAGCATGTCACTAGCCACTATAAGTCATGTTAGGGGCATTCATACAATTGAGAAGCCTCGACATATAATACATAAGCCCAAGTTCCTTTGTAGACTTTGCAAAGGAGATCACCTTACTCGTTTTTGCCCTGCTACTACTGTGGTACAAGAAACATGGTCCTTGCCTAGGGGCCCTTCAAGTTATGAGTTGTCTTTGGTTTCCCAACATTCTAATCCTTCTTTGGTTGATATATCAGTCATGCCGATGCAATATTCGACCGACACTACTCTTCTTTTGAGGGGTGATGTGTCTCTTGACCTTGTTGTCTTGAATCTTGTTCAACCATCGGTCATGCCAATGCGATATTTGGCCAACATCACTCTTGTTTTGGAGGGTGATGCATCTCTTGATCATGTTGTCTCACATGCTTTTGAACCAATGGTTGAAGAATTGGTCATGCCGATGCAATATCTAGTCGATCCCACTCTTCTCCTAGAGAGTGACAAGTCTAAGGAAGTGGCATTGCCGATGCAATCTTTGGTCAATCCCACTCTTCTTTTGGGGGGTGATACAAGGGAGCATTCCACTTTCTTTGAGTATGCTCCCTCCAAGTCCTAGGATGGATTCCTTTGGTTGGAATGATCTTGTAGAGCCTCGCCTTCATTCTTCTACACCATTCCATATAAGGGGAATTCTTCGATATATTGTAGATAAAGTATCCTCTGCGAGTATTTTTATCCTCCTCGACTTAGCAAGATTTGGGTTTTACCAAGTTTGTGTCAACTATATATGAGTTGTTGGCTTTCGATAGAAGTCCTGCACGGGATCCCTGGCCTCTCCCATGATATGCTGCTTAGAACAACATCCTTGAGTCTTAGTTAATCTCTTTTCAAGACTTCTTAAACATGAAAATATTGTCGAGTGAACTTGTCTCTTTCAAAATCATTAAATGTCTTTGAAAGGACGTCTGTTTGGTGTAAGTTTAACCCTTTTTTTAGACCAGTAGACTAATTTCGAAAAAGGAATACTCTAGTCACTAGTGTCTAGAAGAGTTCTCATGGGTATCATTTTATACTTTTTCGGGCCTAGGGGACTAAATTTACGAAAAAAGACATTCTTTGGAGTTAAGTTCTAATTGCATTCCATTATCCTACTTTCAGTATTGAGCCTATTGTCGGTTCCCACTTTCTTACTATAAGCTTACTACCTCAGTAATTTGCATCTCTAGCCAAGCAGAGTCTTCTTTGTATCCTTTACAACTTGACACCCTGTACCCTAAGAGGAAACATTCCCCCGAGTGTCTACATCCTGCATGCACCTCCTTGCATTGAGCATAGGTACATTCCATTGTTGGAACCACTTTCTTACTCGCGACACTCGTTTCCTCTCTTGTATCATAGCATTCATTAATGTATGAAAAAAAATAAAGACGAGTGGGAAAAGAATATTATCTCATGTTGGTAGCAGTCGTGTCGCCTTTGAACAGAGCAAAAACTTTTGAGTCCACTTTTCATCCAAAGTTTGGGTTTAGCATGACCTTAGGAAGTTGAGCTTGTTACTTAGATTGTACTCCTCTGACTGGTTACTATTCCAGTCCCTATGGAGAGTTTTATTGGTGCCTCCTGCATCAAAAAGTTTCATTATCAAGTCTATGTTGTCGGAGTCCTCCATATGTCTCGTGCTCTTGTTTAAAGGATGTCTATAATCTTGTGTTGGCCATTTCTCAGAACTCTTGACTTTGCATGTCGGCCATACCCTCAGTGTATCTCAGAGTCACATGAAGTTGTAGTCCTACCGTGCACCCTGGTCCTACTTTCATTATGGGTAGGTAACCTTGAACCCAACAGTCAACATCTCCTCATTGGTTGCTGACTAGGTGGTTTCCCTTTTGTTCGACATAAAGAAATATATTCACACATTGGGATTCATGCAATGTCTTGGATTCCATTAGACTTATTGGTGGTTTCCTCACCTTTGTCGATAGTTTTCCTTATTGGATGTTATTCAGAGGGTCTCTTTCATGCACTACTTGCATCTGGTGCATGCAAGAGACGCACAGGGTTGTTGGTTCGTGAACACCATCTTCATCTGATTTCCTCCAAATCATAAAGCTATTGCTTTGTACCTCGTGTTGAATTATGAGAGATTCCTTAATGCTCTTCTTTCAACGGATCTCCTTCCATAGACTTCAACTCATCTATTCTGGAAATGAGGCCTAGAGTCCTATGAGTACCTAGAGGCTTGCAGTCATCACTGGCAGGTTCTCTCATCATCGACAGTTGGAAATACATCAATGTCTCTTGATCAATGGATTCTTCAAGTGTTCAACCTCAACACCTGTATTCACATTTGTAAGAATGTACTCGATGCCTTGATACCTACTTTCATTATCGTTAGGATGTCTCACGTTTGTTAATGGTATACCTTAATGATCGATAATCAAACAAAGTCTCATTATGTTCAACCTCAAATATTCTATTCACATGATGTATACTTGCACCTTTGGCGGATCATGTATAAGACTTGTAGACATCACTTTATAGTCGTAGCTTTCCTAAGTTGTTGCTATTATTCATTGGACCAGTACCTATATGAGTTCGTTGATCATGGAAGATCAGATTGTACTCCATTGTATACAGATATCTTCATATACATTTTGAGATCGGTTTTCACTAGGCCTTGTTCGTGACTATCACTGCCTATGACATGTATCTACTTTGTATTTCCTATTCATGGCTATGAACAGTTGTTTGGTATATTTATACATGGATTTGTAGTGTAATTCAAATTGGCAGCCATGTGTACAAAGTCATTATGGATTGTAATATTCTTATTAGAAACTAGTTCATCCAGTTGGGTCTCCATTACTCCACTTCTAGGAATTATAATATATTTCGGCCATCATAGATACTCCTCTGGCCTCACACATTAAGGGGCATCTGTTATAGCAAGATTTTCCTCACCCCATGCAACTTTCTCAGGAGGTCTTTTTCCATTTCCCTATGTAGACTTGGAGTCCCCTTTTGCACTTCCTAGAACTAAAAATCATATTTTTTCCACATATATGCACCCTAACATCTATACAACATGTGTATACGTAGGTTGCACCATTACAGCCCGCGTACATCTTTTTTTGTGCGCAAAATTAAAAATCGTGTCAAGTTTCCATGTCACATCACGAGATCCATATACTGGAAATGTTCTGACTCAACCCTTCAGTTCCATTTGAAGGATATAAAACAAACCATATCCAAGCTATGGAAGAGGATAGAATTGAAATTTTGAGAGCAAAGTTACTCTAGAGAAATTATTCGCTTCATATTGAGTCTGCTTCCCTTTGTCCTTTAAATTTTGAACAAATTGTTCAACCCCCAAGCTCTTCCCTCTTTGATGGAGAACCTCATTGTTTCTCTTATCTGAGCTTGCCTTTGGTGGAGGATTGAAGTGGTGGAGGCCCAGCTGGAAGGGACTTTGTTTCTCGGTTCTGAGACATGCCAACATGAAAGTTTGTCACACATACACTTATGTTGATCATATTTTAATAGAAATATTGTTTTCTCGTCCAATTGATGTCTTGCAAATATTTGAATTATTATTCCATGGGCATATTTGTTATAAATGTTAATGGATTATGCTATTGTATGTGCTAACTTTATATATTATCACCATATTCTTGTGTATCTTGGTTGTTGAGGACAAGTTACAAGTATAAAACTTTGGGCCACGTCCTCAACGGTGGTCTTCATCGAACATCCGGATGAGGTAGATTCTTTATCTTGTCTTGTTAGAATTTACATTTATATAGCATACTTGGTATTAGAGTCGATTTCTGCAATCAGTCCGTCTATTGTGGTTTACCCCATGCCATAGAGTGATTTTCCTCGTAACAATTGGGTTGTGTACCATTGAATTTAAAGTGATTACATTTGACAATTCACAATCTGACATACAAAACATTAAATGATTTTTATCCAAATATTATATTTAGATGCATAACATTAAATGTTTTTTACCCAAATATTGATTGTCCATCAAAATTATTAATGCAACATAAATAACTTAATTGGATATCTTTTTCTTAAATAAAAAATATACCCATTATAAAGAAAAAAAAAATGCATTGAAAACCCTACATACTCATAGATGATTTTAGGGGTTAAAATTCACTCATGGGTTAGTTTTCCATGGTTTTTTCTAAAAAAAAGATTCACCAATTTCATTTTTTTTTCTAAAAACAATTCACCCAAATTTCATAGAATAAAATTATTTTACCTTAAAAATAACTAAAATTGTATAGAAACTATATAAAATCTTTAGAAATTTGAATAGTTTTACAAAACTATCACCAAACATTTTACATTTTGCATATTACTAGGTTGCATATTAAGGTCTAGTAAGATTAGCTCATGTTTTTACATTTTAACATAAATTTCCATCCTTAAAATTATTCTTGTACAAATTTTCCTCCTCTCCAACATATCTCCACAACCATCCGATGTGGCATTTTACCTCAAATTCCTTCCTCCCCAATAATGTTTCTTCCTCCCTAATAATGGAATTCAGATGCATAACAACCTAAACGCCATGGAACCATGACCCACATAAAAAGGGTCATTCGTATTTATTTATGTTTGTTGAGCATCCAAATCCTCTCAAGACTGAATTTGTGAAAATTTTCCAAAAATTGAGAAGCTACATTATACGTGGCATACCTGCTGGTAATAATTTTATAGTTATGTTAATATTGTTGTTAACTTATTTATATGTCAAATTTATATTCTTGTTGATAACTTGTTTATCTGTCACTCACTAATTTGGTGATGAGGATTTCTAATCTTGTTGCTAACTTGTTTATATGTCATTCACTAATTTGATGATGTCATTCACTAATTTGGCGATGAGGATTCGTGGAATGGGGTCCTCTACAACATTTTGATACTTTGTGATACAATTCTAAAATATAATACACAATTTTAAAATTAGTAACATTGTTATTAATTACGAGGTCTCTTTTCTTATGTGAGTTTAAACGATGTTATGATTGATTGTTGTGTCGTTATCATAGTTATAATGATAGTGTTATTTCTTTTAACTCTAACCAAATGTTTCATGTGTATAGAACATAGTTTGTTTTTCTTATGTATTTTATTTTGTTGTAGTTTAAATGTTTTATGATTTGATTATTTTTTAGGGATATTTTTTATTTAATTTTGTTTAAAATTTAATAAGAAATTGTTGAATATGTATATTTGAGTGGTTAATTTTGTATAATTTGAGTGTCTCGACGGTTTTTAACACGTTGAATTCATTTCTGCATTCATAAATACAATTTAAATAACAGAAAATTGTGATTTCAAACAGATTTATAACGTCAGATTCTGGTGAAAAAGACCAAAATGTAAAACAATTAGACAACACCTTTCACTTTTAATACTTTAAGAGCTAAAGAAATAATAATGTTGGCATTATCAACTATAACAATGTTGATGTTATTGATTATGGTTAGTATTTTAAGAACTAAAACTATTGATGTTGCAACTACATTGATGCCAACGTTATTAGCTATAACTCCTTCCACATTAAATACTATAGAACACTATTAAACAATCTCTCTAGTTTTTCTTTATTAAAAATGTGAAAGCTTCACCTTTGTGTTCATGTTGTTTTATCTTTTTTTTTTCTATTATAAGTTGTGTTTTTTCAATGGTATGATTAAACCACCATTTGTGGTTAATAATGCATTTATTTGTATTTCTTATTACCAATATGTTTTTATGATCCAATGGTTAATGATCTTATTTATATCATCCCTTTGTAATTCATTTAATTTTAATGGAATTTCATTCCATTTTAGAGTACTTAGTGAATTTTTTTTAGTGTGTTTATTCTTTCTTGATTAAATTATTTTATTATTTTATTATTGTTTAAAAAATAAATAACACAAAATATTGGAATTATGGACATGGATGATTCTAGGGGCTAAATTTCGCTCATGGGCTAATTTTTCATGGTTTTTCCAAAAACTAGATTCGCTATTTCAAAAATCATTTGCCCAAATTCTATAGGATAAAATTATTTTACCTTAAAAATCGCCAAAATTTTATAAAAATTATATAAAATCCTTATAAATTTAAATATTTTTACAAAAATATCGCCAAACATTTATAGTTGGCATATGAAGGATTAGTAAGATTCACCAAAGTTTCTATGTTTTAAAACAAATTTCCATCCTTAAAATCATCCCTAGTTACTGACAAATGTGTAATTCAAACATTATTAGTTGTAACTCTTCCCATTCTAAGATTATAGAACATTATGATTAGATAGGAAAAAATCCATAGCCAAACAATCTCTTAAATCCACCATAGTGTGCTTAGGTAGGAAAAAAAATGTTTCTAGTTTGCTTCATATTTCTTGATTAAATCAACGTAGTGTGATGTCAATGTTGTCAACTATGGTGATTTCATTGTTATTACTTGCAACTATTTCTATTCATTGTTATTACTTGCAACTATTTCTAACCATACCCATGTTAAATGAAATAGGTCAAAAAGTTTATTTATTAATTCACAACATGATAGGCCAACAAGTTTCTTTATTGTGTAATTATCAACATGTTTCCTTACTAATTCATAACATCGTAGGTTAACAGGTTTCTTTATTAAGTATCGTAGGTTAACAGATTTCTTTATTAAGTAATTATGAGCATTATGAGTGAGCAAGAATGATCATTTTGTTGCAAGATTGATTTTGATCAATTTGTTGTAAACTCCTCTAGCTAAGAAAGACTCATTTTGTGGCAAGATTGATTTGATTGTTTTGTTGAAATCTATTCCTCTAGAATCTTTAGATGATAACAATTATTTTCATAGTTCTTATTATTAAACAATTCATCTTTTCATAATGTTACCTGTTTACTATTTATGTAATCCCATTGAGTATACTTCCATTCTTATTTCTATAGGTTGCCGATTGATGGTTATGGTTATTATCCTTGCACAAGATTACATTTCCCATGCAACTATAGAGTACTTAGTGAATATTGGCTTAGTATGCTTCATGTTTCTTGTTAATGAATGTTGGCATTATCGACCACAATGATAGATTACATTATTTGTTATGGCTCCTAATGTTCTCTTTATCATCTACAATAAGACTATATAACAATACCAAACAAACTTTTAAATATATTCCAGAATCCACTTAATTGGGACTAATTCACATGTTTTTTACTAATTCATAGGATGATAATAGTTATTTTTGAAGTTATGATAACAATTATTTTAGAGTTACAATAACAATTATTTTTAGAGTTATTATAGTAATTATTTTAGAATTATGATAATAGTTTTTTTTAGAGTTTTGATAACAATTATTTTTCGAATCGGGATAACCTTTAGATTACAACAATTATTTTGAAAGTTCTTATTAGTCCTTGCCTCTAACTAGGGACTATAGCTTTCATGCAGCGGTCAACTATCGTTGATTACCTATTAACCCGTGTTTTTTGAAACAATACTTGGTGCATTTTGTATCTTTTTTACAAATTTTCCCCATGTCATGGATTATTTTTTAATAATTATTTTTTTTAAAGAACAAAAATTCTTTTTATAATTTTCAAAAAACTATATTCCCATTTTTTATTGATCCTCACGATATTGACAGGACTCAACACCCCTGGTGGAGGGAAAAATCATTTTCTTAATTGTCGGACTTTAAAATTGATTTAAAAATAAAAAAATAAAAAAATTCCAATTGATCGGCTCTGAGTTATTGCATTTAATATATGACACTACCATGCTACAACGAACTTGACAATGTCATCCTGCAATGAAGCTAACATTCTTAGCTCTGACAATGCTTCCAGAACCCTCACCGCCTTGCCATCTCTTCATCCCCTGGCCAACGCTTAGCTTTGCACCTGACTCATTACATTCACCATGTGGCCACCTGGTAAGAGATCTGTGTGCATATGTATCTCAGTATCTCTATATCAGTTTACATCTTTTCAAAGCCAAAAGCTCCATGCTTAGCACATCACCTTCCAATTAAAGTTGCAGAAATTTCAAAGTTGCAAAAATTTCAGAGTTATGAGCATTACCTACTCATACACTTGTTCTTATTCCCTGGTGTAACTCACTTGGAGAAGGCTGGGAGAATCCTAATGTGGGTAGCATCAGGGAAAAATAGTATCAACAATCATCTTCATATAATTCTAGTTATTCAACTACATGAGTAGCAGAAGCATCGAAGCACCACCCTTTCTCTCAACCAGCGAGTCACCCTGCTACTTGAAGGGAAGATCATTTTAGCATGGTCGGGCCTAAGAATGAAAATTAATAATGAAAAAATGTATTACTTTGTTACAGATGGTAAATTGAGTTCCATTTTTGAATCTGTTACTTTAGTTCTATTTGAATCTTTAACATTTATTTTAGATAAACAACTTTTGTCATATAAAACTGACTATCCTACTCAAGCAAAGTTGTTCTTAAACTTTTTGGGCAATGTTCATTGTGGGTTGGATAAATTCTATAAAATACATTTCTACAGATACATTAATCCACTCATACATGATAAATGACGTCGTGAACCCCCAAAGAAACTTTGATTGCATTTATATCTTCTTTTGCTTTAGTGAGGCTAACAACCTTAACATATCCCTCATCTTGCGATGCCAGGAAAAATAATCTCATGCCCACAACAAATTCATGAACAACATTGCCCTTTCTAAAGAGTGAACTACCATGGGCACCAATTCCTAGCATTCCCTCGAGTATTAGACCTAACTAGTATGGTTAATGAGGAAACGGAAGACCTTCGCTGGCAGCAACATCAATGAGATTCTTAAGAGTCGCATCACTCTCAAACGTCATCCTCATGCTGCTTTTCCACAGAAACCAAACGGTCTATATCCAGAGTGTTGATGATAAGACCGAGCATTCCACTAGGAAATACAATTTTGGGAATGTTGTGGGCATAGCAAGTCACAACTCTCATCTTCTGGTTCTTTTGAACTTCCTCGACATTGAAGGCCATAAGAAGCGACACCAAAAGATGGTGGAGAGGCTCGAGGAGGAAGGTGGAGAACAAGCAAAATCATTTGGGAAAATTTTGTGAAGCAAAACCAAAAGTTGGTGGAGAGGTCGGATGCTAGTGGAGAGGTCATGTGTTGGTGGAGGAGAAAACAAATCCAGCTGTATAGATGCATGTGCATAGACTACATGATGGATGGTTACTAGATCATATCATGGAACATTTTTAATTATTATTTATTTGATTGAACTCGGGTAACATGCATTCTCATTTTTGAGCAACTAAAATTCATTCAATATAAACAAGGCATTGACTAGGGACCTTGGGTTTCCAACTACTGCTTAGTCTTCACGTTCAGAATTTCAGGGGTCCTAATTTCAGCTTGTCATTCATAATTTTTCAATTGTTTCCTATAAGGCCACATTTAATTCGAACTAGGATCTCTCAGTGACAAATTTTGACAAACTAATGAACTCCATCTTCAAAATAATTATAAAACCTGTCATAATTTACACAATAGAGAAGAAATTTAATTTAAGTAGAATTTCCCACCCTATAGAGAAGAAGGAAAATGTTAACTTTAAAAGTAAAAGATTTGAATTACCTTGAAAGTCAATGGAGAAGCAGATGTCAGACAATTGGCTTAGGTTGATGGAAAGTTGGTATGGATTGTTGGTTTTCATTGATGTCAACCATTGGAGAGTGATATTTTAGATTGATGTCAACCCTTGGAGAAAGTTCGGTAGAAAATTCCGATAGCACAAAGGTTTGGGTAATGGACCCAATTTTGTTTGATGGATAATGGTATGAGTTTTGATATATTTTTAGGTAAGACTATTCTAGATGGATAATACATGTCATTCCATTTTCGGTGGTATGTGGAATGCCACATAACTCCTCACGATTAGAGAGTTATGGCCATGTGAAGTTGGAGAACACTCATGAGTCATCTAGAAGCCCCAAAAAGTCAAAGTGTTTTCAAAAAAAATTATTTACATAATAAAGTTAATGGATAACTCCCTAAAATAAGTAAAGTGGGATGCTACATGAAAGTATAAATAAGAGGCAAGGCTCTCTCATTTAAACACACTTGAATATCATTGAATATCTATTTTTGTGAAAGGTTATTTGGGGAGGTATTATTGATAGAGAAAAATTGCAGCAGGAAAAGTGAGAAAGGAAAAGTGCGGCAAAAAAAGTGCGGCAGGAAAACTGTGGCAGAAAAAGTGCGGCAAAAAAATCGCGGCAGAAAAATTGTGGCAGAAAAAGTACAGCAGAAAAAGTGCGGTAGAAAATTCACGGTAGAAAAAGTGCGGCAGAAAATTCACAACAACAACATGGTTGGGGTCTATTTATGAGAGATATGGCACATCTCGTTTGAGGTATGTTTTGTGAGCTAGGGTTTATCTCTTGAGATGGTATTGGATGTTCAGTATCAAATTTGTTGAGGGATACCATTGGTATTTTTTTGTTGGTATTAGGCATATGGGTATTGGTCTTTTGGTTGTGATGTGTTGCTGAAGTTGTTGGTTTAGCTTGAGACTACATAATAGTGAGGTTGTGGCACATGGTTTTATAAAAGGGTTTATGGTATTTGGTTATGGATAGTGTGATGTATTGCTAGAGAAATTTTGATGGTTATATTGGTATATGTACTTGGTATATGGTTGAGGTACATGGTTGAGACAAGTAGTTGATGAGTTGGCACATACATGAAGTGTATACTTGATGATGTTGGTACATCTTGATGAGTCATAGTTGACGTGTATTTGTAGCATGATTGGTACATATTTGGTGCATGGTTGATGCACTTGTTGATGGTACAGGTTGAGGTGCATGGTTGATGCACTTGTTGATGGTACAGGTTGAGGTGCATGGTTGATGCACTTGTTTATGGTACAGTTGATTACAGGTTGTTTGGACAGGTTATTTGTACAGGTTTGGTGCATGGTTGATGCATTTGTTTATGGTACAATTTGAGGTACAGGTTGATGTATGGTACATGTTGGCACAAGTTATTAGTACAGGTTGTTACAAGTTGATTACAGGTTGATCGGTACAGGTTTACAACAATACATCTCACAGTGATAGTGTGACAATGGTTCCATCATTCTACTTCTATGTCATGGTGGTTGGACGGGGCAAGGATAGGTGGTTGTAGCCACCTTCCGGTTGTAGCCGGAGAACATAGGGGGTTGTAGCCTCCTTCTTGTTATAGCCAGAGAATTGGGGAGTTGGATCTTCCCTCAGGTTGTATCCTGAGAAACTAGGGGGTTGGAGCCTCCTTCTAGTTGCAGCTGGAAAAAAAAGGAAGTTGGTGCTTCCAATGAATGTAATTCTTAAAGACATATAAGAAAAAACATTTCGTGGCTTTCTCCCGTTCTGGGTTTCCACGTAAAAACACTGGTGTACTATGTATGTGTATGATTGCTCATTTTTTCATTGTTTATTTACTCGGCAACTATTGGATGATAATTCTACATTGATATAACACTTGCATATTGTGGTTAAAAAGGATTGAATTGCTCTATTACTGATTCACCCCCACTCTCAGTAATCCAACAGTGGAGAGCCAAAAAAAATCATTTTCGTCCCTCTCAATTCCTTCGAGGGTATCACACTCATCGTCATTGCTCATCAAGTCCTCCATGGAAGCCAACTTAATTTAGCAGATTCCTCTATCTCTATTGTCTAATGTGTTTTGAACGACGAATAAGAGGGTTCGACCTTCCAATTTCATTATATATACATTATAGGAATTTAAATATTGCACATATAACGTGTCTCGTTGATGATTATGCCAACCATATGTTTAGTGATGATCTCAGTTTTTTACATCCAATTGATTATTTTCAGGAAGTGCCTCTGCAACTCTTAAGAATTCTTTTAAAATAACTCTTTTGTGTTAGACATGTCTGAAGAAAATTGATTATTTTCATGAAGTGCCTCTAAAACTCTTAATAATTATTTTAAAATCACTCTTATGTGTTGGACATGTCGCTTCTACACATAGATATTTGTAAATCTTTTACGACTACACATCATTTACCTAACTTCATACTTGTAAGAAAATTTCTTCATACAAGTTTTCTATATGTTTATCAATTGAGCATGTTCTACATCAAATTAATACACTCATGTATAGAGTAATTATTTCATATATTTCTCTCTTTTTATCCAAGGAAGATGCCCTATGGACAAGATGATCTTTGACTTCGACAGTTTGCTTTATTTCTTCATATAATGTGCTCAGCTCATTTTCCGAGATGTACATTTTTTCGCTGCTTTCCAATATTTGTATTGACTTTTGTGGAACTATAAGCACAAGAATTATCCTATACAAATTACCTTCGTGCACCCTACATGGCACCACATGTGTTGGGAATTACTTATAAAACAAGTCTTTATCAAATTCCATCTTCATCCAAGTTTGAAATTTCATTTGTGAAAATAAGTGTCTTCTTCAACTTGGGAATAGAAAACACATAACTAATTCTCTTAAATACATCGACGGGGAGTCGCACCTATATAGAGGCTCACACAACAACTTCATATTATTTATATTCTCATGGAAACTCTTGTTTCGAGGAAAAACAAACTTACTTTACATCATGAACCACTCCCTATGTGGAGTCATATGGATAGTTGTGCAAGAATCATTGTACAATGTTTTATTCCCTCCTATTGAAGTTGAGATATCCACCATAAACAAAGGTTTCTATTCATTAGATAGCACTATGATTAGCTGCATGGGCATCTTCATTTCCTTCTCAATTTCATCTAGGATTATTTTTCTATAGAGATTAATGTGATAGTTGAGAAATTGGCGGTATGATAGATAGAGAAACAACAATAGCATGATGATCTAATGCTTCACATCTAGGTTTTAACATAAGTCTCCAAACAATATATGTCTATCAAACACTATGTGTTGAAAGCAATTTGCATCGACTTACTCAACCATTTCCAATTTCCTGAAATGTTCTACTCCTACTCTTTACACCACTATAGTTAATATATCATTATGCAGTAATATTATCGACAATATTTCAACCATTGATAAGGAAACTCTATACTAAAAGTTTATATACACTTATATAATACTTTATAATTCACAAGCTCCCGTGCAAGGATTCGTGTTTATGATTGCACACAATATTATTTCATAAGGTTAATAATGTGAACCAAAAAAATTGAATACTAAATTCAAACAAAACATAACTGTAACTCTAACAAAAAGAAAATAATTGACCAGACTGTTGATAATACAACGCATTCAAGAGGGTTACCATTAGGGTCTAACGACTCTGGAAGTTAAACAAAGATAAAAAAATTATTGTAGCACGTTAGACTTATTAATTAGACTTGATAGAGTAATCCCTGATGTTAACTAAAACAATCATCGACAGATGTATCGACGACGGTTAACCTATAATCGCTCTCCTACTGAGAGTGGTAACAATAGATTGAAGTTAGTATTTTAAGCCAATTAAAGGTAACGACTCATCAGGGTTTAGATTCACATATCACAAATGTAGACACTCCGTTATTCCAGATTCGACCATTAACATCTAAGTTTTCACATTAAAATTATAGTAATAGTTAACCACTTAAACTGGAGGTTTGAGTAGATGTTTAGTTAAACCTTTGACTAGGTTAACTAGAGATATGATTGTATGCATCAATTTATCCAGAGTTCATAGTATTTGCATTATTTATTTAAGTGGAAGGAGTTAACTGATTTGTGATTTAACTGGCATCTATTTTAGATTACGCAAGGGGATACACTTCAACAAAATCCAATAATATGGGTCAACTCGAAGTAAGCACTATTCTAGCCTCATTGTCACAGACTATTACTGTCATCAAATAACGTTAACAACACTCTTAACTTGTTCAATGAGGCAGGGACTAGCTACTTTGCATCTATTCCCCTTGTTATTAAATAACTTAGTTCTTTTTAGAATTTGGTATGTTCACTATTCATGTAATATCATTGAGTATACATGTCATAATTAAACAACATAATGAATGCAATCTTGACATTCATTATACAAATATAATCCAAACATTGAATACGTGATAAAATTCGTGTTTTTAAATAATTTTTTCATCCTTCGGGTTATCTTGTCATGTCAATGTTATCTAATTATAAACAATTGAAGGGACTAATTGTAAATTAAAAACAACGACTTAGAACCTTCTTATATTCCATTTATGAGTATAAAAGTACATTATATGTAGTGGGAATGAATGTTGAAATTATAAATCAATTGGTTTGGGGAGTCAATGTGGTCTCCAAAAAGTCTCATGTGATATATTCTTAGAAGTGGTATTCATTTGGGCCACTTAATTTGTATACTATGTCTCATATACTTTGCAACAACAACATGTACCAAAGGCTAACAAAATCAAAATCATAAACATGCTTACTTTTATGTGGACCTCTGGAAATTTGTTTCAATAAATATCCTTAGGCTTTTGTGATAATACATAGTTCCAATGTTAACCTTTTTTCATAATTCTTAAAGGCTACAAGCTACGAGTTAAAATATCCCCCAAAATCTCCATTGTTGCTACACGCATTAATTTTTCCATCGTAAACATAATGTTTTTGCATTTTGTAGAAACACAATGATAAATAGCTTTGTTGAAATCCTAAATCACTCACTACTTAGTATTTGTTGAAATTTTGGTATGCTCGTTTAACCATAGACAATGTCACATCATTTTCACCCAACCATAGGCATTCACATATGCCACTCCCACGCACACTAACCTTTACTTAGAATAATTTCAGTAAGCCTACTCCATAACCAACAGATAAACCCTAGTTGCTAACTACAACAACAACACAAGATAAGTAGAGAGCTCCTTCTCTTAGGGCAGTGCACAATAGAGAGAGTCTCCATATTCATAGAACAAGTACCATACACAATTACAAAAATTGTAGTTGCACTACTCTCTCTCTCTCTCTAAAACTTGCACCATACTTAGCGAGAATATCACCAAGAATATCACTAAGAAAATCACCAAGAAAATCACCAATAATATCACCAAGAAAATCACCAAGAGAGAGACCAAGACCAAGAGATGACCATGCACCCTTATTCCATCTTGCATTTGCAACTGCAACTCTCCATAAGACTTGCACACTAACTGGGTGTACAAATGAGCTAAAAAATCCTCTATTTATATTAATCTATCCAGTGACTTTTATGGTTGGGCTGACTTGACTTTCTGGTAATTATATTTTTTGTTTATCTTTTTCCTATGGAGACGACTTGTATTTCTAGAATATAATATTCTAATACTATTTATTCTTCTAGGTCGACTTGTCTTCTAGGGTTTCCACACATATGTTTAATGGTTCACTTGCTTTCAAAATATTCTATTCTAAGTCATAGGTTACAAGTGGAGGTTAATACCTCCCGCTGCTACCAAAACATCAACACTCCCTCTTAGCTAGGGAAGTATTCCTCTTGGCATGATCATCATCACTGCTTCTGCACTTCTACACACCTCGGTCATTGTCCTGTTGTCAATCACGGATCTATATGTCATAGGAAGTTATGCACTTTCACTGGAGTAGAGTACCAACCTTCGTTGGAGTAGCATACCAACCTGGGTTGGGGTAATATACCAGCTTGAATTAGAGTAGCATACCAACCTGTGTTGGGGTAGCATACCAGCCTGCGTTGGGGTAGCATACCAGCCTGCGTTGGGGTAGCATACCAACCTGCGTTAGAGTACCAACTTGCATTGGGGTAGCATACCAACCTATGTTGGGGTAGAATACTAGCCTGCATTAGAGTACCAACCTGTGTTGGGGTAGCATACCAACATGCGTTGGAGTACCAACTTGTACTGGGGTAGCATACCAGCATGTGTTGGGGTTACCAACCTACGTTGGGGTAGTAGTGTATTAGCCTGTGTTGGAGTTACCAACCTGTTTTGGGGTATCGAACCATCCTGCATTGGAGTTACCAATCTACATTGGGGTAGTGTACCAGCCTGCGTTGGGGTTAGCAGCCTGCATTTGGGTAGCATACCATCCTGTGTTGGAGTTACCAACTTGTGTTGGGGTAGCGTACCAGCTTTTGTTGGAGTTACCAACCTTCACTGGGGTAGCGTACCAACCTACGTTGGGGTTACCAACCTGCACTAGGGTAGCGTACCATCCTACATTGGGGTTGCCAACCTGTGTTAGGGTAGCATACCAGCTTGTGTTGGGGTTACCAACCTACGTTGGAGTATCTCCCTCTATTAGGGATCTCATCACTTCCCTCTACTAGGGAACACATCAGAACACATCACTTCCTGCTACTAGGGAACACATCAGAACACATCACTTCCCACTACTGCGGAACACATCACTCCCTCTCATTAGGGAAAATCCTTCTGTACCATACCAATATTTTCCCTGACAAGGGCTTGGTCAACATATCTGCTACTTAGTCCTGATAATGAATCTCGATTCAGTTCGAAACGTCGATGAAAAAAATGACACCAATTGTAGATTATCCAGCAATAAACCTCGATATCTGCTACTTGTTCGTCAATAGAAATTTACTGGAGCAAGTGTCTTGTCATAGTCTTCTCTCTCTTGCTGGGAGAATCCTCTGAACACAAATCAGGATTTGTACATCTCTAGGATATTTATCTGCAACATGCTTGATCTTGTAAATCAACTTGGAAGTCACCACTTACTTCCCTTCTGGTCTCAGAACCAAGGAAAATATATGTATCCCACTCCTTCTGACTAGCTTCCTCCTCGATCATTGTAGCAAAGTCTACTGAAGCAAGGGAATATTCCCATCAGATATCATATCTCCTTTAAGCCTCCAAAGCTTTGATCCAACCTTCTCAACCCATGGAATCTGTCTGTTAGTTGAGAAATACATCTCTATCTTCCATATGGATCTAAAAGTCTCTGAGTCTCCATTCTCCCTCTGAAACTTGACTCCCTATGAGTCTGTATAATCTTCGGAGCCATCTTCTCCTCATGATATGGCTCATCAATGTTGCATCCTGCAAAGTTTCATGGGACCACGTTGGTCTCTTCTTGGTTATTGTAATGATTCTGGGTAGGCCCTTCTGGCTCTACTAACTCTTCTTGATGATATGAAGAGTGATTAATTGCACTAGAGGGATTTGTTTGGTCATCTTTGGAGCCTTCTTCTCCTTACAATCAGTCTCCATATGAGATATTATGTATCTCACAAAATTACCCTTCTTCGTCTTCTTCTTCTTTGGTACATGGATGTATACGGTTGTGTATACAACTTCTTATATGGATAGCCTACTCCATGTCTCAAATAGATACCATCTAATATGTTGTCTCCTACAACCGTCACTATAGCTTCCCTCAGAGTTATCACTTTTGACCTACCCAAAACAAGGACAACAAAGGGAAAAACAATAGAAAATTATAATAATACTCTTATAATAATAAAAACAAGAACGAGAACAATAATCATAGTAGCTCCTTCTCAGAGATATTGCTTGTGACCTACCTGGAACAAGAACCAAAATAAAAATACGATAATAATAAATATCTCCTGGAGGAGATGTTAATTATTCTTGCATACATTTATATAAATAATACTCATATGCTTCCAATTATTCATTGTATTTAGCAGTAATAGAACCTTTCAAGGATTGTTGTCACAACTAGTAATGTAGCAATTATCAAACTTGATATGTGCAAATTGGAAACTTATTAATTTAATCAAACCTGGAACCTGGAGTCTTATCTTCAAGAACAAATGTTTTTGATTTTATTCTAAGTCTCCTTCACTCAAGATGACAAGTATTCTCTTCAACCTGTCCCTTGTACTTAAGACAATATGCTTTCTAGACATAAATCTAAGTTAGAGAATATAATGCAAATAAACTATAAAGTCTCAACATTAATCAATCTAATACTTTGACTAAAGTTAGTTTCTAACTTTAACTTTGAACATAGGTTAGTATGATAATCATAACTTCAATAGATAAAAATACAACTAGATGTTCATAAGGTCACAATAACTCCATAACAGCTAGAGGCATATGAAAAAAGTCAAACCTGGAGTGTGTTGTTCCTCTGAATGTGTTGGATCTGAGATCCCTCTGTATCTATGATTGTTTCTTGGACTAGAGATCCTTCTCCTGAAATCACACTCAAAATAGTGAATCGTGATACAGTTTAAACATATCTAAGTACATACCTCCAGCAGTAGCGACAGACAGTGGCACCATCCGGCAGCAACGACAAGCAATGACGAACCCTAAAACTTCAAAGTTCTCCAACTTGCAATCTAAAGGTAACTGGAGATGCGCTAGGGTAAGGATCACTAGAACAACCAAATATTAGGCCCAACATTTCATAGAAACTTTACTGCAATTGGTACTGCATCTGGTGTTGACACTGCAACCGGTGCTGCAACTAGTACTGCAACTGGCACTGCAATCAATGTTGCAAATGGCACTGCAACTGGTATTGTAACTAGTGCTACAACTGGCACTGTAACTGGTGTTGCAACTGGCACTGTAACTGGTGTTGCAACTGGTACGAAGGAATTGGCACTGCAAACCTAGGGATTTTATGAGGAAACCCTAATATCTCAACTTTAGAAATTTGCAAATATGATCCGAGGAATAGATGTGCCCTACTTAGGTGACCTTCTTAGTGAGTTCAGTAAGTGCTCAACGATATTGGAAATGGGGAAACTGAGGAATTTCCTTCCAGTGGTTAAACTGTTACGAAGGAAACCAGCTCTGATTCCATGTTGAAATTTTGGTATGCTTGTTTAACCATAGACAATGTCACATCATTGTCACCCAACCATATGCATTCACATATTCCACCCCCAATCACACTAACCTTTACTTAGAATAATTCTAGCAATCTTACTCCAGAACCAACAAACAAACCCTATTTTCTAACTGCAACAACAACTCAAGACAAGTAGAGCGCTCCTTCTCCAAGGATAGTGCATAAGAGAGAGAGTCTCCATATTCACATAACAAATACCATACACAACTGCAGCAGCTGCACCTACACTAATCTCTCTCTCAAATGTATGCCATAATTAGCAAGAATATCACCAAGAATATCACCAAGAGAAAGACCAAGACCAAGAGATGACCATGCACCCTTATTCCTCCTTGCATCTGCAGTTGCAGCTCTCCATAAGACTTGCACACTAACTAGGTGTACACATGAGCTAAAACATCCTCTATTTATATTAATATTTCCAGTGACTTTTCTGGCTGGGTCGACTTGAATTTCTGGTAATTATATTTTTAGTTTATCTTTTTCTTGTGGAGTTGACTTATATTTCTAGAATATGATATTCTAATATTATTTATTCTGCTAGGCCGACTTGTCTTCTAGGGTTTCCACACATCTGTTTAATGGTTCACTTTCTTTTGGAATATTCTATTCTAAGTCATAGGTTACATGTGGAGGTTAATACCTTCTGAAGCTACCAAAACATCAACAATATGTTCATCTATGAGATTATACTTTTCCTCTTCATCCCCTTGATACAGGTGTCACATTGCACTCATTTGAAAAAGTGTTGCATTCATGTAATAATGTTGATGAAATTGCAAAGTGGGGTAATAATGTCAACGATACTACAAAGTCTGGTAATAAAGTTGGCCTATTGTAGGAGGCATGAGTGGCACAGCAAGATGAATGGAAGGGGGCATGCCTTTAATGTACATATATTCCTTCACAACATGTTTTCATATATTTTCCCTCTTAACATTATAGCATTTGCAAAAAACATCCCTAATTTGAGATTGAACACAATGTAGAATGTGTTTAGCTATCTCGATTGTCACTTAATGCTCAAATGTTTGGGTGGGCAGGGTCAGCCATGAACTCTTATATATGTGGTCCACCATGAAATTATGAGAAAAATTGTTTTCTTTCATGACCATAGAAAATCAATATTAGGAGTGTAGGTGTACTATAAATTTCCCAATAAGACAATCCATTATGCGGGAAGATATATTGTGGATCTGAAATAATGTCAACATTAAATCAATAATATTTTTCATATATTATCTGAGTTTTACATATATTGCAGCACATAGAAACATGGAATCGACATTGAACACTCGCCTCTCTAAGGAACTATTATTTGATGTGATATGGTATGACTCAATGGAACCATTTATTTATCGATTTAAATGTTGGAAGTCCTTGCATGCTTTGACATACATAACTACAATGTAGATAAATATTAGAATAATTGTTATTGTTGTTTATAAATCAATAACGTTGGCTAAATCAATAGAGTTCAATGTGACAAATTTACTCACTTAGTTGTGGCCCCCGTTGATATTTGAAATAGTTTATTAAATAGATTTGCTAGGAAAATTTTTGATAGAATTGGAGCTATTTGTTCATGGAATCCTTGACTGACAATGAAAAATGCATTATGTTCTCTAGGAAGTTGGACATTTATATCTCTTTTAGTGTCACAAACATATGTGGCCAGTTTCTTCAGTCAATGTTGACACAAATGTGAGATGCATATAGTTATTGGACAATCAACGACATCACTATGGATGAATAATATTTAGGTAAAAATAACATCAACAATTTAAAATACACAATTAAAAGAGGGAATGGAAAACAAATTAAGAGAACTACACACCTTATCAACCAAATCTCTGCAAGAGAATCACCAACAACAAAGGATGAAGGTTTCCATGTGGGAGTGGAAAATAAAACATGTTGGCACAATTCTTGCAACAAGGATGCAACTATCTCCCGCATTGCATTCTTTGATATAACCCAAGCGACAAGAATGTCATTTGATGTGTGTTGAAAGCAATAATGGTGTACAAAGGATACTAGTGCAACACAAGATTTCATGAATACATATTACATAATAAGAATGTTGCCCTAGTAAATAAGGCCACAAGATGATAAATTTCATGAATTCATATTACAAAATAATAGTGTTGGCATGGGAAATAAGGCCACTAGAAACAAGCATTGAATGAATTCATATTACATAACAATAATGTTGACATGGTAAATAAGGCCACTAGAAACAAGCATTTCAGAATTCATATTATAGAACAATAGCACCAACATGGTAATAGGCCACTAGAAACAAGCATTTCATGAATTCATATTACAAAACAATAATGTCGATCTAGTAAATAAGTCCACTAGAACCAATTTTTCATAAATTCTAATTACAAAATAATAATGTTGGCCTAGTAAATAAAGCCACTAGAAAACAAAATTTCATGAATTCTTATTACAAAAGAATAATGTCAGCCTTCTAATTAAGGTGAGTAGAAACCAAAATTCATTATATTTATTTGTACACAAAATTGAATCCATCACAAGGGCGTTATGTTCCCATCACAAGGGTGTTATGTGCCCATGCCTAACAGTGGGCTCCACTTTCCATCTTGCCATTATCCTTGGTATAAATAGCTTTCAATTTAGTAGGAAGACATCCACCTTGTTCCTTTCCACCCAATATTTGACATTGAGGGAGTCCTTTTCATGAATCTTATGTGATAAGTTATCAAGTTGTTTTCTTTGGCTTAGGATGACTCTTTTAGATAAGAATGCATCCCTCCCCATTATGAGCAACCTCTAGTGGATTCATTATGTAGCAAGCATCTAAACATGCATATTGTTTGTGTTGGTTGGAGAAACACCAACAAAAAAGAGAGATACAACCTAATGTCTTATAATTTGTGATAAGTGTATTTGATGAAGCCATAATTTTTGTATGGATGTAGGAATGATGCGATTATGGCAAGGAAAACCACATGTTGAGACTAGATGTAAATGTGAGGAAAACCACATGTGAGCCCAGGTGTGGTCTATCTGAAATTGTTTTAACAGTGTAATGAAATTGGCATCCTCTCTTCCTCTACTCTCAATTTAGACACATCATGTTTTTTAATTGATCTTTAACAATGCCTTTGTAATCATCTAGGTTGTAAGGACATCACTGCTTAAAAAAATAAAATAATGGGTTCTATCTAAGGGTTGAAATATTGTTCACATATTAGTAGGTACCTCACTTTTATAATTAATAGGCCATCAATATGAGAAGAGATTAGTTCATACTACTAGCGATGTTCTCATTTCAAATTAAGAAATTGGCACTATAAAAATAAATAATGTTGACAAGCAAAACACATAAGGTCGAATAATGTTGGCTTATAATAAAAATAGTTATTGTAAACAAGAAATAATGTCAACTTGTCATAGAGAACGACTACAAGTGATTATTAACATTGACATGCTACAAGATTGATGCATGCTTAAAATTTTGGTAAGGGTGAGCTTGCATAACATCGGTATATTCAAGTGGAATCGTGAGTTAAAATTAAATAATTGAAGAGAATACATACATAAAATGCTATAAGAAATTCATGTCTTGCGCATTCCCTCAATTCTTTGTATTGATGGCGGCATCATACACGACCTTAGGTTTTTTCTTTGACACCATAGCAAGATCCATTTTTGTAGTCCAAATGGCTTAATCCTCCTTTTCTGAAGTCATTAAGACATTCAAAGGGGATAACAATGGCTTCCACTAGAATGTGCCTAGGCTAGAATAGTTCCCATTTTGGTTTTGTGAAATAAAAAAAATAGTCAAGAATTTTAATGGTATCATTTCCACTATTTTTTTAGGTGCTAGCTTCGGTAGTTATTGCCACATTATTACAGTACTCTGAATCAACCTTAGTTTATTGTGAGTTTGGTTCTTTTCTATCTAGCAATGTCTCGTGTCCTCTATCATAATAACCAAGCCATGTGTTACATTAGTCATGATAGCTACTATAAATTACATGTGCAACATTCATGCCTACATGAAATGACCTATGACTCCATCCCCTATCTGGAAATCCATATCGACAACAAATCATTATTGACTAGACTTGGAAACATTGTATCCTCTCAAGAGGCGGGGTCAATTCTCTACATGCAGGTGAGACCTTGTTCATAGAAAGTGAATGTCAACCATCTAGGCCCACCAATAGTTCAATAATTATCAAATTCTAAATTTGCTTTGCACTCCAATCATGTCTCACATAGATATGAATAGACTTGACAACATGAATGGAGTGATCCTCAGGGAGTAGAGCGGAGAATCTAAGAAACTTCTCGAGGAACGTTAATGCAAACACTTGTATTACAATTGTTTATCCAAATATTATAACTTTTTCACGACCTTTTTTATCTCTTGCTTCATTAACCACCCTCTATTGGATATAATTTGAGAACTACCACTACCATGCCCCACAATCATGACCACCCCTCCACATTTCCCCTTCCAAACCACAATGAAAGGGAAGGAAGGAAGCATTGGTCGTTAATCAAAGTTTTGTCACACCCCCCCTGGAATTCTTGTCTTTGGGTCCTATCTGCAACCTCCATTTGAATTTGATTTAAAGTACTTGTTATCGTAACTGCTCCCGAGCTACCTTTCCTACCCCTAGATAAAACCTCATACATGCACTGCCATCATCAAGCTCCTCTAGCTAGGCCCTATGAAAAAGTACAAGACAATGACGTCCTTAGTTGATATATATCCCATCTACTATCAGAGGGTGTATGCTTGGGCTGGGAGGACATGCCAATTTAGCATCATCATAACGACATTAATGGAACCAAGTCAAAATCTTCGGTGTCGCACGCCTACATGGGACCATGAACATAACATGAACATGGATGAACAAAGAAACAAACTAAATGCATCCAAAACCCCTACAAGTAGTTTCCTCCTCTCTAATTTGTCTCCACTCACCATTCCCATGTGGCATTTTATGGGCCATTTAGTTCAACTCCTTCCCAAATAGTTTGATTCAATGTGTAACAATTGTGTCCACTATATATCTATCTATATACATATAACTTATAACTCTACTTCTTTCTAGAACATGTAAGGTTAAATTCACAACTTGTGACATTACATGGATAGATAATGAAAGATTATCTATTGATTGCATCATATCTCTCCTATCTGTATGTCTTGGAATTATTTTTATAACATAAACATATTTCTTAATTAAAAAATATACCCATTAAAAAATGCATCATAATCCTACATGCTTTCCTCTCTCTAACTTATCTCCCCATGCGTTCAAAATCCTTAAATGCTTTCCTACTCACTAACTTATCTCCACACACCATTTCCATTTGGAAATTTAAGAGCTATTGACTTTAACTCGTTTCACAACAATTCAATTCAATGCATAGCAATCTTGTACATTTTCAACATCATCATCATCAATTTAGTACACCATCAATTTAGTAAAGCAAATATAGGGATTTAAACAAATTTACGCAACTATGTTCCTTTCTAAAAGACAAAAAATATAACATTAGATTCTCAACCTATAGCATAACATGTATGTTTTGTATGTTAGGTTGTATACCATTAAATCTAAAGTTATTATATTTGAGGATGTACAATCTAACATATGAAACATTAAATGTTTTTAATCTAAATATTATATTTGAATACACAATCGGAATATGAGATACAAAACATTAAATACTTTCTACCCAAATACTTATTGTACACTAAAATTATTAATACAATATAAATAACTTTATTAAATATTTTTTTTTAAATGAAAAAAATAACGAGCATTAAAAACCCTACATATTTTCCTCCATTACATACTTTTTAACCCCATACTTATTTTCCACCCAAATTATTAATGCAACATAAATGGCTTTTTTAAATAACTTTTTTTAAAATAGAAAAGATACCCATTATAAAGAATTTGTGAAAAAAAAAATACCCCAATACTTATTTTCCACCCAAATTATTAATGCAACATAAATGGCTTTATTAAATAACTTTTTTTAAATAAAAAAATACCCATTATAAAGAATTTGTGAAAAAAAATCCAAAACTTGTATTGAAAACCCTACATATTTTCCTCCTTTAAATACTTTTTATCCCCATACTTATTTTCCACCCAAATTATTAATGCAACATAAATAGCTTTATTAAATAACTTTTTAAAAATAGAAAAGATACCATTATAAAGAATTTGTGAAAATAAAAAAATTACCCCAATACTTATTTTCCACCCAAATTATTAATGCAACATAAATGGCTTTATTAAATAACTTTTTTTTAAATAGATAAGATACCCATTATAAAGAATTTGTGAAAAAAAAAATCCACAACTTGAGAAGCTACATTATACGTCACCACAATCGGTTTATTGTCGAGACATCTCTTTCTCTCAATACGTGCCTCAATTTCTCTTCGCTTTTTCTCCGCATCTTCCTCACTGTTTGCGTTTGTGTAAATAATTATGGTTTTGGTGTTGCTAAATCTTACTATTAAAATTATGGTTTTAAGAGTTTAAGGAAGAATTGGAACTATTTTAAAAGATTTTTGAATTTATACTAGCAAAGATCAAAAGGAACAAAGGCCAAGGTATGTAATATCCAACTTTTTATTTTGGAATTTATTGGATTAAATTATGCATCATTACAAATACACACTTATATTGATAAGAGTCAAGTCATGTAAATTTAAGTAAATAATTCTATGTGTTAATGATATAAATACATTAAATTTTTTAAAAAGTTTAAAATCAAGATTCTACTAGTAAATATCTAAATACATAAATACTATTAATATACTTCTATGGACCTGTAATAGGACTACTATAATGTAGCCAAGCTATGTAAATGCTAACATACCCCAAAACCAAGAAAGGGAACACCAAAGAAATTCTAAGGTGGATACATCTGAAAAAAAAAAATGCTACTCTATTTTTGAGATGTTGGCTTGCATTGAATATTTAAGTGCTTGGAAAAGGAGTTGTATTTTTTTTTTCTAAAAAATTAAAAGAATGGAACGTGAAATTATTGTTACCTAACAAATATAAAAAGATCTTGAAATTGTATTTGTTTTCTTGATTGAGTTTATTATTTTTTTAACAAATTTTCACTTCTTTATATGATTATAAATCATTCAAGCTTTTATATATATATATATATATATAAATATATATATATATATATATATATATATATATATAATTTTTTTTTTTAATGTTTAATCTTTATTCTCATTATACAATTATATAATACTTAATTTTTTTAATTGATTTTATAAGAGAAAAAAAAAATTATATTTTTAAATTAATTTGAATTATAAAAAAAGAAATAATTATATTTTTTATTTATTTTAATATTTAAAAATTACATTTTTTAAATTACAAATATTTATATTTTTTTAAATATTTTATAACATAAAAGAAAGAAATGAATTTCAAACCAATGTCTTTGGATGACCAGTATAAACGTATGAAAATCATCAATTCTTGAACCATGGGTCTTCATACTAATTTGATTTGTTATGCTCATCACACATATTTTATAGTTAGAATGACTTAATGTCCTCCAAGTTGCCAACTTGATCCTCTAATTAATTATTAAGGTTTCTTGATATGTGTTATGGGATTGAAAATGTCTTTGCTTATATCTAATTTTCTTGCTTTAAATCTCTTTTGTTCATAAAGGTATACTTTCAAATGGTTTTTTAAGGAGACTTTTTATGTATTTATATAGTGAGGGGGTTTTTGAGTGAGTATTTTTTTAAGTTCATTTAAAAGACTTTACTTATAAACTATAGGTTGTAGGTTGTGAGTGTAGTTTTATGTGTTATGTTGTAATTTGTAAAGTGCATTTTTTTTTTTGAGTTCAACCAATTGTTTTTGTGTAATTTGACTGAATTAAAACAAAATAAGTTAATATTGAAAGTTTAGCAGAGAGTGGATTAATATGAAAAAAACCTTTCCTAGAATACTAGTATAAAAGATGCATGTCGTTATTGGGTGTCAACAAGCTATAGCACATGACACTAGATGATGTGTAAACATGATGGTCCATCCACATCTAAGAAAATAAAATAAACCTGGACCTCTACTTGGATGAACTTGTCCATCATTAATTCTATATCCCAACAATAAGAATAAAATAGTGTGGAAGCTCGAGACAATGCTAACAATAACTTCAATTTTATGCAAACAAACGCAACAAAATTGAGCAAGGTGGTGATTTGAACAACTTGTACCTGAACCACATGTTATAATATGGATTGATAAGGTAACTTTTGATGTGTATCTTCTTAATGAATCTAAAATGTAACCAATGGTAGTCAATCCAAGCAATGGTTTCCAGAAGGTCAAAGGACCAAACCCTCAGATAGCCACTTTGAAATCTCTGGTTTTTCTGGCATGGTGCTTTCTAAACCTTCTCTGGCTATTTGTTGTTGACCAAATGCAATAACAAGGTCACTCATAGATCATTAAATAGAGATCCCAGCTAAAATCTCATGCTTGGCTTTGGTTTTTTTTTTATTTTGTGGATAAAGGTCATCACTGTCACACACGAGAGGAAGGTCGGAAAGGGAAAAAATAATACACAATGTAGAGACACTTTATATTAACAACATGTTGGTCATGGGTATCAAAATCAGGACCTAGATGAATGAAACTAGCAATATAACCATTGGAGCAAAGCCATATAAGAGAAGTACATATTTTGTAAAATGGGTTTTTAAGAAAATTTAACATGGCATAAGTACAAAAAAATTGTATAAGATTTAACGAAATAATACAACATGAAAATAAGGAAGAAATTTAAAATTCTTACAAAAAACCAGAGTCTCAATGAAAACTTAGTAGAGAGATCCAAACAACTTCAACATGTTGCAAATGTAGGCAACAATCAACCCTTTTCTCCATCAACCACATCAAGTTTTCCCATGGTTTCTATAGTGATTGTGACCTTTGCATGACATCCATCAATCCAAATGTTTCACATTGTTGATCATCTTCATCAAAATACTAATTTCTCAATTTCCATGGCTCCTCTATAGTGGCAAGCATTACTAAGGAAATCACTATGTAATATACTTCTTATTTGTGAGAGACCTTGGTGGTGGTTGGAGTTGTCATTGTTGCATATTTTGAACAAGATCGATGTATGGGGTGTTTCGATCTCTTTCCCTTTCTTTTATTCCATAAAGTGTGAGCATTTGAATATGATCCACTCTCACTATTGGAAATATATTCCGTGTTCTCAAAAAACTCATGTTCTCCTTCTATTGGTTTGAGGCAATGAAATCTTATGCATCTTATAAGAGTCTTCTAGGAAAATAAATCCTCCCTATAGTACTTGCAGCACTAAAAATTCTTTAGAGAAGTGGATGGAAGGATTTTGGAACCAAACTCATATGCAACAATGAAGTAGAAAGCATATTTCAAGTTTGAATGGCTCCAACTCCTCTTGTGATTAGGACCCAAAGAGCCGTGTAAGAAACCCTCCACCTCCAACGAACCCTATAAATAGTCTACAACTGGGAAATAAAGACACTCAATAAAGGTGGGCATGTGGCATTTCAAAAATATTGGTAAATGTAAAATGATCTTTGTGACGAAACCAAGAGTTGTTGTCCCCTTAAAAAATGTCTTTGTCATAATTATTGTTAGAATATAATATTTAATGGTCTAAGATCGTAGCGAAGAGCATCGAAGGGGCTATGTTTACACAAGAAGGGAAGATTAAAGGGGGTCTATGAGAAAGTAATCTTGTATTGCAGGGTGTTAGTCTAAGATCTTGTCTATTTTCCATCGCATGCCTTAAATGAGCCCGTCCACCACCATTCATTGAGAAGGCCAATCATAAATGCATGTAAGGTTGGTGAGGAAGTCTACCTCACATTGTTATGGAAGGATGGGAAAAGTACAATTAGTTTTGGAAAATGTGCACAATCCTTCATTCTCTTATCACATGGGTAAATCATTCCATTCATTCCTCACTCTCACCATTCTCACACTACACTCTTCATTGTTACTCATGATCCAAATCTGAAATTGACCCAAATTTAGCACCGTGAAAAGGGAGTTACAAACCTTAGATGAGAGAAAAGTATGTTATAGATGAGCATAGAGGTTGGGAAAGTTAGGAACCCTTCACCCATTGTTATTCATTGCTCATTCACTTTTTGAGAGCCTAAGATTTATTCTCTAAAGTTATTCCTAGAAAGTATTATGTAAATTGGACTCTTTTTGCCTACACTAAAGAGCACTAGAGGGGAAGGATTCATTGAGGAGCATTGAGAAGACAAGAGAAATACCTTACCTTGTGTTGTATAGGGCAGTGCAAGACAATGTCATGGTTGTTTGATGGTTGGATGAGGTTCCTAATGTGCTCTGTAGTGAATAAATTTTCCGACCAATGAGAGCAATTGGGTTGAGTTGAGTGAGTTGTAAGCTTTTAGTTGGATTCCTTTTCCCTAGTAGCCTAATATCTTGTCTTGGGGGTAGCATCTACACTGAACCCCTATGGTTGGGTAAAAAATTACTCATAAGCATCCCATGCCTTGGATGACCATTTTTGGTTAAAACATAAATACCATATCTCTATTTGTATCTCTACAATTAAATTTTAGTTTATGTTATTGAAACGTACATGATATGTATGTTATATGTGTGATTATGTTGAATTTTAAATATGGGCATTCATTTCCATGAATTATGTTATTCCATGATTGATTATTTTGCTATAATTTTATTATTTGCACCTGTATATGAATTTTAAATCATTTTAAGCCTATATAGAATGCTACCTTTGCTATGTTATGGGGAAATGGCCCTACAACACAAGCCCAAACATTTGAAATTATTTTCGACTGGTATTTTTTGGGTATTGGTTTAGCTTGAAACTCTAGCCCACTTTCACCATATTTCTCGTCCATAATCATTTCGACTCAATTCACAACCTACATTTGAACTTAAATAATACCAATCGACATTAAGGTCAAAAAATATGTCATTAATACAATCGAAATTGTAGTCAATATGTCAATTGAGATATAGGATGATATCAAGGTCCAATACTAGGTGGGAATATGTGTCACTATAAGTATTGAATATAATGAAATGTAGGACAAACAAATATTTTCACTCAACATAATTGATGATATATCATCAAGATAAATATGTCTCTTAAATTTAAATTGGTAATTGAGAGAGATTATAATTTTTTGTAACTTTTGGATTGCAATATAATTTGTGGGCATACGTTATCGCGATATTATCTATATCTAAAATTATTTTTTCACAATATTATAATTTGTTATAAATTTTTGAATGATGGTCATAATTTGTCATAATGTTATTCTTATTTAATATTAATATGTGAACTTTTGTTGTAATTTGTCGTAATATTATGCTTATCAAATTTGTAAGTATAGTATAATTTGTCAAAATTACTTTGTGATTGTCATATAATTTTTCATAATTTGGTATATCATGCTTAATATTATTTGTTGTATGTGGTTGTAATTTATCATAATATTATGCTTGTCTAGTAATATTGTTTGGTAGAAAAATGATTATTGCAATTTAATCATTAATTTACAGGTCATTAGGCATAATGAAATAATATATTAATAAATTCAATAAGCAAATTACACCTTCATGCCGTAGCACTCAATTAACCCTAAAATTTTCAATTCATAAACATATAGATCAAACATACTATAAATGTAACAGAACATCATTAATCGAAACACGTCAATTAAAAAGTTAATAATCAATCCAGGTTAGTTGCACATAACATATGTGAAAAAGATATCAATTAACCAATATCTATTGTAATCATAAATCTAAAGTACATTAGATCTTTTTTATAGTAATGATTGGGGTTTCTATATATATAAAGGAGTTGTGATTAGACTAAACAACTTAAGATTACAAAAAATTGTCCAATATCTATTGTAATCATAAATCTAAAGTACATTAGATCTTTTTTATAGTAATGATTGGGGTTTCTATATATATAAAGGAGTTGTGATTAGACTAAACAACTTAAGATTACAAAAAATTGTCTTTTTCCCCTAATTGGCCAAATATCCAATGTAGTGTAAGGTATAGACCTTTCCAAAAGAATCTACAACAATTTGTCCATATCCTCAAAATTCATTGGTCATCGAGGTACTACTTGACATATTGACCTAATAGAAAAAATATTCCATGATACATTTAAACATAAAGTAAAACAACCAGAATTTAATACCCATTGAGTGTTTTCTTAGTCGAATCCACTTGGGTCTTCGTGTCTTCTTTTTCCATGGATACATAATTAGAACTAGTGTTGACTATCACTCCATAATCCATTTCTCTAGTTCCTATGATGGTTATGATGGTTGAGGTCTCTCCCCAAGGGTCCATAGTATTTGAGGAGCTCTCTAATAGTTCCCTTGAAGTGGAGTTAGTGGAATTGCCTTGAGTATTCAGGGATGTATAAAGCATAACCTCCCAAGGGAGGATTAAATGAGCCACAATTCCTTCAACTAAAGCTTGAAGGAAAACTAGGGAGGTGACATTTTCTAGCTACTTACCTTTGAAAATTTACATGGAAACACGTAACTCCATCTCTTAATATATCAAACTAAGCTCTTAGGACCTTGTTTCCAAGGTAAAGTCATCCCAAACCTTATTTTTTTCTTTTTTATTCTCCTCAAATCCATCCTTCCACCTAAACCATTGAAGAGTATAATATATAAAATTACTCAATGTCTCTCGATTCTCGAATTTCCCAGACTCATTGGAAAACAACCTTATTAATCTCCCTTATTAATCTCCCTTAACTCATAGATAACAAAAAAAACTATGGTGATAGTGGTTTGTTATTCTTCATATGTAGAGATCCCTAATGGCACCCACATCCTGAGGAGAGTAAGACTCATCTAGAGCATCAAATGATGAGGAAGGCTAAAAGTGTCAATGGGTTCCCCCTCCCATGTCATTTATAAGCTCCTCCATTCCTTCGACATTGGTGAGGTTGAGCATTAACTTAGGGATGAACCATTTACTCCCACAAAAACAAAGGAAAAATCCGTAATACATTGCACAATATGTAGAAAAAAAGATCATGCAAGATGACACATGTTGTGGAAGATAGCATCCATAAATTATACCCTCATGTTGTAGCACTTTATTAATAAATTCAATAAGTAAATTATACCCCATGTTGTAGCACTTTATTAACCCTAAAAAATTTAATTCATAAACATATAGATCAAACATAGTATAAATGTAATCAAACGTCATTCATCAAAAAAGGATAATTAAAAACGTAAATATAATCAATCAAGGTTAGTTGCACATGACATATGTGAAAAATATACAAGCGTAATCAATATCTATTAATATTAATATTAATATTAATATAAATAAATAAATATATATATATATATATATATATATATATATATATATATATATATATATATCGGTTATGACCAAACCAAACAACTTTAGATTACAAAACAATTGTCTCTTAGACCTAGCTAATATGATATCCAATCTAATGTACAAACCTTTCCAAAAAAATATACTACACTTCTCCATATCCTCAAAATTCGTTATTTGTAGGTGTATTGCTTGACATATTGACCTATTAACAAAACTATTTGATAATACATTTAAACATAAAGTAAAAAAACCAAAATTTAACACCTATTGAAGGTTTTCTTAGTCAAATCCACTTAGGTGTCCAGGTCTTCTTTTTCCATGGCTACAAAACGAACACTAGTGTTAACCATTGCTCTAGCTCCTACGATGTTTGAGGTCACTCCCCAAGGGGCCACAATTTGTGAGGAGATCTCTAATAGTCCCCTTGAAGTGGAGTCAATGGAGTTTCCTTGAGTATTCAAGGGTGAAGAAAGCATAACCTATGGAGGGAGGTTCAAATGAGTCACAATTTACTCAACTAGAGCTTGAAGGAAAGCTAGGTTGGCAACATTTTCTTGCTAGTTGCCTATTAGAATTGTCATGGTAGCTCACAACTCCATCTTTTAATCTCTCATACCAAGTATTGGGACCTTGTTTCCAAGGAAAGTCACCCTAAACCCTATTGTTTTCTTCATTCTCCTCAAATTCATCCTTCCACCTAGACCATTGAAGAGTAGAATAGATAAAATTACTGAGTGTCTCTTGGATTCCCCAGTCACATTGGTAGATACCCTTATTAACCTCCTTTAACTCATCAATAACAACAACAGTTGCAACAATAGTGACAATTGTCCATGGTTCTCCATTTACAAAGATCCTCACAATTTGAGGATAACAAGAACCTTCTAGTGCAACAAATGATGAGGAAGACCACTAGTGTTGATGGGATCCCCATCTCATGCACTTTATAACCTCTTACATGTCTTCAACATTAGCAAGAATGAGCACTAACTCAGAGTAGAGTTGTTTACTCCCACATGCAACAAAGGAAAAATCCATAGTACAATGCATAAGACAAAGATGACAAGACGATAGGGGATGACACCTATCATGGAAGACAACCTCCATATGTATACTCACACATTTCATGGCGGAGGAAACAAATAAGAGGATCAATTCCTCCTTTATTTACCCAAAGTCAACCCTCGCTTAACTGAACCCCAAATTTTCCAATAGATCAATGTCTCCATTGAGGGGTCTTAGAACATGGATGAATTAAATTTTGTTGAAATATATCCTTAGGGTAAAGGATCTTTAACATACTCTAGAGAATTTTATACTAGTAAGAGACTTTCGATGAATTATGGCATGAATGATCATCATTGAGTCTCTAATTAGCATCACCTTTTTTATTCCTTTGTTGTGAAGAATAGTGATGTTCATCCCTAGATATTTAGACATTTCATTTCTATTGTTATATTAGTGTTGTCATTATTGGTCGGCTAGGCCCATTAATTTTAATTGTACCCTTTATCTTCCATAACTAGCTTGAGAGATCAACTCATCTTGTGCATTTGTTATATTGTAAAAGGGAATTTGTTATATTGTAAAAGGAGGTTGCCTCCTCGAAGAGGTTTCTTATTCATTCATTCTCTTTCATTCTCAAAGCATGGAGTTACTTATTTCTATTTTTATGTTATTTGGGTTATTTGGTACATCACAAGTCAGGCCATGAAGAACAATAAGTGCTTCAACTTCATTATTTATGAGTATTCAAGGAAACTCATATTCTTAATGGAAGATGATTTATTAATAACATGATATATTTACAACAATCAATATCCTTTTTTTTTAGCGACGACTCTGAGGTCACCTAGGGTTAAGCTTTTCTATTGCAGCCATGGCCGCCTCCGGAGGAGGGGAGCCTTCGCCCCCTCCTTCTACAGCTGACTCCTTCCGCAAGCTTCTGGCTGCCCAAGGTAAGAAGCTCCCCCTAGCCGCTCCCCCAAGATTCATTAAGAAGCTCAATTTGATTCCAGATATTGATCTACCCCTCGACCATCTTATGCGTGTAGCAGTCTCCCTGTCAGATCGTGGACTAGTAGGACAATTTATGGGGATTTGGCCTTCATTCAGATCTACAGACAACTGGATCCAAAGAAACCGACGCCTCCTGATCTAGAACAGTGTAACCTGTTATGAGGTGAAAATAGGTTTCTTTATCTTTGAATCCATCTCACAAGAAGATAGAGATCTCATCTTCAGAAACAGACCATATTTCATGGGAACTCAAGGGATCTACCTGAACCGCTGGATGCTAAGCTTTGATCCAACGGTGAAAGTACCCAAGGACATCCCGGTTTGGGTAAGAATTCCAAATCTCCCAATCCATTGTTGGAATCCCACTTCGCTCCAGGTAATCAGAAATGGACTCGGTTAATATATTGACAGGGCAGATCCTAAGGACCAATACCCATGTGCGTGCATCTGCGTGGAAGTGGATCTAGAGGTAGGCCTCCTAGAGGAAGTCAAGTTAAAGGTTGGAGACTGGAAGAATTACCAGAAGCATGATTATGAACAAGTTCCATTCAAATGCAGGGGTTGTCACGAATACGGCCACTTTCAGCGAAACTGGCCTAAAGACCCAAACAAGGAGAAAGACAATAGAGAAGGATGGCAATAGCCTAGAAGAGGAAGAGCCTCAACCAAGGAAAAAATCCCAAGAAACAAAAAGAAAAACCCTA
The DNA here is from genome assembly GCA_009831015.1 of Picea engelmannii. Taxonomy (NCBI): domain Eukaryota; kingdom Viridiplantae; phylum Streptophyta; class Pinopsida; order Pinales; family Pinaceae; genus Picea; species Picea engelmannii. Next base: position 217,508 of record ML785081.1, on the reverse strand, counting down.
CACTATCCAAGGATCAAGGAAACTAGCCAGAGACAGCGACAATGAACAGGGGTAGGACACAGGATCCAGAATATATAAAGAAAACAACATGTGAGGCCCCTCAGGAATTACCAACAGCTAAAGTGGAGCAAGGGAAGTCAACACCAGAATCCAGAGAGGAGTCGATGCCAGAAAGGGAGAAAGAGAAAGGACAAACTGCGAAGGGAACGAACATAGAGCCAGAAGTGGAGGAAGGCGATGTCTCCTCAGATAGTAATAGCGAGGGAGCAAGTGACACCATTATCACCCCAATAAAAATAGGCATAGGTAGGAAATCCAAGAAAGAAGAAAGAGAAAAGGAGACCTATAGAGACGTCTTGAGTGGATCGCAACCAACAATCAGAAAGTTGTTCAATGTCAGGCAGACAAGGAAACACTCCAAGGCCCCTCAAGGAGCCCAAATCTCCCCCCCAGGTAAATCATGAGACTAACTTCCTGGAATTGCAGGGGTTTCGGCAGTAGAATAAAGGAAGAGGCGCTTAAAGATATCATCAAAACTTCAAAATCCAAGATCCTTCTAAACCAGGAAACCAAGATGGAAGAACAAGACTTCCTCAACACAACAAAAGCACTTTGGAAAACAAGCAAAGGAATAGAAGAAAGCACAAGAGGATCCTTAGGAGGTATAGGCACTCTCTGGAATCCTACGAAATATGATCTCATTAAATATGAAACATGCAAGCATTGGATCTATACCAGCCTTCTTCACAAAGAAACAGGCCGACGGGTAAGTCTCTTCAATCTCTATGTGCCTGTCCTCTTGGAGGAAAAAATAATTTGTTGGGATACTCTAAAATACTACCTGCTTCTAAATGAGCTAGAAAATATCATTATTGGGGGGGATCTCAATGTGACCCTTTCATCGACCGAGAAAAAAGGTGGCTCCATTGTGTGAGACCCAGCAAGGGAATGGGTAGAAGATATCATGTCAGATTGGGAGCTAGAGGATGTCAAACCAACTAAAGGGAAATACACGTGGTCTAATAAGAGGGTAGGATCGGGGCACATTGTTGCCAGACTAGACAGGTTCTTAGTTCATAACACCTTTATGTTGTTGGGCCTCACCCCTTCCTCCTCCATCCTCCCACATAGTGTGTCAAACCAAAAACCAATCATGTTGGACATTTCACATGACAAGAACCTTGAGCCAATCCCTTTCAGATTTAGACCAGCCTGGCTCCAAGATGAAAGCTTCCAGGCTTTGGTTACCAAAATCACGAATGAAACAGTAAGAGGCTCTGTCTTTTTTGGGGGGGAAGAAAAACTCAGAAGATTAAAGGTAGCGCTAAAGTCTTGGGACAAAACCCTTTCAAACCCTATTTTAACTCACCAAGAAGCCCAAAAAAATCTTGAAAAACACCAACTGGATATGGAAGATCAATAAATCACCCAAGAAACTTTGCATCAAGAAGCTCATCTCCAAAGGAATTGGCATCAAACCTGTAGAGAGGAGGAAAAGTATTGGCAACAAAAATCCAGGAGCCTCTGGTTGGAAGTAGGGGATAAAAACACAAGATTCTTCCACAAACAAGCTGAAGCTCGAAAGCAGTTCAATAATGTCATGGAAATTCAGGTCCAAAATCAGACAATAACGGATTTTGAAGGCATAAAAGAAGCTAGGGAAGAAACCTTTGAATCTCTTTATACAGAAACTCAAAGATCTGCTATAGATCCCAAATTCTACCCTCTCTCTCTAGTCTCGACCCTCATTCATGAAGATGTCAAAAACAGGCTAACCAAGGTAGTCAACCAGCAAGAAATAAAAGAGGATTTAGATCAAATGAACCTAGACAAAGCCCCAGGTCCAGATGGATTCATAGTTAGATTTTACCAAAACAGCTAGGATATAATAAAATTAGACCTCACCAAGATGATTGGGAAGTCTCAGACTTGCGCCAAGATAGGAGGAGGAACCAATTCATCTTTTCTTGCTCTCATTCATAAAGAAAAAGGAGCAGTCAACTTTGGAAGGTTTCATTCAATCTCTCTCTGCAACACTAGTTACAAAATCCTCACCAAAATAATAGCTAACAGAATTAAAAATATTCTCCCTGCAATTATCCCGAAAAATCAAGGAGGATTTGTAAAAGGTAGGCATATAGTGGATAACATCATCCTCATTCAAGAGGCCCTGCATTCAAGCGTCCACAGAAAATACAAAGGTATGATAATTAAACTCGATCTGGCAAATGCGTTTGATAGAGTTAGAAATAACTTTTTGTTCAAGGTCATGGAAAATTTTGGTTTCACCCACTCATTCATAAACTGGATTATAGCTTGTATTCGTTCCCCTTAGATATCCCCCCTAGTGAATGGTCATGCCACTAAGTTATTTCAAGCCTCCAAAGCCTCCAAAGGTCTTCGGTAGGGCTGTCCCCTCTCTCCTCTCCTTTACACCATCCAAGCCTCAGTACTTAGCCTCCAATTGGATCATGGCCAAACACATAACAACCTTCTTGGCCTGAGAATTGCCCCTGGGGTAAAAGACATCAACCATGCTCAATTTGCAGATGACATGTTGCTAATGAGAGGAGCGAGCATGCCTACAACAAAGAAATTCAAAAAGGAGTTAGATTCTTACACAGAAATCTCAGGAAGTGTGATAAGCCTGACTAAAAGTAAAATCTTTGGTTGAAACATAAATCCAAGGGAGATACTAGATATTTCAAGAATCCTGGGAATGGAAGGCTGCACCACCTAGGATGCATTTAAATACCTGGGAGTCCCAATTTTCAAATCCAACCCAAAGGCTTTGCACTGGACCCAACTGATAGAAAAACTCAAAAACAAAATAAACTCTTGGGGAGAAAACTGGTTAAACTTTGCAGGAAAAGTGGTCCTCATCAAAGTTGTGCTAGCAAGCATCCTGATTTACCAAAGCTCCTTATTAATGGCCCCGATGTCTACAATCCAGAAAATTGAAGCGTTGTTCAGAAGATTCCTCTGGGAGGGAGGGAAGCAGACAAGAAGGAAATTGCATCTTATAAGCTAGGAAAAAATAACCAAGCCCTATCTAGAAGGGGGCCTCCAATTTAAAAACCTCCAAACCATAAATTTAGCCTTGGGGGCAAAGATTTTATGGCACACAATCATTGGAAATACCTCCTGGAGTAAAAGAGCGCTATAAAATAAGTACTTTCGAGGCCCAAGGAAAAAATGCCTCGACCATCCAGCAAAGGTGGAGAAAGGATCCCCAATTTTCTCTCTATGCCAGAAGGCTATTATACACTTTAAACATCACCTCACTTGGATACCAAGAAATGGTAAAGAAATCAGTGTCTGGGAAGATTCAGTCATGGGAGACCCACCACTATCCACGCAGCAGGGTCTTGGCCGACTTAAAGAATGGATGAGACTACATAATTTGCATAGTATGTGGGACATGTCAAGTTGGGAAAATGATGAGAGCCATTCCTGGCTAAGTTAGGAAATTGCTAACATTCCCCCAGAGCTTGAAGAGGAATGGAATAGGTTGAAGAATTGCCTGCAAGGGAAATCCCCCTTAAAGGAAAAAAGACAGGAGAGGATGGGGACCGAGCTCCAGACTTTACACTATAGCAACAGGTTATCCACACATAGCAACAGTTCCCCACGTCCCCCCATATCCAAAAATTTGGAAAGCCATCTGGATCTCCAAATCAATACCGAAGATAGATATGTTTGTATGGACCATGGAACACAGAGGCATCCTCATTGGTGAAAATTTAAGAAGACGAGGATGGGAATGCCCCTCCAGATGCCCTCTCTGCTGTCAAGAAGAGGATACCATAGACCACTTGCTCTTAAGCTTCATTTACTCCAAGGAGGTCTGGCAGTTAACCCTTGGACTGCAGCCAGATACTATCACTTTACCTCAAGATGTCAACGCCCTACTTCGGAATTGGCATTCTCTTTGTCCTTTTCAGACAACAAAAAGGGGTCAAATCTCCACCCTTTGGAGAACTCTCCCAATGTTTATTCTCTAGAAGATCTGGCTCGAACAAAAGAAAAGGTTATTTAGGGAATCCAAAAGTAATCCAGCTCAAGTAGCCACAAAGATCAAGGCCCAATTTGGTGAGAGTGCCCCTACTTCTGCAAAGCAAAGAACTCAAGGTCGTTAGAAAAGGAAGAGAATCTCTAGATTGACCATCTAAATCTCCGAGATCAACAACAACAAACACATCACAATTCACACCAGAAAGAATGGGAAATCAGGATGGAGGAGCAAGAATTCGAAGAATGGAAAAGAAAGGATAATAATTATATTCCATTCTTTGACGAGGCCTCCAAAGGCAATTCAGGAGTGATAGGTGGAGGAGGAATCCTAGTAAGCCCCACTGGACTCTCAGACATCAGATTTGCCTAGGGACTTGGCACATAAACCAATAACAGAGCAGAAGCATTGGCCTTATGTCAAGGGATCAATCAAGCTATTATACACAACATCTAGTATTTGGTGATAATAGGGGATTCACGGCTAATAATCCAAGCCTTAATTCTCCGCAACAAAGTCCAAAATGAAAAACTCCGACACATATTGGAGAAAATCCATCTCCTCATAGGAAAGCTTTGAACTTATCATATTTACCACATCCTCCGGGGAATGAATGCTTCAATAGACGTAGAGGCCAACAGAGGAGCCCTCTCAAGCATTAGAACCATGCAAATCAATGGAACCACGACCAGTTGGGAACTCCCATGAACGACTAGAATAGAACAAGGACGCGAGTAGGCAAGTAGAAAAGTCACGTCCACAAAGGTACAGGGTTGATTCCAAAACAATTAGCACTCAGGAGGATTTCAGAAATGATGGAACTGTCCATCATTTGGTCATTGAAATCCAGTAAGAGCCCATGCTTCCCAGATCGAACGTATCGATTGGGTGCAGCGAACCTGAGGATTTTTGAGTTAAAAGGAGGTGTAGGGAAGGAATCCAAGTAAGTGAAAAGAAATTGAAGGGTGGGAAGGAATCCAAGAAGAATCATAGAGATCAGAGGAAGGAGAAACTTGTGTAGGAGAAGTAGCCCAGAAGCGGCAAGGGAAACGATGGCGTCAAGCTCTGGAAGTAATCCCACGACGGAGGAGCAGCTGGCAGCACTGAAGACAAACATACAGTGTCTCAAGCATCAACTCAACAACTTGGATGACTTCCTCCAAAACTTGGATGTCGACGCAGGGAGGCGCATGGAGATGCTGGAAAATGACATCACAGCCACCAAATTCGGGCTATTTTAAGAGCTAGGGAAACTGCGCAAGGACCTTAAAGACCCAAAGCAAGAATTTGAAGATAGGGTCAGCAACTTGGAACAACAGATGGAGCAGATGAATAAAGAATAGAAACGGGAGAGGGACCCATCCAAGAAGGGTGGCTCAAAGTAATTCGATCAGTATCTCCTAGGCCAGGAATTGGCCTTTGTAAATAACTATGCGAGGATGGCATTTTGTATAGAAGCCTCTGCATATAGCGACTAAGTTAGAACTAAGTGTCCATCATTGTTTAGTCATTCTTGACTAAATTCATATGTAACAGAACCAATGGCTTGCCACTTCTTTTCTATAATAAAATCCCATTATCCGTTACTGAAAAAAAAAAAAAACAATCAATATCCACCCTGCTACACAACATTCAATGTTATGTGAGGTTGTAAATGCATCCTAGGATTTGAATTGTTATGTTTACCATATATTTACTATATATACATGTTAGAGTTGTTTCTATAACATAAATACCCTTTTCAATATAAAACATGTCTATTATCTAAAAGAGCATCCAAAACTCCAAGATACTTTCCTCCTTTTTAAGGTACCCCTACCCACCATTTCATGTGTGGCATTTTATGGACCATTAACTTCACCTCCTCCAAATTCAATTCAATACATAACAATCTTATCCACTTTCAACATCAATGTCATGGAAATTGTGAAAGCATATGTGTGTGCCCACCATTTCTTGTGGCATTTCATGGACCATTAACTTTAACTCCTCCAAATTCAATTCAATACATAGCAATCTTATCCACTTTCAACATCAATGTCATCGGCATTGCAATATGTATATATAAACAAATTTACTAATGACCATCCATCCTTATTTCTAGAAGATATCAAATTAGATTCTCAACCTATGACATGACAACGATATAAGATGAAAAAAAAAATAGTATGGAGGAAGGTATACTTCCCTCCTCTACCATGTATCTGTGCCACCATTCCCATTTGGGATTTTTGGGACAATTAACATGAATTTCATCCCCAATAATTCAATTCAATGTTGTTGCTTCCTCATCCACTTTCAACATCAATGTCATCGAATCCTAACCATGGAATCTTCCTGTATTTATAGTATTTTTTCCTCACTTTTAGGGTCAACCTGTAAATACTATATGAGCCAACCTGAATTTTCTGGCTGGGTTGTCTGATAGAAAAATTCATATCTCATCATTCATAGGGAGTTAGAGGGAATTCCATATACCATTGGAAAGGTATTGGAATAATATTTCCAACCATATAACATATGATCACATTTGAGCTAGGTATCTATGGTAAAAATGCCTTCAAAGATAGGGTATCCAAACTGAGCATCAAAAATCTAAAAACAATATTTCCAACAATCTGCATCTTGCTATATTTATCTTGGACATATGTAGTCTCCCTATCTTTGACATCAATGAAAACAATATTTCCAAAATATAAACACCATACATATCAATGAATGAATCCCTCAAAAGCTACAAATATTTATGTGTTAACGAGCACACTTGAATGGCATGGATTTTTCACTAAGTATTGGCATAGGTTAAAAAAAGAAGAAGGAAATGTGTTAAGAAAATTGAGCATCAACAAGTAATTTAGAAAACATAACTTTACATGTTTCACATCGGATAATTACCTCTTTTTCAATGTGAAATCACCAACCTTATATTTTTATATGCACAAACCATCTTGAGAGCTATGTAGCATGTAATGAAATAAACACTGAAATTTAAAGGTTATTATAAAATGTTAATATATTATAACAAAATTGATAGATCTAACATCTATATACAACAAATAATTAATTTAAAACCGAGAATGGATTTTAAAAAATTACATTATTATTTAAAAAATAATTAAAAAAAAATTACTCACGATATTTAACAAAAGTATGCATATTATACCATGTTTAAAGAACAACTTCATATTTAAATAAAATAAAAAGATATATATATATATATATATATATATATATATGTTTCTTAAGTTAACTTCTCAAGAAAGCTCATCTCGAATGAAATCGTGCCAAATTCTTGATGGCGTAAGTAATGCTTCATTTTGCAAAAAATGTTGCATCCCTTTTATTTTTATTTTTGTAATTATATATCCCTTGTTTATGACAATTGTTTCAAAGTTATTGTCAAATAAAAAATTTAGTATATACAAAACAATGATTATTTTTTAAAAACATTTTAAAAAGAAAGTGCATGACATAAATAGTGTTGATGATAAATATCATTTATTTCATTGGCTAATGTAGGTTACTAAGTTGGAGTCTCCAAGGTGATTTTATTCATGTTTCCACAAAGATGCAAAATTGATGTGCACTCTCCCACCTAGGTGCACCCCCTTTGACACTCACACTTCGAGAATATGCACTCATATAGATCCACTGATTAGTGACAAAATCCTTGTTTAGACATGACATTTTACAAAGCATAATGACTGATGTGTCGGACTCTAACAATGGTTTTAGGGATGGGGATGGTTATCTAACAACTATTCCATGATCGATGCATGATTTCATGAAGTGTATGTTGATTGACATGTTGATTTGAGTTGGTACCAACGAGCTAAACCTAGAGAGGCACTTCTCCACATAGTAGAATTCATAGATCCATTGTGTGGAGGTTCTAGAGATCTCACATCGATTGTCACTAGGATGGTGCAAGCCATAGTGGTGGTTAATTCAAATTTTTGAGTTTGTTGCTCCCAATGTTCCATTTTCTCCTTACCTCCTAGACTTGTTCCCTATTGAAATCGCTTGTGATTTACTCTATGTTTGAATAGCAAGGAGGATCTTTCCCTCTTGTTTTTCTCCTCTTGCCCCTGCTTTTTTTGTACATGGTTCAACCTTTGCTACACATTTGAATGATGAGGAATATCATACCCTCTAGAATCTACTACATTCCTTTCTTCTCTGCTTCCCTCTTCTCATCTCTTCTTCCCTCCTCTTGGCTCTGCTCTATCCCTCCCATCTTTGCTTCCCTTCTCTCAACTTTGATCCCTTATGCTCGATTATCATTTAAGAGGGGGCTATGTTCCTATTAATATTATGGTAGCTTCGGGAGGTATGAACCTCTATGATGACCTATGACGAGATTAGAATCCTCCGGAAGGAAGCAAAGAATTGATGGAAACCCTAGACAGGTTGTCGGCTGAACAAATATATTTATATTGAATTTATTGATGCCCAGAAGGAGAAGTCGGCCCAGTTGGACTGGTCAGGTCGGCCCTAGTTAGACTGGCCAGTCCACTATAAATACAGGGCGCCAGTTTCATTATTACACACTCTCATAATTGCAGAGCCAGTTGTGCGCACTGTAGTTGGCAGTTTTGTGCGCAGGTCTCTAGGGAAAGTGGTGCGCTAGTTCTGGGTGGGATCATCTGTTTAGTTTTGTTTCTATTCTTTTGCTTGGTGCATTTAGCCTCTCTTGGCTATAGATTGCAGCCAAAATTCTCTTCTCGGTCAAGGTCAAGGTGCTCGGAGGGAGGCTTCGGCCTGTGGTTGGGAGACGAGGGTATCATCGTGGTAAAACGAGCACACAATCGTTTATATTCTAACAGGTTATGGGCCCACATGCCCTTCAGTCAGCCTAAAATGCTGGAAGGAAACATAACCGCTAGGTATTGAGCTCATTGAGGAACTTCCGCTAGGGTTACTAGCAGGAGCAGCTTCCAAAGAACTGCAGCTAGGGTTACTAGCAGTAGCAGTTGCAGAAACCCTAATTCTCAGATCCGGCACC
>ML785081.1:173056-208391 GCA_009831015.1 Picea engelmannii | reverse complement strand
CCATCTCCATTATCATTTAAGGTGGTGCTATGTTGTCACATTTATTTGAGCATTTGACACTTGGGATTTGGGTAAGTTGTTTATTAATATTTTTTTTAAGTCGGACTATGAATGTATGGGCAATTGTTTTTCTAGTTTTTTTACTATTATTGAACAAGTGTAGGGATGCTCACTTTGAAGGTATATTTGTTAGAATTATAAGAGTGAACACCAAATATTCTTGTAATTCAATATAGTTCTATTATACATAATTATAGTTCACAAAAGATATTTCATAGGCAAGTTACACCATGTTTGAAATTAATCGGAAATATATATATCTCAACCTCAACAAAATCGATTGGGATGTTTGGGTGGTTGTTAGGTCTCCTCACACGAATATTTATTCTTCTGGGGAGTTATGAGGTTGTAGGTAACTTACCAAGCAGTTTGGCGTAGCCTCGAGTGATACAAAGAGTTTTAGTAAATTCTTCATAGGGTATAGGAAACCAAGTTTTGTATGGGTTTCAAGAGTTCTAGTGGAATTTTTGAATGTAGGGTTCATGTCTTCAAAGGAAACCTCTTGTTTTGGATTGATACTAGGGAAAAGGGTTGGACTATGGATATTTTCATAGGACTAATCACGATTGTGTAGTGCGTTTATGTAATCCATACAATTCCAGGCCCTTCTTCTAGTGTCAATTCTATTGATGGGGAAAAAATTATGTTAACGAGGAGGAGTTGCCCAACAACAGTAAGGGTTTCTCCCTGATACAAAGTCCCAATTAGACTATACACCATTTGGTTTAGGAGACCCATCCAAATTCTAGTGCAGCTGCTATTACTCGTTGTGATGGTGAATATGGATGGTTATGCAATGTAAATATGTAGATGAAGACTATGTATGAAAAGAAATCTAATCTACTTCTACTCTATTCTATCATATCCTAGCTAGGAGCGAGGTATCGCAACCGAATGAGTTGTGAAGGAACTAAACTCTACTGAAAAATTCACGCAAATAGCTATAATTAAGGTGTGAAGTTAGAGACACATGCATGAAAAATATATAACTACAAAAGTCCAAACTATATTTTCCACATACATTAAAACTCATATGCTCAGGACATATAAAATATAAGGAGGAATAAAAAAACTCCAAAAATGATATAGATTGCATTAGATTAATCTATAAGAAAACATATTCTTACAACACATGTGAACAACATACATTCCACTTGAAATAGTTCACATCAAAACAAAAACACATGCAAGTTCTTCTCTCTTTCATAAAACTGGCCCTAAGGGCTTCCCAATATTCATTAACCAAGTATTTTCTCCAAAAAGAGTTCTAGAGTGTATACAAAGCTTGAAGATCCCCTTCCAAATGAGTCTCTTCCATTATTTATACAATTATTCCTAACTATTGAAGGTTACTTCTTGTATTCCTAAAGGCGCAGTTACAAAAATGTCCAGCTTCCCTCCTCATAATTAATAACATGTGTACATAGTGAAGACAAAGTTAAAGATGGTTGGAAAAGACAAAATAGACTATAGTTAATAGATCGAATTGCTATTTTGTCTTATCTATGGATTTTTATCCCTCATATATGTTGTCCAAATTTCCAGTTGATCATACAATGATAAGATCCAACGTTATGTTAATTCCTCGAGAGCAGTTGTGTGCATGGCTATATGGTCGTCGAGGGTCTATATATCCTTTGACAAGGTGGTCAATAATGCCTGAATCATAGTATGGACTTTGGTCGGTTGGATGAGATGTTTCTCAATTAATTCCATTGTTACTTTGGTGGTAGACTCGGTAATTTCTTGTTTGTGGCTTGTGTTGTCGTATATTTTGTCGACTAGTTCTTCCATTGTGATATTTTCTCCCATCTCTTCTAGTTGGGGAAGTCGGCATATTTTGATCAATGATTGTGCCACCCTATGTAGTTTTGAACATATATACATTAAACTAGTGGTCTCTTTGTCTTCCCTTATTCCATCATGTTGGAAGCACTCCAATGTATAGAGATCCCTATTTCCTTCTTCGCTGACATTTATTTTTATGGGGGTTTTCATGAGAACTGAGATTGGATTTCCCCCTATCACTGACACTTTCTTCACTTGTTCTTGCACAATTCTACTCGACACCTAGTCATACGTGAATTTATTCAAGTTTGGTACTTCGCTTGGTCTGAATGGACCAAAGATTCCCAAACCTAGCCCATTGAATTGGGTATGCCCGTTGGCGCCTGTTATTGATATATCTAGGATATCAGTGTCCATAGGTTGGGCATCATCATTTCTTGTTTCAGCGTATTTATTTTTTCATTCTTCTTCAGTGACTAATTTGTCGACAACTTCCTTAGCTACCTTTTCTGCTGCCTCTATCACTTGTGTCTCCTTTTCGACTATTTCTTTTTATTCAACTTCCTTCTAGGAAGTTGAATTTGCTTTTGCTTCTATTGTGGCTATTGTTGCATCATATTTAGCCTTAGCTTTATCTTATTCGACGATATTTTGTTTCTTCTCAGCAACATCATTCTTCTTCTTTTGGACCTTTTTCCTTTTTTCTCCTCTTCTTATCTGCTATTGTTTCTTCTTCTTCAACAGAACTCAATTGCACAGATGTGGTTGTAGCATAGCCCTTTTATATTGCCTCTTCTTCTTGCTTCTTTCTAGCCTCTTCTCTTTCTCTTTCTTCATATAAAATCCTCCCTATGGTCTTGCCTCATCTCTTGAAGACAAATTTTTCATAATTCCTTGCATTGCAACGTATTTCTTCTTCTTCCCAAACCTATGAAGTGTATTCCCAAGGCACGCCTAGTTTGTTGAAATTCTCTTTGGCGACCTTCTTCAGGTCGTGCCCCCTGAACCTGTCTTATTCAAATAGGTATGATAGCAATATATCCACCTCCTCTTGGGCGTGTTTCATGTTTGTGAAGAAATAGGCGCCGACGTATAGCGGGACCGGTCGCCATATAACTTTCTTATCTCTGTAAATCATCCCCCTAACTCTGTTAATGATTGTTTGATAAGTCATTTCCCGGAGTACTAGTTTGTCTGGTATAAACCAAGGAAGTATATGGGGGACCTTCATGGCACCATATACCCTGATGTAAGTGTCGTTTTCCATTAGGTACTGATCCCCAATCCTCTTGATGATGGTTATTTCTTTGTCAACCATACATGGGGTTGGTATGCAAAAAATGAACTCGTATAGCGAAGCTAGGAAGTGCTCGCAGATATTTTGATACCTTTTCTATACTTATGCTCCCATAGCACTTTGTAGTATATATGAATGGATATGTTTGTTGGCTTCCATTCCCAACCCATATTTGGGTATCGATGGGCTATGCACATGATGTTTATGAAATAGGAGGACATGTGGAAACTAGGGAAGGTCCCAGGCGAGGCTTCTACAACTGTTGTGATGGATTCTAATAGGTTTGTTGATAGCATGTTGTCCTAGTTGAATAATAACCATTTGTTTTTGCAGTAATAAATTAATGGCATGTATGATATGGGAAATATGGAGGCATTTGGTTCCCTGTACAGTATGCATAACATGGCCACCATATATTGATAAGGCTTCTATAAATTCTAACCTTGTACAATATCTACTGCAAACAGATATTCAGAAAAATAACAGAAAAGATACAATGGCAAATACAAACATTACACAGAGATTTTTCCCCTGGAAACCCAAACCGGAAAAACCAACATGTTCTATATTATTCATCATGATACATTGTTTACAATACAATATACATATAGGAGCCAGTGGCATCCAAAAGCCTAACCCAATGACCTAGATTAGTCCAAAACCCTAATTCCTTAACCAGAAATAGAAAACCATCGACAAAAACCATGTGCCGAAAAAACACCTAAATACATGACACATTTCCCGAGGCAGGTGTCACATCTCCCGAGGAAGAAAAAAATTTACTCGTGCAAAGAATATAACACATACCCAAAAGCTTCCTCAACATAGTCGTGGTATATCTACCACTAGGCCTGAGCTTGAATTGGTTATTTGCCTTGTACCAAATGGGGCATTTCTCTTTAGCTGTGTGTTTGAACTCACTAAGAAGTTTTTCGTCTAGCTTCTTGGTCCCTTGCTTCAGATGATAGAATTTAGCTAAGTCCTCGGGCCAAACTGAAGCTATAGTTTCTCCCCTAGCATTTCATATATACCTATTCCCCAAATTCACATGATTTATTATACATGTGATGACATCAATGCAGGGAATACAGTAAAGAAGGATGCTACCCTATGAATTCTTGGTTTTCTGATGTTCTTAAAAATCTTGAGCTCGTCCTGGTTTTTTGCATCCATAGAAAATTTATTCTTTTTAAACATTTGATAGACTTCACCTCATCTAAGTTAATCCTCTCCTTTTTCTAGGAATCTAGAGATATCATTGTACATTTTCCTGATGATGTCTATCTCATCTTTGATCTGACAACCACTGTCGAAGACCTCGATGGTAGGTGCCTTGTTGGTTGTCTTCTTTCTTAGGGAAATGTTTGAATATAAAAAGAAAATATGGGATCAGTGCAATATAAAACCAAATAGCAGAGTGAACATGGTTTGATCAAAATTTGCTTGTGTATATAAATAATTCTATAGTCATGTAAAAATACCTGAAGATTCACTTATGTTGATACTAGGTGGTAGATTGTCATCAGATGATGAAAGTATAACGGCAGGCATTGTATAAGTCTTGGTGAAAAGTCAAGGAGAAAATTATGTTGAAAAGATCAATAGGCCTTAAACCAAAGCAATTATGATGAACTGCTTCGATGGCTATCAGAGGAGATGATTTTAACTATGTCGATGGGTTAATAAACAAATTGGAGAAGTTGGTATGAAGGTTTTTTATGGGACTGGAGAGGTTCATGCAAATAGCTCCGATGTACATCAGATATGTTAGTGTAAAGTGTATTGAACACCATTTTACACATCGTAGGGGTGAACATTAAATACTTCGGTGTACACCAAAAGAAATCATGTGAAAGGTTCCTAATACACCATGGCAATTTGTGAAGAACTCTTCGAACTAATGGCAAAAGTCATGTGGAGAAGTGAGTTTGAAAGTGTAGAAAATGATGATGTTAGTATTAACTCCTCCGGTTGAAATCGAAGGAGTTTACATCAAGTGTGTCGATGAGTAGATAGAGAACTAGGGGGGATGGCACGAAGTAATCTGGTGAAATAGAGCGAATACTGAATATTTTTGTCTCTACTCCTCCGATGAAGACCAGAGTATTTCGTGCTAAAAACCCTTATTGAACCAGATAATTTAGGATAAAATTACCAGTGAGACCATAAGATTTGGTAACAACCATTCCGGTTTACACAACACTTTCTCAAAATATGTTTAAGTATTGGATAGTGGTCTTTCGGTTGATTTATGGGTCCAAGTGCTAAGATTATAACCTTGTGTCTGAGCATCATTGTACCGAAGGACAGACACACAAGATTATTACTTTTACAAGGGGAGGGGTAATTCAAATTTAAATTTCGAGGCAATATTAGTTAAGAGTTATGTTGGTAGGGAACTGGTTGAGGATTGTTTGCATCGGCACAATAGAAATCTTGGTAGCTCTGGGGAAAATTTTCCATTGGGATAGAACCCATGGTGGTTCCATATGTTTGGACTGTGGAGAACGATGATGATTCAAAAGAGGGTAATGGATTGTCAGACGGGATAGCAAGGCATGGTTATCATGAGATGGAAACCCTTGCTACAAAAAACTCTAACTCTAGCAATATAAACCAGCGAAATAAGAGGGTATGGTTGTTGGGTATGTGTTATATTTTTTGCACGAGTAGTAGTGTTTGCATTGCGCCGGGTGCATAAGGGGGCGAAATCCCCCCGTGCGGGGGTTCGGGGGTAGTGCCCTAGAGAAAAAAAAAATCCTCAGGAAACGTGTCGCATTTTTGGGCGGTTTTTTTGGCACATGGTTTTTTTCCGATGGTTTTCTATTTCTGGTTAAGGAATTAGGGTTGTTGACTAATCCAAGTCATTGGGTTAGCGTTTTGGATGTCATTGGATCCTATATGTATATTTTATTGTAAACAATGTATCACTATGAATGAATATAGAATATGTTGGTTTTTGGGTTTGGGTTTCCAGAGGAAAATTCTCTTTGCAATGTTTGTATTTTCCATTGTATCTTTTTTTGTACTTTTACTAAAAATTTGTTTGCAGTAAATATTGTACAAGGTTAAAATCTACATTTGGTATCAGAGATTTGTTGGCTTCAGGGGGACACCTTTGTGGTCAAGGGTTTGGCTCGGGACTGTGATAAGACTTGTTATAGTGGGAGATCTGTGGTATTGATTTTTCAGGTGAACAGAAATGGAAAGAAATTCAAAAATGGAGATCGAGAAGTTTAATGGGAAAAGTTTTGAGTTGTGGAAGCTCAATATGTATGATCTGTTGATGGATAGAGATTAGTGGATCACGGTAGATCCAGGTACTACACCTATAGGAACTTCAACAAATGATTGGAAAAAGTTGGATCGAAAGGCGAAGAGCACAATCTGACTGTGTCTCTCAGATTCAGTATTACTGAATGTGTCAGAGGAAGCTACAACCAAGGATTTGTGGGATAATTTGGGGAAGTTATATCAGTCTATGTCCCTATTAAATAAATTATTCCTAAGAAATAAGTTGTATAATCTGAGGATGAGATATGGAGACTCAGTGGCAGAGAATTTGAACGCTTTCAATACTGTGGTAAGTTAGTTAGTATCTGTTGAGATTAAAATTTCAGATGAAGATAACTGTATCAATTTAATGTGTTATTTACCAGACTTGTGGGATAGTATGGTTGTGGCCATAGGTAGTAATACAACTACCTTTAAGTTTGATGAAGTGGTCTTATCCTTGTTGTCATAGGAGATGAGACAAAATAATATGGAAGGATAGAGCACAAACACATTATTTGCAAGAGAACACTCCCAGGAAAGAAATAGATCTAAGTTCTCAAGTGGGAGATCTAAGTCTAAGGGTAGATCTAAATCTCCCAAAAATTTTGTAAAGGTATGTTGGAGATGTGGAAAATAAGGGCACTATAAGAAGCAGTGTAGATCCAAAGTTGAGAAAAAGAAGGGATCTGAAGAATCTCCTTCTACAGAAGAAAATACCTCCAAGGAAGAAGGAGGGGATGTGTACTTGGCTTCTTCAAGCACACCTACAGATCATGAGGCATGGTTGGTTGACTCAGGTGCATCCTTTCATATGAATTCCCACATAGAGTGGTTCTATGAATATGAAAGGTATGATGGAGGTAATGTTTTCTTAGGTGATGATTCGACAACCAAAATCATAGGACAAGGAAAAGTCAAGTTGAGGCTCGTAGATGGAAGGATTAGAACATTACCTGGTGTTCTGCACATCCCAGGTTTGGCCAGAAATTTGATTTCTGTAAGAAAAATGGATGATGCAGGGGTAAAAACAATATTTGAAAAGGAAACCTGTAGGATGGTTCGAGGAGAAATGGTGTTGTTGAAAGGAGTTTGGTTTGGAACTTTGTATAAGCTGCAACGAAGCACTATTAGTGATGGGTGTAATAGTTCTATTTTTCTTGATATTGGAGTTGAAGAAGAAAGAACTCCTACATTATTTGGAGAAAAGGTTGTGTTGTGGCATCAAAGAGTGGGGCATATCGGAGAAAAGGGTCTTTGACTACTACACAGGTAAAGGTATGGTTGAAGGTATGTCTAAATTCTTTATGGATTTTGATTTCTGTGAACATTGTGTATATGGGAAGCAGAATCGGGTAAGATTCCCTTCTGGTGCAATGAGGGAAAAGGAATTTTACAGCTAGTTCATAGTGATGTTTTTGGACCTGTATCGGTCCCATCATTGGGAAAATCTGTGTACTATGTCTCATTTATAGATGACTTCTCGAGGAACACTTGGATATATTTCCTCAGGAATAAATTTGAAGTCTTTGACAGGTTTAAAGAGTTTAAGGCTCTTGTTGAGAATCAAACATAGAAAATAATTAAGGTGTTGAGGACAGATAATGGCGGAGAGTTATGCAGGAAGGAATTTAAAAAAAATTGTAAGAAGTGAGGTATAGCAAGGCAGAATCCTACTCCATATACACCTCAGTGGAATGGAGTTGCAAAAAGAATGAACATGATGTTGATGGAAAAAGAAAGGTGCATGCCCAGTGGTGTCGGGTTAGGGCAAGAATTATGGGCAGAGGCAGTGGGTACTGCATGTTACCTGGTCAACAGATCACCCTCATCAGTGATGGATGAAAAGACTCCATAAGAGGTATGGACTGGTAAGAAACCTTCTCTCACACATCTCAAGGTATTTGGTTGTGATGCATATGTTCATGTTCCAAAGGAAAACAAGAGTAAGCTATATAAGAAGGTTGAAAAGTGTATCTTTATTGGATATAAATATGGTCTCAAAGGTTATAATCTTTGGAACCCATAAACTAAGAAGGTAGTGTATAGTCAAGATGTGGTATTTAGAGAAATGAAGGATGTTGTTAAACAGGAAGTCCTACCAAGTAAGGAAGAACCAGAGAAAATAGATTTTGTTTTAAAGGATGATGAGTCAAACTCTATAGAAGAACGAGGAATCAGAAGAAGAATATCATCATACTCCAGTATTGAGGAGATCGGTTCGATAAAGAAGGCTACTGAAAAGGCATACTCCATCTGATTTCCGTTCAAATTTTTCTTTGTCTATTACTGATGATGATCCTAGAACTATTAGGGAGGCAGTGGATTCAGAGGATGGAAATCTCTAGAAAAGGGCCATGGAAGAAGAAATGGCAGCTTTGGATAAGAATGAGGCTTGGGATCTAGTGGAGTTTCCAACTGGAAGAAATCTTATTGGCAGCAAATGGGTATTTAAAAATAATCTTAATGTAGAAGGAAAATTGGAGAAATACAAATCTTGGTTAGTAGCAAAGGGTTATTCCTGGGTTGAGGAAATTGATTTTGGTGAGATTTTTTCTCCTGTTTCCAAGTTAACCTCTATAAGATTTATGTTATCTGTTGTTTTTGCATTTAATTTTGAAGTAGAACAGATGGATGTGAAGACAACATTCCTACATGGGGATCTGGAAGAAGAAATCTATATGAAGCAACCAGAAGGTTATGTTGTGAAGGGAAAGAAGGAGATGGTGTGCAAGATGAAAAATTCCCTGTATGGTTTAAAACAATCACCAAGGATGTGGTATCAAAAATTTGATACTTAAATGTTGGGACTTGGCTTCACAAGAAGCAAAGAGGATCACTTTGTGTATTTTAAATTAATTGGTGATCATTTGATTGTTTTGGTCTTGTATGTGGATGACATGTTGTTGATAGGAAACAACAAGGAGATTATCCAAGATGTGAAAAACGCAGTTGTCCTATAAATTTGACATGAAGGATCTCGGTGCTTCAAATTTCATTTTGGGCATGGAAATTAAAAGAGATCGGGAAAAGGGGAAACTATGGTTAAATCAAAGAAAATATGTCGAGACAATATTGCAGAGGTTTAATATGTAGGGATGTAAACCGATCAAGGTTCCTATTCCTGTTGGTGTAAATTTATTTGTGGATCAGTGTCCCAAGACATATTAAGAGGAGGACATGTCTCGTGTTCCATATGCGAGTTCAGTTGGAAGTTTGATGTATGCAATGTTCTGTACTAGATCGGACATTGCATATGCAGTGGGAGTTTTGAGCAGGTATATGCCAAAACCACGGAAGGAGCATTAGATGATAGTAAAAAGGGTTTTCAGGTATTTGTGTGGCACTACTAGTTATGGATTGTGATACCAAGGAAGATCGGGATTGGATAGAGTGGTGGAGATACATGGCTTTGTGGATGCAGACTGGGCTGGAGATCTGGATCATAGGAGATCTACAAGTGGGTATGTGTTTAACGTGTTTGGAGAAGCAATAAGTTATATGAGCAAAAGACAGGTTGTAATGGCACTTTCAACTATAGAAGTTGAATACATGGCAGCCACTCATGCAAGTAAGGAAGCAGTATGGTTACAAATATTGTGTTTAGGTATTGGGTTGGTACAACAAGCTGTAAGGATAGATTGTGATAATCAGAGTGTAATTTTTCTAGTGAAGAACATGGCTTATCATTCAAAGACAAAGCATATTGATATTCCATATCACTTTGTGAGAGACACGGTTGAAGAAAAGAACGTTTTGTTGATGAAGGTGGACACTTTGAAGAATGTTGTAGATTCATTAACAAAATCTGTGAGCACTGAGAAGTTCTCTTGGTGTAGAGGATCCATGAGAATTTTTGCCTTGGATTGTTGACTATGTAACCTTGTAACCCATTGTATGCAAAGAAAAAAACAAGTGGGAGAATGTTGGGTATGTGTTATATTCTTTTCACGAGTAGTAGTGTCTTCATCGCGTTGAGTATGCAAGGGTTCGGGGGCAGCGCCCCCAAGAAATTTTTTTCCTAGGGAAACGTGTTGCATTTTTGGGCGGTTTGTTTCGGCACGTGGTTTTTTGTCGATGATTTTCTATTTTCGGTTAAGGAATTGGGGTTGTTGACTAATCCAATTCATTGGGTTAGGGTTTTGGATGTCATTGGCTCCTATATGTATATTGTATTGTAAACAATGTATCATTATAAATGAATATAGAATATGCTTGTTTTCTCGATTTGGGTTTCCAGGGGAAAAATCTCTGTGTAATGTTTGTATTTTCCATTTTATCTTTTTCTGTTCTTTTACTGAAAATCTATTTGTAGTAAATATTGTACAAGGTTAAAATCTACAAGGGTCAAATTTAGGGCTTACTTGGCAATTAATTGAAACGTGGAAGGTATTGATTGGTGGAGAGCAAGGAAGCTTCAGGCTCGAGCCTTCATCACTTGGTGTTACTCTCCCTTCCATGGTGCAAATAAGGGTTTACATGCGAGTGTCTATTTATAGCCAATGGGTAAACAAATGAGGTCAGAATGAATCACGTCGTTGATGTTGGAGGGAAGTCTTATGGTACACACTGGAGGAATTTGTATCAAAGTATCTGGTGCATATCGTAGGACTTGATATGAAGTATAACCATGGTCATTGGGAGGTAAAGTGCAAACTCCTATGGTTTTATCGAAGGAATTTATACGAACTCCTCTGATCAAACTGAAGGAGTTTATGTGAATTCGTGTGGTGGTGTTTCAGAGAAAAAGAAAAGGGCTCCCTGATGGTTACCAGAGTTGTTGGAGAGAACTCCTCTGGTTTACACCAGAGGAGTTTGTACTAACTTCACCGAAAGTAAAAAACTCATTTTTTTAAAGCAACCCAAGTAGCTTGAAAAAATTTCGAAGTGAAAATCCAAAATCGCAATCTCAATTAAACTTGGAAAAAGGTAGCTTGCTTAGAGTGAGAGATAGCTCATTAAGAAAAAATCAAGTCAAGAAGTTTTCAAAGAAGAGAAAATAAAGGGGATCCATTTTCTCGAGTGAGGGGGTTTATCAAGCAAAAAGTACAAGAAAATGGAGGGTTGTTAATTCCTGGCACAACAGGACCATGACTACAAGTGAAGAATAAGGGCTAGTACTAGGACGGATAACTCCTGCTTTTAGCAATTCTTGGATAATTTTATCAATTTCATTTTTTTGAGCAAAGGGATGATGATAAGGGAGAACATTGGGAGGAAGACTGCCTTGGATTAAAGGAATGGAATGGTCATGGTCGTCACGAGAGGGGGGAAGTACCTGGGGAGTTTGGAAAATAGTGTGATGTTGTGAAAGTATAGATTGAAGGTCAGGGTGCACAGAGGGTGTCTCAACTGCTTGAATGGAATGGAGTTGGGAAATGATGCCAAAATGAAAATTTTTGAGTAACTTTTCCATGCGGTGGGAACTGATGATTTTCGGCGAGCCTACTATAATGCCTTGGAATTTATATTGTTTTCCTTCCTGTTGAAATTGCATGGTTAAATACTTAAAATCCATGGTTATGGGGCCCAAAGTGTGTAGCCATTCAACACCAAACACGATGTCACAACCATCCATGTCAATAGAAAACATGTGATATTTTAAGTTATACTGACCAATTTGTAGCTTCACATTTTCACAATGCCCCCCACATTTCATGGAACCACCATTGGAAATCATGATTTGAAAATTGTTGACAACATGGATATAGCAATTGATTTCTTGGTCAAGGAGATGATGAATGAAATTATGAGTGCTACCGCTGTCAACTAGAATGATGAATTTCATGTGCTTAATGTAACCAATCAACTTGAGGGCTTGGGCAGTAGAAACACCAATGAGAGCATTTAGCGAAATCAGTGGTTCAACTTCTAGAGAATTAGAGGGCAGCGTAGGACCATCTGCTTGGGGTAGTGTTGCCTCAGGTGAAACCTCACCATATTCATGAGCAACATCCTCTGAAATGGCCATAAAAGTTTTATGTCCTTTACACTTTTTCCTAGGAAATTATTTCTCATCACAATTATAACAAAGATCCTTGATTTGGCATTCAACCATTTTTGCTCGTGTTAATTTTTGGACTTTGAGAAGAGTGGTCGGAGGGGCAGAATTGGGGGACCTAGGATGGGGAATAAAAGTAGGTTTCTTGTTCTGGGAAAAGATGAACTGTTGTGCCTCCTTAGCACATTTAGTTTCTTCCAACCAAGTCTAGAGGTGAGCCATGAGGACTTGGGATTAGATTTCATCCTTGAGGCCACTGATAAAGTATTCCAAAAATAAGGCATTGGTCATACCATCCATGCATAAATCCAAGTGCTCAAAGGAAACAATAAAATTTTCATTATTCCAAATTGTTTCAACTTGGTCAAGTAGCCTAAATGGTGGGTGTCTATGTTAAACCATTCATACATATCAACAACAAACTGTGCCCAAGAAACATACCCTTGGCATGGATTTCAACACCATTTCCATCGTTCCAGATCCAAACTGAAAACACCATAATGAAGCTTGATCAAGTCATTAGTAATTCCATGCAAGGAAAACTAGTGTTCCATCTGAGTGACCCAGGTTGTTGGATCCAAGCCATCAAATTGTTCACCTCAACTCTAGGAAGTCGGGGGTCACAATTGGAATGAAAGTTCAGAGGATTGGAAGAGTCAACACCTTCGACATGGGGGTTTGGGCTAGAGGAGGAAGGACCATGGGACTGGGTCATGAATTGTTTGAGAGAAGAGTAGATTTTTTCCATTTGGATATTGATTTGGTCCTGGATGAGGTCCACTTTGGAATGCATGGTAGTCATGTCATTGTTGACTTTGGCCTTAATGGCATTAATGTCATTACTTAGTTTCTGATTGGTTTCTTCTTGGAGAGTGGGAGCCATTAGAGGAGGGGTGGATCCAAAAAAGAATATAAGTGATATATACCATTACGATCGGGGAAATGAGAGGAATCTAATGGGATAAGTGGGAAATAATGGTGTCAGGAAGGGTATGGTTCCACGGGGTAAAACAAATGGTTAAAAAGGATAGGTATCAAAGCGATCAGGGAGAAAAGGGGAATCCATTGGGATAGGACTCAAATAAGGGTGCAGGTAGGATCAGTGGAGTTTTTTCACATTTCAGGTCTGGCATGAAACCTACTATAAGTAAGCACACTTAATGATGCAAATGTGCAGGTTATTTTCTCTAAAAAAGGGTGTAATATTTTCTTAGGAGTTATGGTACTCACTAAAGGTGTTTGTGTGGGAACTTTGATCCAGATTGTTACATGCACTATTCAATGTAATAGTTTTTCAATTTTTGTAGTAAAGAGATCTATAGGATCTACACCTTCACAATCAAAACCTATAACTACTTATGATTGTCATGTTTTATGGGTACCTAAATAAACCCTTTCTTCATAAAGCAAGTTACTTGTAGAGAAGACAATGTTATGGCACCAAAGATTGGGCCATATAGGTGATAAATATTAGAATAATTGTTATTATTGTATATAAATCAATAACATTGGCTAAATCACCAACATTCAATGTGATAGATTTACTCACTTAGTTCTGGCCTCCATTGATATTTGAAATAGTTTATGAAATAGATTTGCTAGGAGAACTTTTGATAGAATTGGAGCTATTTGTTCATGGAGTACTTGAATGACAATGAAAAATGCATTATGTTCTTTAAGAATTTGGACATTTGTATCTCTCTTTTAGTGTCACAAACATACTTGGCATGTCTCTTCAGTCATGTTGACACATATGCCAGATGCATATAGTTATTGGACAATCAAAAACATAACTATGGTTGAATAATATTTTGCTAAAAATAACATCAACAGTTTAAAATACACAATGAAAAGAGGGAACGAAAAACAAATTAAGAGACTAGGCACGTCATCAACCAAATATCTACAAGGGCCTCACCAACAACACATGATGGAGGTTTCCATGTGTGGGTTGAAAACAAAACATGTTGGCACAATTCTTGAAACAATGTCGCAATTGTCTCATGTAGTGCATTCTTTGATATGACCCAAGCGACAAGAATGCCATTTTGATGTGTGTTGAAAGAAATAATAGTGTACAAAGGATACTAGTGAAACACATGATTTCATGAATACATATTACATAATAATAATATTTCCCTAGTAAATAAGGCCAATAGATGATAAATTTCATGAATTCACATTACAAAATAATAATGATGGCCTGAGAAATAAGGCCACAAGAAACAAGCATTGCATGAATTCATATTACATAACAATAATGTTGGTGTGGTAAATAAGGCCACTAGGAACAAGCATTTACGAATTCATATTACAAAACAATAACATCAACATGGTAATAGGACACTGGAAATAAGAAATTCATGAATTCATATTACAAAATAATAATGTCGGTCTAGTAAATAAGGCCACTAGAATCAAATTTTCATAAATTCTAATTACAAAAGAATAATGTTTGCCTAGTAAATAACGCCACTAGAAAACAAATTTTCGTGAATTCTTTTTACAGGAGAATAATGTCTTCCTTGTAATTAAGTTGAGTGGAAACCATAATTCCTTATATTTATTTGTACACAAAGTTGAATCCATCACAAGGGCATGGTTGTGCCCATGCCTATAGTGTGTTCCACTTGTCATCTCACCATTATCCTTGGTGTGAATGGCTTTCAATTTAGTAGGAACACGTCCACCTTGTTCCTTTCCACCCAATATTAGGCATTGAGGGAGTCATTCTCATGAATCTTATGCGTTAATTTATCAAGTTGTTTTCTTTGGTTTAGGATGTCTCTTTTTTATAGGAATGCTTCCCTCCCCATTGAGCAACCTCTAGTGGGTTCATTGTGTAGCAAGCATCTGAGCATGCATATTATGTGTGTTATTTAGAGAAACACCAACAAAAAGGAGAGATCCAACCTAATTTCTTATCCTTTGTGATAAGTGTATATGATGAAGCCATCATTGTTGTATGGATGTAGGAATGATGTGGTTGTGGAAAGGAAAACCATTTTTATTCACATGTTGAAACCAGACATAAATGTGAGCTTTAGGTCTGGTCTATTTGGCATTGTTTTAACAATGTATTGCAATTGGCATCCTCTCATCCTCTACTCCCAATTTAGACACTTCCTATTTTGCAACTAATCTTTAACAACACCTTTGTAATCATCTGGGTTGTAAGGACACCATTGCTTAAAAGAATAAAAGAATGGGTTCGATCTAAGGGTTGAAATAATGTTGACATATTAGGAGGCACCTCACATTTATAATAAATAGGCCAACAATACAAGAAGATATCATGCCATACTACTAGCAACATTCCCATTTCAAATTAACAAATTGGCACTATAAAAATAAACAATTTCGACAAGCAAAACACATAACGTCGAATAGCGTTGGATTATCAAAAAACTAGATGTTGGAAACAAGAAATAACGCCAATTTGTCATAGGGAACAACTACAAGTGACGATTAACATTGATGTGTTACAAGATTTATGCATGCTTAAAAATTGGGCAAGGGTGAGCTTGCATAACATCAATAAATTTCAAGTGGAATCCCAGTGAGTTAAAATTAAATAATTCAAGAGAATCTGTACATAAAATACTGTAATAAATTCATTGCTTGTGCATTCCCGCAATTCTTTGGATTGATGCCAACGTCATACACAAACTTAGGTTTTTTTCTTTGACACCATAGCAAGCTCCATTGTTGTAGTCGAGATGGTTTAATTCTTATTTTATGAAGCCATTAAGACATTCAAAGGGAGTAACAATGGCTTCAATTGGAATGTGCCTAAGCTAGAATAGATCCTATTTCAAGTATGTGAAATCAAACAAATAGTCACAGAGTTCCATGGCATTATTTCCATAAAAAAAAATTGTGCTAGCTTCGATAGTTATTGCCACATTATTACTATATTATAAATCAACCCTAGTTTATTACGAGTTTGGTTCTTTTCTATCTAGTAGTGTCTCATGTCCTCTATCATAATCACCAAGCCATGTGTTACAGTAGTCATGATAGCTACTAGAAATTACATGTGCAACATTTATGCCTACATGAAGCATCCATGCCTACATGAAATGACCTATGAGTCCATCCCCTATATGGAAATGCATATTGACAACAGATCATTATCGACTAGACTTAGAAACAATGTTTCCTCTCAATATGTGATATCGATTCTCTACATGCAGGGGAGACCTTGTTCATAGCAAGCAAATGTCAACCATCTAGACTCGCCAATAGTTCAATAATTATCAGGTTCTAAATTTTCTTTACACTCCAATCATGTCTCACATAGATATGCACAGAATTGACAACATGAATGGAGTCATCCTCAAGGATCAGAGCAGAGACTCTAATAAATTCATTAAGGAACATTAATGCAAACATTGTTTTACAATTTTTTATCCAAATATTATAACTTTCTCGTGACTTTTTTATCTCCTCCATTAACGACCCTCAATTTGATATAATTTGAGCATGACCACTACCATGCCCCACATTTATGACCATGCCTTACATCCATCCATTATCATGACAACCCCTCTACGTTGCCCCTTCTAAACCACACTGCAAGGGAAGAAAGAAAGCATTGGTCATTAATAAAAGTTCAGTCACACCCACCTGCAATTCTTGTATCTACAACTTATCTACAACCTCCATTTAAATTTGATTTCAAGAACTTTCTATTGTAACTTCCCTTGAGCTACCTTTCCTACCCTTTGATGTAGGAGAATATTTCCAACTCAACAGATGCATTAACAAATCAACACGTCAGCGAGCATTTGGAGATAGGGAGAGGCACCGACCCTCTCGTTTTGAAAATTCAAATTATAAAATTAAGTTAATTTATGTGTAAGGTCGATAAATTCCAAAGCCATGCCTTTGGACAGGTGTGGATGGGTTCATCGAAATAATCGACCGTAAGAAGGTCTAGATCTGTGTCAGGTCTGGATCTCTATTCGATGTAATGAGTCATAGGGTTAAGGTGTCTTAATGGAAATGTTGATGGCACTAAGGCGGTGGAGAGGATAAGCTCATAGAGCCCTCTTTTGTAAAAAAGAGAGATCTTTTTGTATAGAGATGAGTTTTTTTTTATTAGATTAGGATATCATGAGATAGATATAGAGATCAGTAGAACAGAGTAGAGTAGAAGAAAGACGCAAGAAATAACTGCAATATTATGTAATTTATTTTCATGAATGAATAGAATAGATAGAATTGTCTCAAATCCTTGGACTGTGTTCATTTGATGTGTGAATGAATGAATGCTATATTCTATGTATGTAGTTTATTTCATTTCGTTCATGTGTGATTGTTCAAGAGTTGATCGTATGAGTTCGTGATGAAACTGGATAAGTCTCAATTGTTTCTCTTCTGAAAATCATATGCAAGGTGTGCATCTCGAACACAAGGAGTGCATCGATTGAGTCTCAGATTGACTCATAGGAGTTCAGAGAGAACAAAGGAAACTTAGACCAGGTGCAAGGAGTGCACAACGTCAAGAAGCGACCAAGCGTCGAAGAACTAGAACAGACGAATGCCAGGTGGGAGAGAAGAATTTCTTTTCAAGAAATCCTTCGATCTAAGTTATCGAAATCCCGAGAAGGCAAGGAGTGTGTGGGAAGTCAAAATCCTTTAAGGATCAAGCTCATAAGGGATAACACTTTTCAGAAGTGTTGACGAGATCCAAGAGTCGGACTCGTAGGAGGAGCAAAGGTTGGAAACCTTTGAAGACTGATAAATCTTCTAAGTCGGAAGAAATCAGAAGCTCAGAAAGAGGAGCGACAATGGTCGTTGGATCATAGAGCAAAGGATAAATAGTCATCTGATATGTGTAAGGTGCACGATCCTTAACGCTTCGCACACACAGTAGAGAAAACCTGTCAAGGTTTGAGACTTGAGATTTCTGAAGCCCGAAAAGCCAGAAAGTCGAAGTGAAATCTCAGTTGGTCGATCATCCGAAGCGGACCTGAGTCGTCGGATCGTTCGAAGTGAACCTCGGGCATCGGATCGAGCAAGTGAATCTGAACCGTCGGATATCATAAGCTCAAGAGGAGGCAAGCTTGAAACTTGATATTCCCAAAGCGCGAAGAGCCAGAGAGCCGAAGCGAATCTGGACCGTTAGATCTATAAGGGTACGTGTCGGCGGGTCGTGAGATCCAGAGGAAGGCAAAGGTGAAAAGTTGAAACATCCGAAGCCCAAATAGCCAAAGATCCTAGAGTTGTCGATCTGCAAGGGGACACTTGTCAACAGATCGCGAGCTTTGGGTAAAGTGTATCGGGGTTTCAGTTGAGATCTAAGATTTCGAATCCCGAAGATCCGAAGTAAATCTGGACCACCAGATCTAGAGGAGATGTGGCGTGAATCCATGGGCTCCGGATAAAGTCCCAAAGTGATTCGTAGTCATCGGATCTAAGAGATATCTGGCATAAATCCATGCACTCTGGGTAAAGACCCGAAGTAATCCTCGATCGTCAGATCAGCAAGACACACATTAGTGGATTATAGCCTTCGGATAATAGGTCATTGGGAAGAAGGGTGAAGTTTGAGATTTGAGATCTCGAAAGTTAGAAGACCCGGAGGAGATTTTGACTATTGATTGAGAAGAGGGTCATAGGACCGTTGATCCGAGTTGAAGGGTCAAACACCCGAAGTGAAGGCAGGACCATTGATTGGAGGACAAGTGTCCGCATATATTCAACTCTGGAAGATTGACATACGAAGGAAAGAAAGGTTTGAGATTTCAAAAGTTCGAAGTCCGGAGTTGCAAAGGAGATCACAGTCATTGATTTAAGAGGGACAGATCTGGTTCGTATATTTGAAAGGCGCAGATCTGAATCATCAGTTCAGATAGTACCATCAAGATTGGGAGATTCACAATCTCATAACATTGTGGGGACAGGAAGTGCACAGACTTTAAAACATTGAGGGTGGGTTGCAATCCATACCGTGGTTTTGTCAAGAGGACACATGGAGGTTTGAGGAGAATTGCGGGCTGAAAAGAAGTTTGATCCCAAACCGCTATTGGTCGCACCCGCAATTGCGTGGTCATGAGAGGCCACTGTCCAAGGTCGTATCAAGAGGGGGCTTATCAGAAAAAGAGATAACACTCAGTACTCTGAGATTTCGCAGAAGAATGAAAGGGAAGGTTGCTGGTGCTATCAGACCTGCACCAAGGCACCAAAAGGGCCTGTGTTTAGATACAGAAGGGAACCATTAAGGTTCCAGAGAGTCACTTGACTCAAGAATCAGAGATCCTAGATTGGGAGGTCACGCAACCCTTTGGGGAGAAGGGGGGGTCTGCATCAGGTGGTATCAGAGATGATATTTTTCTTGCAGAAAGTAGGCAAAGAAGAAAGGAGGTGAAGAAGATATTATGATAACGTTGAATGATATTAGAAGCTTAAGTTTTCCTGTAGACAACAGGTGATAAGGAGACAAAGTATTGATGCTCTGTATGTGATTTCTAGAAAGGTGTGCAGTAAATGGTAGAAAGCTAGATGAGATGAAAACATAGGGTGGAAAATGGCTACTGAAGGCCATATGGGTGGTCAGGGCAAGGACCACCAACATAAAAACAAAGTTGATATAGATAAAGAGCTCACAGAAATAAGAGAAAATATGGAGAGGCTAGCATTGAATATGCAAAAAGATGCAAAGGTACACTGGACATATGAATGGCCTTTGAAGAGGAAAGTAAAATGGCCTATCAAGAAGTTGATGTCCAGAAGGAAGCAACAAATGTTGAAAAGGTGGTTAAGGCATGCTAAAAACCTTAGTGATACAGAGGAGGAAGTGGTTCACATCTATGAGCCATAAACCAGGAAGAGTCTCAATGATAATGAGGATAAGAAATCAATGGATGATCTCAAAGACTGCCAGAAGGAAAACGGTGAGCTATCAGATTGTCAGGTGGGCAATGATATGAGATTAGCAGAGGATTTCATAAACTACCAAGAGGGCAGAAATGGACTTTAAAGTTGCCAAGTGGGCAATGGAAAGAGATCAGTGGGATGTCTCGTATACTGACAGAGGAGCAGTAATGAAAGTTCATATTGTTAGGTGGGAAATGAGATGGGATCATTGGAGGATCTCATAGACTTCCAGGAGAGCATACGAAAAATCTTGAGTTGTCAGGTGGGCAAGGGAAGTGAGAGGAGACTGTTTGAAAGTCTCATGAAATCAGTTGAGAGTTCATATCAGCAAGGAGAGGTGGTGGAGGTGGATTAGAGGAGTATTTTGATCATTGGAGGAATTAAGATATTCCTACCAAGTAGCCTAGTTGGGGATAGATCATGTGTTGCAGGAGAAACAACAGAAGGACAACCAGCAGAGACTATCAAAGAGGAGAAAGAACAGACACTGATGTCTACCCCATCAGAAAAAGAGGAGAATTCAGATGAATTTCTCACTCAATGGGAGAAAGAGTTGAAGATGTTGGAGGATTGGTTGGACAATCCAAAACCAAAAGATGGTTGCCAGAAGACAATCACAAAGATTGCAAGAGAAGAGAATTCGACGGAATTGCTCAGAAATTTCAGTCGAGAAACTGAACAGATGATGACTACAACACTGAAGCATGCAATAGAAGAGGGAGAAGAATTCCAGCCAGAGGAATAGTTGATAGAAGATGGAGATATGCTATCAAAAGAGGAGCTGACTTCTGAGGAAGAAGCTGAGCAACAATTCAATAAGGAGACTGCAGAATTGAAGTCTGCAGTAGAGTGGAAAACTAGTGCCACAAGAGGAGATGAATACAACATGAGAGATCAAGTAGATCTACCCATTGATAAGTATGGAGAGGAGGAATTGCAGCAGAGAAGACTGCATAAGAAGAGCCAACCACTGGAGCAGCTGGATAGGGTGATAGCAGAGATCAAAAAGATGATGTTGAGGTTAGCAGAGGAGACTGTTAGCAAGGAGAAGCTAAGCAGAAGAGATCATGCCATAGCAGCAGGGAAGCAACAACAACAACAACAACAAAGCAGAGGAGTAGGTAGACAACTCCAAGTAAGAGTTTGGGATCCAGGTGGATTTCAATAGAGTTGGAGAGATCATGAGTAGGAGCTCATGAATTTTTCACAGCAGTGGAGTATGATGTAAGAGCATCTTTCCGACTCGACGGATGTGTTAACAAATCAACACGTCAACACACATTTGGAGATAGGGAGAGGCACCGACCCTCTCGTTTTCAAAATTAGAATTATAAAATTAAGTTAATTTATGTGTAAGGTCGATAAATGCCAAAGTCATACCTTTGGACATGTGTGGATGGGTTCATCGAAATAATCGGCTGTAAGAAGGTCTAGATCTGTGTCAGGTTTGGATCTCTGTTCAATGTAATGAGTCATAGGGTTAAGGTGTCTTAACGGAAATGTTGATGGCAGTAAGGCGGTGGAGAGGATAAGCTCATAGAGCCCTCTTTTGTAAAAAAGAGAGATCTTTTTGTATAGAGATGAGTTTTTTTAATTATATTAGGAGATCATGAGATAGAGATAGAGATCAGTAGAACAGAGTAGAGTAGAAGAAAGACACGGGAAAGAACTGCAATATTATGTAATTTGTTTTCATGAATGAATAGAGCATACAGAATTGTCCTGAATCCTTGGATTGTGTTCATTTGATGTGTGAATGAATGAATTTTATATTCTGTGTGTGTCATTTATTTCATTTCGTTCATGTGTGATTGTTCAAGAGTTGATTGTATGAGTTCGTGACGAAACTGGATAAGTCTCAATTTTTTCTCTTCTGAAACTCATATGTAAGGTGTGCATCTCGAATGCAAGGAGTGCGTCGATTGAGTCTCAAATTGACTCAGAGGAGTTCAAAGAGAACAAAGGAAACTTAGACCAGGTGCAAGGATTGAACATCGTCAAGAAGCAACCAAGCGTCGAAGAACCAGAACAGAGGAACGCCAGGTGGGCGAGAAGAATTTATTTTCAAGAAATCCTTCAATATGAGTTATCAAAATCCCGAGAACGCAAGGAGTGCGTGGGAAGTCAGAATCTTTTGAGGATCAAGCTCAGAAGGGATAACACTTTTCAGAAGTGTTGACGAGATCCAAGAGTCGAACTCATAGGAGGGGAAAAGGTTCGAAACCTTTGAAGACTGATAAATCTTCTAAGTCAGAAGAAATCAAAAGCTCGGGAGGAGGAGCAATAGTGGTCGTTGGATCATAGAGAAAAGGATCAACAGTCATCTGATCTATGTAAGCTGCACAAGCCTTAATGCTTTGTACGCACATGAGAGAGAACCTATCAAGGTTTGAGACTCGAGATTAATGAAGCCCGAAGAGCCGGAAAGCCGAAGTGAAATCTTAGTCGTTCGATCATCTGAAGCAGACCTGAGCCGTCAGATCGTCCAAAGTGAACCTCAGGCGTCGGATCGACCAAGTGAATCTGAGTCATCGGATATCATAAGCTAAGGAGGAGGCAAGCTTGAAACTTGAGATTCCTAAAGCGTGAAGAGTTGGAGAGCCGAAGAAAATCTGGACCGTTAGATCTAGAAGGGTATGTGTCGGCGGGTCGTGAGATCCAGAGGAAGGAAAAGGTGAAAGGTTGAAACATCTGAAGCCCGAATAGCCGAAGAGTCGAGAGTCGTTGATCTGCAAGGGGACACTTGTCAACAGATCGCGAGCTCCAGTTAAAGTGTAGCAGGGTTTCAGTTGAGATCTGAGATTGTCGAATCTCGAAGATCCGAAGTAAATCTGGACTACCAGATCTAGAGGAGACGTGGCGTGAATCTTTAGGCTCCAGGTAAAGTCCCGAAGTGATTTGTAGTCGTCAGATCTAAGAGAGACGTGGCATAAATACATGCACTCTGGGTAAAGACTCGAAGTAATCCTTAATCATCAAATCAGTAGACACGTGTCAATGGATTATAGCCTTCGCATAAAAGGCATTGGGAAGAAGAGTGAAGTTTGAGATTTGAGGTCTCAGAAGTCCGAAGACCGGGAGGAGATTTCGACCGTTGATCGAGAAGAGGGTCGCAGGACTGTTGATCTGAGTTGAAGGGTCAAACACCCGAAGTGAAGGCAGGATCGTTGATTGGAGGACATGTGTCCGCAGATCGTTAACTCCGAAAGATTGACGTACGGAGGAAAGTGAGGTTTGAGATTTCAAAAGTCCGAAGTCCAGAATTATGAAGGAGATCATAGCCGTTGATTTAAGAGGGATAGATTTGGTCCGTAGATTTGAAAGGTGCAGATCTGAACCTTCAGTTCATACATTACCGTCAAGATCGGGAGATCAACGATCTCGTAACATTGCGGGGAAGTGTGCAGACTTTAAAACATTGAGGGCATGCCGCAATCCATACTGTGGTTTCGCCAAGAGGACACGTGAAGGTTCGAGGAGAATTGTGGGTAGAAAAGCATTTTGATTCCAAACTGCTATTGGTCGCCCCTGCAATTGCGTGGTCATGAGAGACCACCACCCAAGGTCATATCAAGAGGGGGCTTATCAAGAAAAGCGCTAACACTTAATACTCTGAGATTTCACAGAAGAGCGAAAGGGAAGGTTGCGGGTGTTATCAGACCTACACCAAGGCACCAAAGGGCCAGTGTTTAGATATAGAAGGGAACCATTAAGGTTCCAGAGAGACACTTGACTCAATAATTGGAGACCCTAGACCGGGAGGTCACACAGCCCTTTGGGGAGAAGGGGGGGTCTGCATCACCCTTGGATAAAACCTCATAGATGCCCCGCCATCATTAAGCTCCTCTAGATAGGCCCTACAAAAAAGTACAAGACAATGATGTCCTTAGTGGATCTATATCCCACCTACTACTAGAGGGTGTGTACTTGAGAGGGAAGGACATGCTAATTTAATACCATCACAAAGACCTGAATGGAACCAAGTCGAAAGCGCTGATGTGGCATGCCTACATGGGACCATGAACATCGATAGATAATAGAAGATGATTTATTAATAACATGATGTCTCTATTATCTATATATCTTGAAATTGTTTTACAACATAAATACATTTCTTAATAGAAAATGTGCCCATTAAAAAAAACAAACAAACAAAAAGCATCCAAAACCCTACATGTAGTTTCCTCCTCTCTAATGTATCTCCACTCACCATTCCCATGTGGCATTTTATGGGCCATTAAATTCAACAAGCTTCCCAAATAATTTGATTCAATGTGTAACAAAATATATATATATATCCATTATCTATCCATGTCATGTCAAAGGTTGTGAATTTAACCATTCATTTTCTAGAAATATATATATATATATATATATATAGAAAATGAATGGTTAAATTCACAACCTTTGACATGACATGGATAGATAATGAAAGATTCGCTATTGATTGCACCATATCTCTATTATCTATACACCCTTGAATTATTTTTACAACATAAGCATATTTCTTAATAAAAAAATATCCCTGTTAAAAAAGCATCACAATCCTACATATTTTCATCTCTCTAATATTTCCATCTCTCTAACTTATCTCCACATGCGTTCAAAATCTTTAAATGCTTTCCTACCTAGTGGCCCATTAACTTGTCTTTACACACCATTTCCAAGTGGCAATTTAAGAGCCGTTAACTTTAACTCTTTTCACAATAATTCAATTCAATGCATAACATTCTTGTACACCTTCAACATCATTATCATCAATTTAGTAAAGCAAATATAGAGATGTAAACAAATCTACACAACTATGTTCCTTTCTAGAAGATAGAAGATATAACATTAGATTCTCCACTTATAACATGATATGTAATGAAAATAAAATTAAAAGATGTTTTATATTTACATTTTAAAATTGGGAGTAATAAACACCTAACTACATAGCATTTATGCTTTGTATATTGTATTGTGTACCATTAAATGTAAAATTATTATATTTGATGGATAGATAACCCAACTTACAAAATATTAAATGAGTTTTATCCAAATATTATATTTGAATATAAATCTAACATATAAAACATTAAATATGTTTTACTCAATACTTATTATCCACCAAAATTGTTAATGTAACATAAATAGCACTATTGAATAATTTGTTTTTAAAGAAAAGATACCCATTATAAAGAAAAAAACTCATTGAAAACCCAGCATACTTTCTTCCTATCCAATTTATCTCCACACTATAATCCACATAAAAAAAAGGTCATTTATATTTTATGTTGGATTTCAAGCGAATATTTTAAAAAAAATATTGCTCGAAGCTATTAGACATTCATTACGCTGAAAGGCATACATCTATTGATAATGGGCAGATTTAATAGGGGTTTAGTGCTTATTAAGTTTTCTATGAACAAGATTAAATATGGCTGGAATATTCTTAGTAGTCACACAAAATAAATGGCTGTGATTTCAATCATTAACTTTCTAGCTATTATAAAGACATCCGTATTAACATAAAATAAAATATTAACATCAAATAAATGAAGCCCAACCGTTTATTTGTTAATCAATAATAAAATTTAATAAATTCTTTACCAGCCGATAATTCTCCAACTGCTGTATTAGCGGCTGTGCTAGTTATACGTGGCATCACCGCAATCGGTTTATTGTCGAGACCTCTGACTTTCTCCGTTGCTGCTCAAATTCTCCTCTTTTCTCCGGATCTTGCCCGGTTTGCGTTGTGTACATAATTAAAACCTTCCCTCACTCTTTCATCAGTGTTTCAGTCTCATCAAAGTAATACCCGCCGCTCTGTTTTGTGATAGATTTGGAGAAGAAATTTATAATCTGTAATGGCTTCTTCTCTTATATTTTCCTCTAACGTTTTCTCATCCAAAAAATCGTCAGCCGCTGGTCATATGGGTTTCCAAAGACCGCCTGAAGGATCGATCAACCCGAGCAGAAATGTTAGATTTCGTCGGTGCATCAAGGTGAGATCAACGCAGGTCTCTGCGGGCGCAGAGCCGGCCATTTCAGAGCCCGGTCACATGAAATCAAAGAATTTGTATGAAGTACTGGAGATAAGCCCCGCGGTAACTGCAGAGGACATAAAGAGGGCTTACAGAAAGCTGGCGCGGGAGTTTCATCCGGATCACGCGGCTTCCCCTGAGGACAAGAACCGGAACACCGAGATGTTTGTGCGGATACACAATGCGTATGTGACTCTGTCGGATCCACATCAGCGTGCGCAATATGACTGGCGGCTTTGGGGTCAAGTGCGGGGCTTCGCTGGCCAGACGTGGAGTAAAGCCAGCGTGGGTTATAGAGATTGGTCTGGTCGCATAGGGCGGAATTGGGAAACGGATCAATGCTGGTGATGTGTAATGAGGATATATATATATATATATATATATATATATACCAAGCAGTACACATGCCATTATCCAGTGTGCACTGCTTGCTTCCGGGTAGTTTTATTTAGTCTAATTTCTAAATGATTGCATTTTAGATGCATAAGTGCTCGGGGTTAATACTTATAGTTTATTGGAATATTTTGTAATATAATTGAAATGAAGCGTCACAAACTTATATTTTATTTGAATTTTCTCTTGCAAATTTGAGTTTCGCCCAAGTCTGTTTCTACATCTAAGTTTGTGTACCATTGCCTTGTCTCGGTCGGAGGGACTTGGTCAGTTTGTGTCTACTAAAACCAAACTACGTCTTTTTATTTAAGGCTTATTCATAACTTTGCTTTAAGCTACAATTTTCCAAATGCAATTAAGAGTTCCTACTCAACCAACTGCAACCTTTAAAACATCCTAACAATACTTTAACAATTAGTCAATATTTCAATTCCTAGCCAACACAAGCAAAGAAATAAACAATAACAACCAACACATAAAGAGTCCACAACACACATGTATAGGCGATGTCCAAGGTGGATGCCTTAACTTTATTATATGAAGAATGTTGCAGATATACAACAACAGAGTTGCAGCCTTTTTCCTGCAACTCTATTACAGATGTACAACGAGTCTAAGGCAATATTTCCTTCTACCTACTACCCAACAGACTTGCACAATCTAAGCCCTGAAGCAACCACATGCTTGCCTCATGTAGGTCCTATCTTCTTCTTATCACTCAACCAATGCAAATCACCCTACTATGACAACCCTTGAACTAAGCACAATCCCAGAGCTACTTTACACTCCTTGTGAATGATTAATGGATGATTAATTGATTCCTTAGCACCTCTGATGTGTCCATTATTTATACAAGACTTGTCTTGCAACTTGCAAGTCCCTCCAAGCCTAATTGGACCCAAGTGCCCACATCACTAACTTCGACTCTATTTGATGGTGCCTCTACCCCATTCATGACTTGTCCACCGACCATCCAATGTCTAATGGTGTTATGCCCAAAGTGTCATGCATCCAATAAGTGCACCCAACAAGTGCATCCAATGGATATGTGCTCATTAGATGTGCGCCCAACGAGTGTGTCCCACGATTGCACTATATGGATGCTTGTGCTCAAAGGAACTTTTTCCATATGTCACAACCCCCCAGTGTGGACCACCCAACTTCTTGGGTCTGCATGTAGCCCAAGCACCCAAGTCTACAAAATTCAATCAAGTTCTCTATACCAATCTTGTCCGACATGCACCATACTTGCAGATTGGATGGGGTCACCTGCCATTACCCCTACTTTTCCTTCCCTCGCCAAGTTCCCTTCCAAACTTCTCTTGGTGCGCCCAACTAGTGTGTGCTACCAAGGTCTGTAGTGCACCCAATCCGAGAAAGGGTGATTGAAATGTCCTTGGTGTGCATGCCATCATATAAGGGAACCCAAAACCGACTCTTCTAGCCATCAACCTTTTGTCATTTCCATCCATGTCGATCAATTACCATCAAAGTGATTACACGAAGGAGGTGCCCGAAGTCATACAAAGCTAGGGCCTTACAAGTTACATGAATGAACTTCAAACCAAAGCCTTTGGGATGGCTTGTAAAATCTTATGGAAATCATCACCTTGAAATCAATCCTTGAACCCTTGGTCTTCATGCTCCAAAGCATTTGATTTGTTGTGCTCATCACACATTTTATGGTTAGAATGACTTTAGGTTCAAAGCCCTATGGGATGTCCCCATCCAAGTTTCCAACTTGACCCTTTACTTGATTATTATGGGTCCTTGATGTGTGTTATGGCATTGAAAATGTCTTTGCGTGCATCAAATTTACTCTTTCCCATAAAGTTATACCTTCAAATGGATTTTTAAGGACATGACGCCTAAAACTTGTAAATAAGTTACACGTTCATAGTGGGAGATTTTGAGCAAGCATTTTCTTCAAGTTCAATTAAAAGGCTTTACTTTAGGGTTATAATGAAATAGGTTGTGAGTGAAATTGGCCAATTCAAGGATTCAAGACAGAGGAATCCAATATTGAAAGTTCGCTCCGTCTTGAACTTTCAATGGAATGAATGGAAAGAAAGTTGACTCTATCTTGAACATTCATTCCATTGAAAATTCTTCAGAGAAGTGGATGGAAGGATTTTGGAACCAAACTCATATGCAATAGTGAAGTAGAAAGAATATTTCAAGTTTGGATAGCTCCAATTCTTCTTGTGATTAGGAGACAAAGATCCATGTAAGAAAACCTCCCCCTCCAATGAACCCTATAGACAACTTACAACTAGGAAATGAATACACTCAATAGAGGTGGTGGACATGTGGCATTTCAAAACCGTTGGTAAATGTCAATTGATCTCAATGATGAAACCAAGAGATGGTGTCCCCTTAAAAGATGCCTTTGTCGTAATTATTGCTAGAATATAATATTTAATGGTCCAAGATCATAGCGAAGAGCGTGGGATGGGTTATGTTTACACAAGAGGGAAGAGGAAAGGGGGTCTATGGGAAAGTAATCCTCTATTGCAAGGTGTTAGTCTAAGATCTCATCTCTTTTCCATCATATGCCTTAAATGAATCCATCCACCACCATTGACTTATAAATCCAATTATAAATGCATGTGGAGGTTCGTGAGAAAGTCTACCTCACATAGTTATGGAAGGATGGTAAAAGTACAATTAGTTTGGGAAAATGTGCACAATCCTTCATTCTCCTATCACATGGGAAAATCATTCCATTCATTCTTCACTCTCACCATTATCATGCTAACTCTACATTGTTACTCATGATCCAAATCTAAAATCAACCAAATTTTAGCACTGTGAAAAGGGAGTTGCAAACTTTGGACGAGAGAAAGTACGCTATAGATGAACATAGAGGTTGGGTAAGTTAGGAAGCCATCACCCATTGTTATCAACTACTCATTTGTTGCTTGAGAGACTAAGATATATTCTCCCAAGTTATTCCTAGAAAGCATTTTGTAAACTTGGACTCTTTTTGCCTACACTGAAGAGCACTGGAAGGGAAGGATTCCTTAAGCACCATTGAGAAGACAATGGAAATACCTTCCCTTGTGTTGTATAGGGTAGTGCAAGAGAGTGCCATAGTTGTTTGATGGTTGTATGAAATGTCTAAAGTGCTTTGTAGTGAACAGACTCGCCAACCCGTGAGAGAAATTGGGTTGTATTGAGTGAGTTATAAGCTTGTAGTTGGATTCCTTTGCCTAAGTGTTCTCATATCTTAGCTTGGGGTAGCAACTGCACTAGACCCCTATGGTTGGGTAGAAAATTACTCGTAAGCAACTAGTGTCTTGGACGAACATTTTTGATTAAAAGATAAGTGTCATATCTCTCTTTGTATCTTTGCAATTAAATTTTATTTTATGTTATTGAAACACATATGATATGTATGGTGTGTGTGTTGTGTGTGTGATTATGTTGAATTCTAAAGATGGATATTCATTTCTAGGAATTATGGTATTCCATGATTGATTATTTCGCTACAATTTTATTATTTGCACCCATATACGAATTTTACATCATTATAAGCCTCTATGGAAGGCCATCTCTGCTATGTTATGGGGAAATGGCCCTACAACATGAGCCCAAAGTGTTTTATTTTTTACTGTTATTTTGTGGGTACCAGTTTAGCTTGAAATCTAATCCACTTTCACCCTATTTCTCATCTATAAATTTTTCAACCCAATTTAAATCCTACCTCACTAATTCCCTCAGATCTAATGGCTACACAATCTCCAAAATCAACAAAGCTTTTCACTTAGCCCTTCTCTCTAGAACTAAAAACACCCCTCCCTCTACCTCGCCTAGAGCTCTTATTTCTCTTCCCTACATCCATGGCGTTACTAATCACATTTCAAATATATTAGTTAAAAAGAATATTAAGACTCTTTTTAAACCCCATAAAACCTTCAAGCATATTTTTTGAACCACTAAGGATAAATCCAATCCTATGATAGGCCAAGGGGTTTACCAAATTCCTTGCTCTTGCGACAAATCCTACATTGGCCAAATAGGTATATCAATCAAAACCATCCTCAAAGAACATCTAGCTGACACATTCCACAACCGAATCTCTAATTCAACTATCACAAAACACTCCCACAAGTCAAAATACCTTATTTGTTTTGGCCAAGC
Source organism: Picea engelmannii (assembly GCA_009831015.1). Classification (NCBI taxonomy): domain Eukaryota; kingdom Viridiplantae; phylum Streptophyta; class Pinopsida; order Pinales; family Pinaceae; genus Picea; species Picea engelmannii. The sequence goes on along the minus strand of ML785081.1, from coordinate 177,526 downwards.
TAAAATCCTTATATCAACACCTTATTACTCCTCTCGTATCATTCGAGAAGCTCTCGAAATAAAAAACCACCCTAATAATTTTAATCGAGAAGATGGCTATAAATTTATCCAATCATGTAAGCCCATTATCCATCAAGTTATTCATTAAACCTCTTTTCTCTTTCTTATCTCTATCATCATCCCTTGCCCCCCAATTCCCTACCTCTTTTCTCGTTCTTCTTTATTTTTCTCCTCAAATTGTTTCCTTTCTTGTTTTCTTGTATGGCTTCCAATATCTTACCTCTTTTGGCACTTCTCTCTTGCATTTTTCCTATCCCCCTCTTTCCTATTTCCTATTCCTACCTCTTTATTCTTCTTACCTATTCCATCACCATTCTAAAATGTTTTCCCTTCCCACCCCCATTTTTTCAATTTAACATTCCCCAATTTTTCTTATTTTTATAACCCCTTATTCTATTGTATTCTTATTATTTTGACTGGATTGACTATATCCCCACATGCACACACCCCTTTTTTTATGAAAATCCTAATATTCTAAATATAAATTATGTTTTTTCACCTTTTACCTTCTCAATCTTGGTTTGAATTTTATTTTTCCTCGACGATTATTTAGTTATTTCTTGATTATTTTAATAATTTTTTTCAAAGACTATTATATTTTATATCCTATTTAATCTTAACCCCAACTCACTCTTTTCCATCCTTTGTATAACTAACATGTCCCTGATGATGGGTGGAGTTTCCACTCGAAACATCGAACATTTAAAAACTTGTTAGAGATCTAATACCATGTTAGATCCGAGAAATATGCAATAACATTTAATGAAAATCCAAATAGTCTAAACTCCTATGCATGCATCAATAAATAGTAAATCAAAGAAAGAAAGAACCAATAGAAACAAGTATTTACGTGGTAAAACTACAATGTGGGGAAACATCCACAGAAGTTGGTCTTCTATTCCTTAGGAAAAATCTCCAATCTTACAAGGCAAGAGAGCACTTAACCATATGGGTGATGTAGCGTAAGGACCCATAGGGTCTATGCTAAAGATCAATACCATAAACCACTCATTATTTTCTCACACCCCTAAAGCACCTCCTTCGCCTCTATTACATATGAGAGAGTGAAAGGACAACAATTCTCAGGATGAATGTGGGATAAACCCTTTATACAACATAGTAGGTTATTGAAGAATAAATTTACAAAATGTCATAGCCATGTAATCTAAGACCACTAGGTAATCATTAACACATTCTAACGTCCCCCCTTAATGATGACTAGAGGGATAGAATCACAGTTGGAGTTGTGTTACATGCCAATATGAGATCTCACAAGTCTAATGATGCCTCATTGTGTGTACAAATCCATCATGATGATAGGCTATACAACAGTAAATGTGGTTGATGCCTCATTGTGTGTACAAATGCCTCATGATGATAGGCTATACAATGGAAAATGTGGGTGATGCCTCATTGTGTGCACAAATGCCTCATGATGATAGGATATACAATGGTAAATGTGGGGATGGTTAGCAAGGCAATGGAAAATTGAACCCACAAAAAAAAAATTCCACCCAAAAAGGCCTCTTGGCTCAAAATTTATCAACTTCGGAAAAAAATTAGGTTCGATAAAAAATTAGGCTTGGTAATTACCAAACCTAAAAATGACCAAAAAACTTTAGGTTATAAAAATATTTAAATGTCTTAGGCTAGGCTAGGCAAAGTAATTCAGATCTGGGAAAACAAAAGCCAATTTTGATGAACCAATAGTTGATCTTAATTGATCTCTCTATTTTGGAGACAATGGTGAGGTAAGACTTGCGTAAAAAGATAAAAAAAAATGTTAGATCTACACAAATCCGGTGAAAATCGAAGTGGTTGTCTAGATAAAATTGCATATCTACAAGAGAAGGGGGAGCCAAAGAACATATCCACTTAAATCTAGTGCAAAAAATTCAGAAAGGAATATTAGATATGAGAAATATGCAATAACATATAACTAAAATCCAACCAATCTAAACTCCTATGCATGCATCAGTAAATAATAAATCAAATAAATCAAGAACCAAGAGAGACAAGAGAGCAAGACAAGTATTTAGGTGGTAAAACCCCAATGTAGGGAAACATCCGCATAAGTTAGTCTTATATTCCTCGGGAAAATTATCCAATCTTACAAGGCAAGAGAACACTTAACCATATGGGTGATCTGGACTAAGGACCCATAGAGTCCAGGCTAAAGATCAATACCATAAACCACTCACTATTCTCTCACACTCCTAAATGACCTCCTTCACCTCTATTATATATGAGAGAGTGAAAGGAAACCAATTCCCATGATGCATGTGGGATAAACCATTTTTACAATATAGAGAGTTATTGAAGAATAACTTTACAAAATGTCATAGCCATGTAATCTAAGACCACTAGGAAATAATTAACACATCCTAACAAAACCCACACTCATTTCAATCTCTAGTAAATTCACGCACTATAAATAATACTAATCAACATTAAGGTCAAAACATATATCATTGATACATTCAAAATTGTAGTCGATATGTCAATTAAGATATAGGTTGATATCAAGGTCGAATAATAAGTGGAAATATGTGTCACTAGAAGTATTGCATATAATGAAATATAGGTAAAAACTAGAAAGTTTTCTTTTCACTTGACATAATTGATGATATATCATCAAGATAAATATTTCTCTGAAATTAAGAGAAGCCAACAAAGTTGTTTACTGGCTAATGAGGGAGTGTCCTCCTCTACCATTAAGATAGATTATGACAACAAAGTTGTTGACTGGCTAATGAGGGAGTGTCCTCCTCTACCATTAGGATAGATTATGACTGGAGCACTATGCTGAATAACTCTCTAAAGCTAAAGTGCCAGAATCTTTCCCATGTTGATCACCACCCCTCATATCAGGTGATTGACAGATGGGGCGTTGGGGCATGTGCAGGTTTTTCATGCCTTGTGCCCAATTGTGCATAACACATTCCCTTATAGGATGAGGAGGAAACGATGATGGTTTGTGCTACAAACGATGGTGGAGGTACAAAATAAAATTCAATTTCCATTTGTGTCAATGAATTCCCCTCGCGTGTTCATATGGTGAGTCTCCTTGAAAATTGGCTCTCAATGCCACGGGATCGACGCTATTCCTCGCATCATCTACGCATTTGGTTTTTTTAGACGACATTTTGTTTGGGTTTGTATCTGTTTTGGTTTCCCATGACTCCGCGTAATTTGAAGAAAGACCTTTCCAAAAAAATTACAATTTTTTTTGGCCCTCACTATCCTGATATCAAATGTAAGGTACATGCCTTTCCAAAAAAATCTACTACAATTTGTTAATATCCTAGAATTCATTGTTCGCATGTGTACTACTTGACATATTGACCTAATAAAAAAACTATTCAACAATGGCATTTAAACATAAAGTAAAACCATCAAAATTTGATGCCCATTGAATGTTTTATTAGTCGATTCCACTTGGGTTTTCAAGTCTTCTTTTTCCATGGCTATAGAATTAGCACTAGTGTTGACCATCCCTCCATAATCCATTGCTCTAGCTCCTATGATGGTTGATGTCTCTCCCCGAGGGTCCAAAGTTTGTGAGGATCTCTCTAATAGTCTCCTTGAAGTGGAGTTAGTGGAGTTTCCTTGAGTATTCAAGGGTGGATAAAGCATAACTTCCAAAGGCAGGTTTAGATGAGTCACAATTGTCTTAACTACAACTTGAAGGAAAGTTAGGGAAATGGCATTTTCTAGCTACTTGCCTCTCAAAATTTCCATGCCAACTCGTGAGGCCATCTCCTAGTCTCTCAAACTAAGAATTTGGGACCTTGTTTCCAAGGGAAAGTCATGCCAAACCTTATTGTTTTCTTTATTCTTCTCCTCAAATCCATCGTTCCACCTAAAGCATTGAAGAGTATAATAGATAACATTATTCATCATCACTTGGATTTCTTGGTCTAATTGGTAGGTACCCTTCTTAACCTACTTTAACTCATAGATAACAAAACCATTGTGGGGATAGTGACAACGGTCCATTATTCTTCATCTATAGATATCCCTATTGGCACCGACAACCCATGGAGAACAAAAATAATTGAGAGCGACAAATGATGAGGAAGACCAAAAGTATTGATGGCTTCCCCCTCCCATGCAATTTATAACCTCCTCCATGCCTTTGACATTGGCAAGGATGAGCATTAACTTAGGGAAGAATCATTTACTCCCACAACAACAAAGGAAAAATCCATAATATATTGCATGATATGGAGACGACAAGATCATGTGGGTTGACACATGTTGTGGGAGATAGCATCCAAATGTATACTCACATACTTCATGGTGGGGGGAGGGAATAATATGATTCATTCCCCCCTTCCTTTACCCAATGTTGAACCTCAATCAACCGAACCTTGTGATTCCGCAATAGATCAACATCTCCATTGAGGG
>ML785081.1:132330-155677 GCA_009831015.1 Picea engelmannii | reverse complement strand
CATATACAGTTGAGGTACCACTTCATATGATCCGCCTTGGAAGATGGACAATTGAAGCTGGAAAAGATACACACTAGCCAGAATCCTGCAGACATGTTAACAAAGGGAGTAACTAGGGAGAAACTAAGTTCCTGCTCAGTTTCAGTTGGTCTTCAAGAATGAAAATGAAGATGAGAAATTTGCCAGGTCCAAGAAGGTTCAGAGTCCAGCATATACAGCAATGGTGGAGTTGTTGAGATCAGTCTCCAAGTGGGAGATTGTTGGTTGTGGAGCTTGATTATCTTCCTGATTTAGAGGTCTTTTACTTTTAGTCGTGTTTATACCCCATGAAGTATTCACACCCCAGAAGTATGTACACTCTTCCACATGGAGGAGTGCAGAGGGGGGGTACCCCCTTTGCGGGGTTCGGGGGGGCTATCCCCCCGGCAAGGGGGTCTGGGGGAAAGTGGGCCCCCAGCGGGGGTTCAGGGGCGAAGCCCCCGAAGAAAAAATTGCCTTGTAAAAGTATATTGTAATTTCATTGTAAATCTGGACCGTTCATTATAAGGTCGCAGATCTAACGATAGAGATTATGTTAGGGTTTTTTTTTCTTAGAAGGCAACCCTCTTTTATGAGGGAACTGTATTGCGGCTATGTATGTTGGTGAGTATTGTATTCTGAGAGAGGAGACTGTGAGAGAAAGAAGAGGAAGTTACAGCGGGTTTTGTTGTAGGTTGTATCCCTTCATTTTGTCGGATAATAATAAAGAAAGGACCTGGCAATTTCTCTGGTGGACGTAGCCCACATTGGGTGAATCATGTAAATCTATTTCTCTCTTGTATTGTGTATCTTCTGTGTTTTGTTTCCACATTTGTTTTATTTTATTGCTCCGCAGTCCTGTTTTTCTAACACAAAGGAAACTTAGACCAAGTGCAAGGAGTGCACATCGTCAAGAAGCGACCAAGCGTTGAAGAACTAGAACAGAGGAACGCCAGGTGAGCGAGAAGAATTTATTTTCAAGAAATCATTCAATATGAGTTATCGAAATCCCGAGAACGCAAGGAGTGTGTGGGAAGTCAGAATCCTTTGAGGATCAAGCTCAGAAGGGATAACACTTTTCAGAAGTGTTGACGAGATCCAAGAGTCGAACTCGTAGGAGGAGCAAAGGTTCGAAACCTTTGAAGACCGATAAATCTTCTAAGTCAGAAGAAATCAGAAGCTCAGGAGGAGGAGCAATAGTGGTCGTTGGATCATAGAGAAAATGATCAACAATCATCTGATCTATGTAAGGTGCACGAGTCTTAACGCTTTGCACGCACATGAGAGAGAACCTATCAAGGTTTGAGACTCGAGATTAACGAAGCTCGAAGAGCCAAAAAGCCAAAGTGAAATCTCAGTCGTTTGATCATCTGAAGCGGATCTGAGCCGTCGGATCGTCCAAAGTGAACCTCAGGCGTCGGATCGACCAAGTGAATCTGAGTCATCGGATATCGTAAGCTGAGGAGGAGGCAAGCTTGAAACTTGAGATTCTTGAAGCACGAAGAGTCGGAGAGCCGAAGCAAATCTGGACCATTAGATCCAGAAGGGTATGTGTCGACGGGTCGTGATATCAAGAGGAAGGAAAAGGTGAAAGGTTGAAACATTCGAAGCCCGAATAGCCGAAGAGCTGAGAGTCGTTGATCTGCAAGGGGACACTTGTCAACAGATCGCGAGCTCTGGTTAAAGTGTAGCAGGGTTTCAATTGAGATCTGAGATTGTCGAATCTCAAAGATCGGAAGTAAATCTGGACTGCTAGATCTAGAGGAGGCGTGGCATGAATCTGTGGGCTCCGGGTAAAGTCCCGAAGTGATTTGTAGCCGTCGGATCTAAGAGAGACGTGGCATAAATACATGCACTTTGAGTAAAGACTCGAAGTAATCCTCAATCGTCAGATCAACAGACACACGTCAATGGATTATAGCCTTCGCATAAAAGGCATTGGGAAGAAGGGTGAAGTTTGAGATTTGAGATCTCAGAAGTCTGAAGACCCGAAGGAGATTTCGACCATTGATCGAGAAGAGGGCCATAGGACCGTTGATCGAGAAGAGGGCCGCAAGACTGTTGATCTGAGTTGAAGGGTCAAACACCCGAAGTGAAGGAAAGATCATTGATTGGAGGACAGGTGTCCACAGATCGTCAAATCCGGAAGATTGACGTACGGAGGAAAGCGAGGTTTGAGATTTCAAAAGTCCGAAGTCTAGAATTATGAAGGAGATCATAGCCGTTGATTTAAGAGGGACAAATTTGGTCCATAGATTTGAAAGGTGCAGATCTGAACCATCAGTTCATACATTATCGTCAAGATCAGTAGATCGACGGTCTCGTAACATTGCGGGGACAGGAAGTGTGCAGACTTTAAAACATTGAGGGCGTGCCACAATCCATACTGTGGTTTCGCCAAGAGGACACGTGGAGGTTCGAGGAGAATTGTGGGCAGAAAAGAAGTTTGATCCCAAACTTCTATTGGTCGCCCCTGCAATCGCGTGGTCATGAGAGGCCACCACCCAAGGTCATATCAAGAGGGGGCTTATCAAGAAAAGAGATAACGCTCAATACTCTGAGATTTCGTAGAAGAGCGAAGGGGAAGGTTGCGGGTGTTATCATACCTACACCAAGGTGCCAAAAGGGCTTGTGTTTAGATACAGAATTGAACCATTAAGGTTCCAGAGAGACACTTGACTCAAGAATCGAAGATCCTAGACCGAGAGGTCACATAGTCCTTTGGTGAGAAGGGGCGATCTGCATCACCCTTGGATAAAACCTCATAGATGCCCCGCCATCATTAAGCTCCTCTAGATAGGCCCTGCAAAAAAGTACAAGACAATGATGTCCTTAGTGGATCTATATCCCACCTACTACTAGAGGGTGTGTACTTAGGAGGGGAGGACATGCTAATTTAGTACCATCACAAAGACCTGAATGGAACCAAGTCGAAAGCGCTGATGTGGCATGCCTACATGGGACCATGAACATCAATAGATAATGGAAGATGATTTATTAATAACATGATGTCTCTATTATCTATATGTCTTGGAATTGTTTTACAACATAAATACATTTCTTAATAGAAAACGTGCCCATTAAAAAAACAAACAAACAAAAAGCATCCAAAACCCTACATGTAGTTTCCTCCTCTCTAATGTATCTCCACTCACCATTCCCATGTGGCATTTTATGGGCCATTAAATTCAAAAAACTTCCCAAATAATTTGATTCAAAGTGTAACTAACTATATATATATATATATATATATATATATATANAACATGAATGGTTAAATTCACAACCTTTGACATTCGCTATTGATTGCACCATATCTCTATTATCTATTACATCCTTGAATTATTTTTATAACATAAGCATATTTCTTAATAAAAAAATATACCTGTTAAAAAAGCATCACAATCCTACATATTTTCATCTCTCTAATATTTCGATCTCTCTAACTTATCTCCACATGCCTTCAAAATCTTTAAATGCTTTCCTACCTAGTGGCCCATTAACTTGTCTTTACACACCATTTCCAAGTGGCAATTTAAGAGCCATTAACTTTAACTCCTTTCACAATAATTCAATTCAATGCATAACAATCTTGTACACCTTCAACATCATTACCATCAATTTAGTAAAGCAAATATAGAGATGTAAACAAATCTACGCAACTATGTTCCTTTCAAGAAGATAGAAGATATAACATTAGATTCTCAACTTATAACATGACACCTAATGAAAATAAAATAAAAATATGTTTTATATTTACATTTTAAAATTGAGGAGCAATAAGCATCTAACTACATAGCATTTATGCTTTGTATATTGTATTGTATACCATTGAATGTAAAGTTATTATATTTCATGGATAAACAACCCAACTTACAAAATATTAAATGATTTTTTTTTTTATTTTTTTTTTTTTTTTGCTGGCGGAATCGGCAACTGGGCCGGTCTCGTACTCGCGTGACACGGGGTCGATTCCGACCGCTACCACTATAACCTCCAGGTGCCATACGTATGCCCCTTCCGCAGGCACGGGTAAGTCGGGGAGATTTGAACTTGAACCTCATCGTACATAACACGCTATATCACGGCACTTGCCAATTGAGCTGCCCCCCGGGGGCTAAAATATTAAATGATTTTTATCCAAATATTATATTTGAATATAAATCTAACATATAAAACATTAAATATATTTTAATCAATACTTATTATCCACCAAAATTGTTAATGTAAGATAAATAGCTCTATTGAATAATTTGTTTTTAAAGAAAAGATACCCATTATAAAGAACTCATTGAAAACCCCACATACTTTCTTCCTCTCCAACGTATCTCCACACTATAACTCACATAAAAAAAGTTCATTTATATTTTACGCAGGATTTCAAGCAAATATCCTAAAAAAAAATATTGTTAAAAAAACATTTATTTTATTTTACTTAAAAGTTTAGTAAAACGTTTAGACTAAGACATTTACTTATTTATGTTTGTTGAGCGTCCAAGTACTTTAAATTTGTGAAAATTTCCAAAACTTGAGAAGCTACCAGACATTATACGTGGCATCACCGCAATCGGTTTATTGTCGAGACCTCAGACTTTCTCCGTTGCTGCTCAAATTCTCTTCTCTTTTCTCCGGATCAAATTAAAACCTTCCCTCACTCTTTCATCAGTGTTTCAGTCTCATCAAAGTAATACCCGCCGCTCTGTTTTGTGATAGATTTGGAGAAGAAATTTATACATCTGTAATGGCTTCTTCTCTTATACTTTCATCTAATGTTTTCTCAGCGAAAGAATCGCCAGCCGCTGGTCATATGGGTTTCCAAAGACCGCCTGAAGGATCGATCACCCGGAGCAGAAATGTTAGATTTCGCCGGTGCATCAAGGTGAGAGCAACGCAGGTCTCTGTGGGCGCAGAGGCGGCCATTTCAGAGCCCGGTCACATGAAATCAAAGAATTTGTATGAAGTACTGGATATAAGCCCGGCGGCAACTGCGAAGGACATAAAGAGGGCTTACAGAAAGCTGGCGCGGGAGTTTCATCCGGATCACGCGGCTTCCCCCGAGGACAAGAACCGGAACACCGAGATGTTTGTGCGGATACACAATGCGTATGTGACTCTGTCGGATCCACATCAGCGTGCGCAATATGACCGGCGGCTTTGGGGTCAAGTGCGGGGCTTCGCTGGCCAGACGTGGAGTAAAGCCAGCGTGGGTTATAGAGATTGGTATGGTCGCATAGGGCGGAATTGGGAAACGGATCAATGCTGGTGATGTGTAATGAGGATATATATATATATATATAAAGCAGTACACATGCCATTATCCAGTGTGCACTGCTTGCTTTAGGGTAGTTTTATTTAGTCTAATTTCTAAATGATTGCATTTTAGATGCATAAGTGCTCGGGGTTAATACTTATAGTTTCTTGGAATATTTTGTAATATAATTGAAATGAAGCCTCACAAACTTATATTTTATTTGAATTTTCTCTTGCAAATTTGAGTTTCGCCCAAGTCTATTTCCACATCTAATTTCGTGTAACATTACTTTGTCTTGGTCAGAGGAACTTGGTCAGTTTGTGCCTACTAAAACCAAACTACGTCTTTTTACTTAAGGCTTATTCATAACTTTGCTTTAAGCTACATTTTTTCCAAATGCAATTAAGAGTTCCTACTCAACCAACCGCAACCTTTAAAACATCATAACAATACTTTAATAATTAGTCAATATTTCAATACCTAGCCAACACAAGCAAAGAAATAAACAATAACAACCAACACATAAAGAGTCCACAACACACATGTATAGGTGACGTCCAAGGTGCATGCCTTAACTTTATTATATGAAGAATGTTGCAGATATACAACAACAGAGTTGCAGCCTTTTTCCTGCAACTCTATTACAGAGGTACAACGAGTCTAAGGCAATATTTCCTTCTACCTACTACCCAACAGACTTACACAATCTAAGCCCTGAAGCAACCACATGCTTGCCTCATGTAGGTCCTATCTTCTTCTTATCACACAACCAATGCAATTCACCCTACTATGCCAACCCTTGAACTAAGCACAATCGCAGAGCTCCTTTACACTCCTTGTGAATGATTAATGGATGATTAATTGATTCCTTAGCACCTCTGATGTGTCCATTATTTATACAAGACTTGTCTTGCAACTTGCAAGTCCCTCCAAGCCTAAGTGGACCCAAGTGCCCACATCACCAACTTCGACTCTATTTGATGGTGCCTCTACCCCCTTCATGACTTGTCCACCGACCATCCAATGTCTAATGGTATTATGCCCAAAGTGTCATGCATCCAATAAGTGCACCCAACAAGTGCATCCAATGGATATGTGCTCATTAGATGTGCGCCCAACGAGTGTGTCCCACGATTGCACTATATGGATGCTTGTGCCCAAAGGAACTTTTGCCATATGTCACAACCCCCAAGTGTGGACCACCCAACTTCTTGGGTCCGCATGTAGCCCAAGCACCCAAGTCTACAAAATTCAATCAAGTTCTCTATACCAATCTTGTCCGACATGCACCATACTTGCAGATTGGATGGGGTCACCTGCCATTACCCCTACTTTTCCTTCCCTCGCCAAGTTCCCTTCCAAACTTCTCTTGGTGCGCCCAACTAGTGTGTGCTACTAAGGTTTGTAGTGCACCCAATCTGAGAAAGGGTGATTGAAATGTCCTTGGTGTGCATGCCATCATATAAGGGAACCCAAAACCGACTCTTCTAGCCATCAACCTTTTGTCATTTCCATCCATGTCGATCAATTACCATCAAGGTGATTACACGACGGAGGTGCCCGAAGTCATACAAAGCTAGGGCCTTACAAGTTACAGGAATGAACTTCAAACCAAAGCCTTTGTGATGGCTTGTAAAAGCTTATGGAAATCGATCCTTGAACCCTTGGTCTTCATGCTCCAAAGCATTTGATTTGTTGTGTTCATCACACTTTTTATGGTTAGAATGACTTTTGGTTCAAAGCCCTATGGGATGTCCCCATCCAAGTTTCCAACTTGACCCTTTACTTGATTATTATGGGTCCTTGATATGTGTTATGGCATTGAAAATGTCTTTGTGTACATCAAATTTACTCTTTCCCATAAAGTTAGACCTTCAAATGGATTTTTAAGGACATGACGCCTAAAACTTGTAAATAAGTTACACGTTCATAGTGGGAGATTTTGAGCAAGCATTTTCTTCAAGTTCAATTAAAAGGGTTTACTTTAGGGTTATAATGAAATAGGTTGTGAGTGCAATTTGGCTAATTCAAGGATTCAAGACAGAGGAATCCAATATTGAAAGTTCGCTTCGTCTTGAACTTTCAATGGAATGAATGGAAAGAAAGTTCACTCTATCTTGAACATTCATTCCATTGAAAATTCTTCAGAGAAGTGGATGGAAGGATTTTGGAACCAAACTCATATGCAATAGTGAAGTAAAAAGAATATTTCAAGTTTGGATAGCTCCAATTCTTCTTGTGATTAGGAGACAAAGATTCATGTAAGAAAACCTCCACCTCCAATGAACCCTATAGACAACTTACAACTAGGAAATGAATACACTCAATAGAGGTGGTGGACATGTGGCATTTCAAAACCATTGGTAAATGTCAACTGATCTCAACGATGAAACCAAGAGATGGTGTCCCCTTAAAAGATGCCTTTGTCGTAATTATTGCTAGAATATAATATTTAATGGTCCAAGATCATAGCGAAGAGCGTGGGATGGGTTATGTTGACACAAGAGGGGAAGAGGAAAGGGGGTATATGGGAAAGTAATTCTCTATGGCAAGGTGTTAGTCTAAGATCTCATCTCTTTTCCATCATATGACTTAAATGAATCCATCCACCACCATTGACCTAGAAATCCAATTATAAATGCATGTGGAGGTTCGTAAGAAAGTCTACCTCGCATAGTTATGGAAGGATGGTAAAAGTACAATTAGTTTGGGAAAATGTGCATAATCCTTCATTCTCCTATCACATGGGAAAATCATTTCATTCATTCTTCACTCTCACCATTACCATGGTAACTCTACATTGTTACTCATGATCCAAATCTAAAATCAACCAAATTTTAGCACTGTGAAAAGGGAGTTGCAAATTTTGGACGAGAGAAAAGTACGCTATAGATGAACATAGAGGTTGGGTAAGTTAGGAAGCCATCACCCATTGTTATCAACTACTCATTTGTTGCTTGAGAGACTAAGATATATTCTCCCAAGTTATTCCTAGAATTTATTTTGTAAACTTGGACTCTTTCTGCCTACACTAAAGAGCACTGGAAGGGAAGGATTCCTTAAGGACCATTGAGAAGACAATGGAAATACCTTCCCTTGTGTTGTATAGGGTAGTGCAAGAGAGTGCCATAGTTGTTTGATGGTTATATGAAATGTCTAAAGTGCTTTGTAGTGAACAGACTCGCCAACCCATGAGAGAAATTGGGTTGTATTGAGTGAGTTATAAGCTTGTAGTTAGATTCATTTGCCTAAGTGGTCTCATATCTTAGCTTGGGGTAGCAACTGCACTAGACCCCTATGGTTGGGTAGAAAATTACTCGTAAGCAACTAGTGTCTTGGACGAACATTTTTGGTTAAAAGATAAGTGTCATATCTCTCTTTGTATCTCTGCAATTAAATTTTATTTTATGTTATTGAAACACATATGATATGTATGGTGTGTGTGTTGTGTGTGTGATTATGTTGAATTCTAAAGATGAATATTCATTTCTAGGAATTATGGTATTCCATGATTGATTATTCCGCTACAATTTTATTATTTGCACCCATATACGAATTTTACATCATTATAAGCCTCTATGGAAGGCCATCTCTGCTATGTTATGGGGAAATGGCCCTACAACATGAGCCCAAAATGTTGACTTTATTTTTTATTGTTATTTTGTGGGTACCAGTTTAGCTTGAAATCTAGTCCACTTTCACCCTATTTCTCATCTATAAATTTTTCAACCCAATTTAAATCCTACCTCACTAATTCCCTCAGATCTAATTGTTACACAATCTCCAAAATCAACAAAGCTTTTCACTCAGCCCTTCTCTCTAGAACTAAAAACACCCCTCCCTCTACCTCGCCTAGAGCTCTTATTTCTCTTCCCTACATCCATGGTGTTACTAATCACATTTCAAATATATTAGTTAAAAAGAATATTAAGACTCTTTTTAAACCCCATAAAACCTTCAAGCATATTTTTTGAACCACTAAGGATAAATCCAACCTTATGATAGGCCAAGGGGTTTACCAAATTCCTTGCTCTTGCGACAAATCCTACATTGGCCAAATAGGTATATCAATCAAAACCATCCTTAAAGAACATCTAGCTGACACATTCCACAACTGAATCTCTAATTCAACTATCACAAAACACTCCCACAAGTCAAAATACCTTATTTGTTTTGGCCAAGCTAAAATCCTTATATCAACACCTTATTACTCCTCTCGTATCATTCGGGAAGGTCTCGAAATCAAAAACCACCCTAATAATTTTAATTGAGAAGATGGCGATAAATTTATCCAATCATGTAAGCCCATTATCCATCAAGTTATTCATTAAACCTATTTTCTCTTTCTTATCTCTATCATCATCCCTTGTCCCCGTAATTCCCTACCTCTTTTCTCGTTCTTCTTTATTTTTCTCCTCAAATTGCTTCCTTTCTTGTTTTCTTGTCTGGCTTCCAATCTCTTACCTCTTTTGGCACTTCTCTCTTGCATTTTTCCTATCCCCCTCTTTCCTATTTCCTATTCCTACCTCTTTCTTCTTCTTACCTATTCCATCACCATTCTAAAATGTTTTCCCTTCCCACCCCCATTTTTTCAGTTTAACATTCCCCATTTTTTCTTACTTTTATAACCCCTTATTCTATTGTATTCTTATTATTTTCACTGGATTGACTATATCCCCAAATGCACACACCCCTTTTTTTTATGAAAATCCTAATATTCTAAATATAAAATATGTTTTTTCACCTTTTACCTTCCCAATCTTAGTTTGAATTTTATTTTTCCTCAACGGCTATTTAGTTATTTCTTGATTATTTTAATAATTTTCTTCAACAGCTATTATATTTTATATCCTATTTAATCTTAACCCCAACTCACTCTTTTCCATCCTTCATATAGCTAACATGTCCCTGATGATGGGTGGAGTTTCCACTTGAAACATTGAACATTTAAAAACTTGTTAGAGATCTGATACCATGTTAGATCTGAGAAATATGCAATAACATTTAATGAAAATCCAAATAGTCTAAACTCCTATGCGTGCAACAATAAATAGTAAATCAAAGAAAGAAAGAACCAATAGAGACAAGTATTTACGTGGTAAAACTACAATGTGGGGAAACATCCACAGAAGTTGGTTTTCTATTCCTCGGGAAAAATCTCCAATCTTACAAGGCAAGAGAACACTTAACCATATGAGTGATGTAGCCTAAGGACCCATGGGGTCTATGATAAAGATCAATACCATAAACCACTCATTATTCTCTCACACCCCTAAAACGCCTCCTTCGCCTCTATTACATATGAGAGAGTGAAAGGAAAGCAATTCTCAGAATGAATGTGGGATAAACCCTTTTTACAACATAGTAGGTTATTGAAGAATAAATTTACAAAATGTCATAGCCATGTAATCTAAGACCACTAGGTAATCATTAACACATTCTAACGTCCCCCCTTAATGATGACTAGAGGGATAGAATCACAGTTGGAGTTGTGTTACATGCCAATATGAGATCTCACAAGTCTAATGATGCCTCATTGTGTGTACAAATTCGTCATGATGATAGGCTATACAACAGTAAATGTGGTTGATGTCTCATTGTGTGTACAAATGCCTCATGATGATAGGCTATACAATGGTAAATGTGGGTGATGCCTCATTGTGTGCACAAATGCCTCATGATGATAGGATATACAATGGTTAATGTTGGGATGGTTAGCAAGGCAATGGAAAATTGAACCCACAAAAAAAAATTCCACCCAAAAAGGCCTCTTGGCTCAAAATTTATCAACTTCGGAAAAAAATCAGGTTCAATAAAAAATTAGGCTTGGTAATTAACAAACCTAAAAATGACCAAAAAACTTTAGGTTATAAAAAAATTTAAATGTCTTAGGCTAGGCTAGGCAAAGTAATTCAAATCTAGGAAAACAAAAGCCAGTTTTGATGAACCAATAGTTGATCTTAATTGATTCCTCTATTTTGGAGACAATGGCGAGGTAAGAGTAAGACTTGCGTAAAAAGATTAAAAAAAAATGTTAGATCTACACAAATCCGATGAAAATCGAAGTGGTTGTCCAGATAAAATTGCATATCTAGAAGAGAAGGGGGAGCCAAAGAACATATCCACTGAAATCTAATGCAAAAAATTCAGAAAGGAATATTAGATCTGAGAAATATGCAATAACATATAACTAAAATCCAACCAATCTAAACTCCTATGCATGCATCATTAAATAATAAATCAAATAAATCAAGAACCAAGAGAGAGAAGAGAGCAAGACAAGTATTTATGTGGTAAAACCCCAATGTAGGGAAACATCCGCATAAGTTAGTCTTATATTCCTCGGGAAAATTATCCAATCTTACATGGCAAGAGAACACTTAACCATACGGGTGATCTGGCCTAAGGACCCATAGGGTCTAGGCTAAAGATCAATACCATAAACCACTCACTATTCTCTCACACTCCTAAATGGCCTCCTTCACCTCTATTATATATGAGAGAGTGAAAGGAAACCAATTCCCATAATGCATGTGGGATAAACCATTTTTACAATATAGAGAGTTATTGAAGAATAACTTTACAAAATGTCATAGCCATGTAATCTAAGACCACTAGGAAATAATTAACACATCCTAACAAAACTCACACTCATTTCAATCTCTAGTAAATTCACGCACTATAAATAATATTAATCGACATTAAGGTCAAAACATATATCATTGATACATTCAAAATTGTAGTCGATATGTCAATTAAAATATAGGTTGATATCAAGGTCGAATAATAAGTGGAAATATGTGTCACTAGAAGTATTGCATATAATGAAATATAGGTAGAAACTAGAAAGTTTTCTTTTCACTTGACATAATTGATAATATATCATCAAGATAAATATTTCTCTGAAATTAAAAAAAGCCAACAAAGTTGTTTACTAGCTAATGAGGGAGTGTCCTCCTCTACCATTAAGATAGATTATGACAACAAAGTTGTTCACTGGTTAATGAGGGAGTGTCCTCCTCTACCATTAAGATAGATTATGAGTGGAGCACTATGCTGAATAACTCTCTAAAGCTAAAGTGCCAGAATCTTTCCCATGTTGATCACCACCCCTCATATCAGGTGATTGACAGATGGGGCGTTGGGGGCATGTGCAGGTTCTTCATGCCTTGTGCCCAATTGTGCATAACACATTCCCTCATAGGATGAGGAGGAAACGATGATGGTTTGTGCTACAAACGATGGTGGAGGTACAAAATAAAATTCAATTTCCATTTGTGTTAATGAATTCCCCTCGCGTGATGATTTTCCCGCGTGTTCATATGGTGAGTCTCCTTGAAAATTGGCTCTCAATGCCACGGGATCGACGCTACTCCTCGCATCATCTACGCATTTGGTTTTTTTAGACGACATTTTGTTTGGGTTTGTATCGGTTTTGGTTTCCCATGGCTCCGCGTAATTTGAAGAAAGACCTTTCCAAAAAAATTACAATTTTTTTTTGGCCCTCACTATCCTGATATCAAATGTAAGGTACAGGCCTTTCCAAAAAAATCTACTACAATTTGTTAATATCCTCAAAATTCATTGTTCGCATGTGTACTACTTGACATATTGACCTAATAAAAAAACTTCAACAATGGCATTTAAACATAAAGTAAAACCATCAAAATTTGATGCCCGTTGAGTGTTTTATTAGTCGATTCCACTTGGGTTTTCAAGTCTTCTTTTTCCATGGCTATAGAATTAGCACTAGTGTTGACCATCCCTCCATAATCCATTCCTCTAGCTTCTATGATGGTTGATGTCTCTCCCCGAGCGTTCAAAGTTTGTGAGGATCTTTCTAATAGTCTCCTTGAAGTGGAGTTAGTGGAGTTTTCTTGAGTATTCAAGGGTGGTTAAAGCATAACTTCTAAAGGGAGGTTTAGATGAGTCACAATTGTCTCAACTAAAACTTGAAGGAAAGTTAGGGAAATGGCATTTTCTAGCTACTTGCCTCTCAAAATTTCCATGCCAGCTCGTGACACCATTTCCTAGTCTCTCAAATTAAGAAATTGGGACCTTGTTTCCAAGGGAAAGTCATGCCAAACCTTATTGTTTTCTTTATTCTTCTCCTCAAATCCACCGTTCCACCTAAACCATTGAAGAGTATAATAGATACCATTATTCATCATCACTTGGATTTCCTGGTCTAATTGGTAGGTACCCTTCTTAACCTACTTTAACTCATAGCTAACAAAACCATTGTGGGGATAGTGACAACGGTCCATTATTCTTCATCTATAGATATCCCTAATGGCACCAACAACCCATGGAGAACAAAAATAATTGAGAGCGACAAATGATGAGGAAGACCAAAATTATTGATGGCTTCCCCCTCCCATGCAATTTATAACCTCCTCCATGCCTTTGACATTGACAAGGATGAGCATTAACTTAGGGAAGAATCATTTACTCCCACAACAACAAAGGAAAAATCCATAATATATTGCATGATATGGAGACGACAAGATCATGTGGGATGACACATGTTGTGGAAGATAGCATCCAAATGTATACTCACACACTTCATGGTGGGGGGAGGGAATAATATGATTCATTCCCCCCTTCCTTTACCCAATGTTGAACCTCAATCAACCGAACCTTGCGATTCTGCAATAGATCAACATCTCCATTGAGGGGTTTTAGACAATGTATGAATTCAATTTTGTTAAACTCTATCATTGAGGAAAAATATATTTAATTGATTCTAGAGAGGTTTAGATTAGCAAGAGACTTTTAATGAATTAGAGAATAAATTATTACCATTGAGTCTCTGATTACCATCACCTTTTTTATTGCCTTGTTGCAAACAATAGTCAGGTCATGAAGAACAACTAGTGCTTCAACTTCATTATTTGTGGATATTCATTGATTCGTAAACAAAAGGCTTATAGCATATCCATTTTGCCAACACAAAGTCCTCTACAATACAAATATAATCTTGAATGGAAAATCTTATGAGATGGACTATTAGTTCAATACCACATAGTAGTTACTTCATTCACACCTCAATCAAATAAAAACACTCCTCTATCCACCAACAAATATATTTATATTTCCTTAGCTCTCACTATTTGATGGTAAGTCAACCAACCAATCCAATAGACAAGTCGAGTAGCCAATAGACCAGTCGACCACCTAATAGATGAGTTGACTAGTTGATAGAACAATCGACCACCCAATAGACAAGTCAACCAAGTGACATACAATTTGGCTAGGGAATGGGAAAGTCGACTAGGAAATGGGCAAGTTGATCATCTGTGTGCCCAATCAACCAAGGAAGATGAATCTAGCAAGAGAAATCCCAATTGACCAGAGAGAAATTCTAGTCGACTAGGAAGTGAAGTCAGTTGAATAAAGAAGGAGAAAAATAATCCAGGTGGAATGAGTCGACCAACAATGAAGAAAAATGTTAAACGAATGAGTTGGGTTTTCCAACAATGGAGATAAATTCTTGGAGGGCGAATTAGGTAACCATCAATGAAGAAAAACTTCCAGATGGAGAATTGGGTAACCAACAATGAAGATAGATGCTCAGAGGGTCAATTAGGTAACCAACAACAAAGAAAAATGTCCAACAATGTTGAAAACATAATGTACGACCCGTGGGAAAAGTGTAGACATATACTAGAAACATATTGAACTCGGGGAGTGGGTGAAATCCCCCAACATCTCTTATAAACTAAATTAGCAACTTCCAAGTAAATAAAAATAACTCTGGAAGGAGACCCATTGATTTCCAACTTCAAAATGGATGTACGAGCATGGTTAAAGAGTTGTTGGACTAGCTTACTAGCCCATGGGGACTATATCCATGGAAAAGAACTAAAATCACAATTGGCACAGAGTTCCCTTAACTAAAACAATACACAAACAACCAAAATTATAGAGCACACTATTTCCACTCATAGACAATGAAATCCACATAACAATAAAACCACAATTAAAACTCATAATTTACCCTAGAAACCTAAATGAGAAAACCAACATTCAATTAGCTTCAACTAGGCTCTTTATTTTGCAACAATGGGAAAGTTATAGCCTACTTGGTTCATTTCTATGCTCCTCAGTGAAATCTAGGCAGCCTCCTACGTCATTCACAGCCAAAGAACCTGTGTTCCCTTGTTAGGAAATAGGATATAGGAGACTAGGTTGATTGGGGGGATAGTTAGAAGGTTAGACATCCCTAACCCTTAAGCTTCTCCTCAATCTATTTCTCCTCCTTCTCTTTCTTCTTCTTTTTTTTTTTTCTCCCAAGGGAAAAAGATCTCATGAAAGTCTCATATTTTCTTATACATTTTTTTATGTACAACATTATACTGCCTAACTTCACATCTCATATGTTTAACTTAAGACTACATTAAATACAAGGGTAGACATCAATCACGATGGCATGGGGCCCTTCACAACAACAAGTTGATCTCCTCCATCGTCCATAGTCTTGAACGTTTCCCATGCTAATCATCCTAGAGCCTATGCTGATAGCCACTTGTTCTTGTTTGGATCTGATTCGGATCATTCATGCAAACTCACATTTTTAAAAGAAGAGGCTTTACCAATACAATGATGTCTCTACTATCTATACATTTTGGAATTGTTTCTATAACTTAAATACCTTTGTTAATAGAAAACATGTCCATTATTAAATATAAAAAACACATCCAAAATCCCTATGTACTTTCCTATTTTCTAACATATCTCCACCCACCATTCCCTATGGCATTTTATGGGCAATTGATTTTAACTCCTTGCCATTTTATATAGATAGAAGAAACTTATTTACTGTAATTTTACCATTAATTTATTAGTCATGTGGCATAATCAAATAATATATTAATAAATATAATAATTAAATTACATCATCATGTTGTAGTTCTTAATTAACCCTAAAAATTTTAATTCATAAACATATAGATCAAACATAGTACAAATGTAACCAAGTATTATTCATCGAAACACATCAATTAAAAACTTGAATATAATCAATTGAGGATAATTACATATAGCATATGTGAAAAATATACAAGTGTAATCAATATATATTACAATTATAAATCTAAATTACATTAGATCTTTTTTTATAGTAACAATTAGGGTTTTTAGATATAAAAAAAGGGGCTACAATTGAACCAAATATCATTAGATTACAAAAAAAATTGTCTCTTGGACCTAGTTGGCCTAATATCTCATTTAAGGTACAAACCTTTCCAAAAAAATATACTATAGTTTTTCCATTTCCTCAAAAATCATATTTGCAGATGCATTGCTTGACATATTGACCTTTAACAAAATTGTTTGACAATACATTTTAAACATAAAGCAAAGGAACCAAAATTTAACACCTATTGAGGGTTTCCTTAACCAAATCCACTTGGGTCTTCATGTCTTCTTTTTCCATCGCTATAAAACAAACACTAGTGTTAACCATCGCTATAAAACAAACACTAGTGTTAACCATCGCTATAAAACAAACACTAGTGTTAACCATTGCTCCAAAATCCATTTCTCTAGCTCCTACCATGGATGAGGTCACTCCCCAAGGAGCCATAGATTGTGAGGAGCTCTCAAATAGTCCCCTTGAAGTGGAGTCAATGGAGTTTCCTTGAGTATTCAAGGGTGGAGAAAACATAACCTCTAGAGGGAGGTTCAGATGAGTCACAATTTACTCAACTAGAGCTTGAAGGAAAGATACGGTGGCAACATTTTCTTGCTAGTTGCTTCTTAGAATTGTCATGGCAGCTCATGACTCCATCATCTAATCTCTCATACTAAGTATTGGGACCTTGTTTCCAAGGAAAAGTCATCATGAACCTTATTGTCTTCGTCATTCTCCTCAAATGCATCCTTCTAACTAGACCATTAAAGAGTAGAATAGAAAAAAATATTAAGTGTATCTTGGATTTTCCAGTTGCATTGGTAGATACCCTAATTAACCTCCTTTAACTCATAGATAACACAATAGTTGCAACAATAATGACAGTTGTCCATAGTTCTCCATTTGCAAAGATCCCTACCAATGCTCACAATTTGAGGAGAACAAGAACCACTCAAAGCAAAAAATGATGAGGAAGACCACTAGTGCTAATGGGATCCCCCTCCCATACAATTTATAACATCCTCCATGCCTTCAACATTAGCAAGGACGAGCACTAACTCAGGACAAAACCATTTACTCCCACACACAACAAAGAAAAATCCATAATACAATGCATAAGACAAATATGACAAGATGATAGGGGATGACACTTATTGTGGAGGAAAACCTCCATATATATACTCACACATTTCATGGTGGAGGAAACAAATAAGAGGATTAATCCCCCCTTCTTTACCCAAACTCAGCCCTTGCTCAATTAAACGAGACAATTTTCTAATACATCAATGTCTCCATTAAGGGGTCTTAGAACATTGATGAATTCAATTTTGTTGAAATCTATCCTTAGGGTAGAGGATCTTTAACACACTCTAGAGAAGTTTAGGTTAGCAAGAGACTTTCGATGAATTATGGCACAAATGATCACCATTGCATCTATGATTAGCATCACCTTTTTTATTCCTTTGTTGCGAAGAATAATGATGTTAATCCCTATATATTTAGACATTGCATTTCTATTGTTATATTAGTGTTGTCATTATTGGTCAGCTAGACCCTTACTGGTTGGATAGACCCATTAATTTTAATTGTACCCTTTATCTTCTATATAGAGAGAGGAGAACTAGCTTTAGAGATAATCTCATCTTGTGCATTTGTTATATTGTAAAAGGAGGTTGTCCCCTCGAAGAGGCTTCTTATTCATTCATTCTCTTTCATTCTCAATGTATGAAGTTACTTCTTTCTATTTTTATGTTACTTGGGTTGTTTAGTACATCACAAGCCAGACCATGAAGAACAACAAGCGCTTCAACTTCATTATTTGTGAGTATTCAAGGAAACTCATATTCTTAATGAAAGATACTTTATTAATAACATGATATCTTTACATCAATCAATATCCACCCTGCTACGTAGCATTCAATGTTGTGTGAGGTTGGGTATGCACCCTTTGATTTGAAGCGATTCAAATCCAAGGGTGCATACCCAAGTTGGATATGCACCCTCAGATTTGAAGCAATTCAAATCCAAGGGTGCATACCCAACCTCATGCAACGTTGAATGTTACTTAGCAAAGTAAATGATGTTTACCATATCTTTTTTTTTTTTTATGGCAGGCAGAATCGACAACTAGTTGGGCACGTACTCGCGTTACACGTGGTCGTGTTATCCAACTGCTACCACTATAACATCCAGGTGTGCCCACGCTACCCCACAGGCTACACACAAGTTTAGTCGAGGGGAGTTGAACTCGAAACCTCATAAAACTTCATATCATGACACTTGCCAATTAAGTTGCCCCCCAAAAAAACATGTTTACCATATCTTTATTATCTATACATGTTGGAATTATTTTTATAACATAAATACATTTTTAAATATAAAACATTTACATTATTTAAAAAAGCATCAAAAACTCCAAGATAGATTAGTCCTTAAAAAGTACCTCCACCAACCATGTCTATATGTGTGGTATTTTATGGACCATTAACTTCAACCATGTCTATATGTGTGGTGTTTTATGGACCATTAACTTCAAGTCCTTCTCCAATAATTCAATTCAATACATAGTAATCTTATCACTATATATATATATGGTCATCCATTTCTAAATATCTTTCTAGAATATATATATAACCATCCATTTCTTTCTAGATGATATCAGATTAGATTCTCAACCTATGACAGAGATATAAGATGGAAAAAATAAAAGAATATGGAGGAAGGTAGACTTTCCTCCTCTCCCACGTATCTGCGCCACCATTCCCATCTGGGATTTTGTGGACAGTTAACATGAAGTTCATGCCCAATAATTCAACTCAATGCCGTAGGAACCTCCTCCACTTTCAACATCAATGCCATGGAAGTCTTACCATGGCATCTTCCTCGGTTTTCTCGTTTCTCTGTATAAGCAAAACCCACCCCGCATTGGAAGCCCTCTTTATTCTTCCCACTTTTATCACTCTTTCATCTGGAGATCCGCTCTGTTCAGTGAGAGTTTTTATTGTCAACCGTCCATCCTTATTCGTTATTCATCAGTATTTCAGAAGAAATTTATATATCAGTAATGGCTTCTTCCCTTGTATTTTACTCTCTCATTTTCTCATCTAATGAATCGCCAAGCGCTGGTCATATGGGTTTCCAGAGACTGCCTGAAGGATCGATTCCCAGGACCAGAAATGTTAGATTTCGGCGGTTTTTCAAGGTGAGAGCAACGCAGGTTTCTGCAGGCGCAGAGGCGATTTCGGGGCCCGGTCACATGGAAGGGCAGAGTTTGTATGAACTGCTGGGGGTAAGCCGGGGCGCCACGGCCAAGGATATCAAGAGGGCTTACAGAAAGCTGGCGGGGAAATTTCATCCTGATCATGCCGCCTCTCCTCGGGAAAAAGACCAAAACACCCAGATGTTTGTGCGGATACACAGTGCATATGTGACTTTGTCGGATCCACATGACCGCGCGCAATATGAGCGCCAGCTTGCGGGGCAAGTGCGGGGCTTCCCTGGGCAGACGTGGAGTAAAGCGACCGAGCCCGGTTATAGAGATTGGTCTGGTCGCATGGGGCGGAATTGGGAAACGGATCAATGCTGGTGATGTGTAACCAGGGTATATTATGTATAAACACATGAAGTATACAATATATTTATCTATTCTTTGCATTTTTACTTACATATATAATATAATATGTATTTTTTCCATGGCTGTTAGAGGTTCAAATCTAGAAGGGGTAGGGTATGTATATCTCAATAGACTTTAGTAGTCAAATCGATGAGTGAAGGGGTCCCTTGTTTGTTGTTTCACAAACAAGGGGTTCTCATACACTAATTTGGTATCTTGCTTGGTGGTGACCTTAAAGATAAATTATTATTATTATTGTTATCATTATTATATCTTCATCATTTTAAGAAAAATGTCACTTGGTGGTAGATTAGTGTCTCTCTACTACAAATAGTGTAGCTGAGTGACTTGAACTCTCGAAGCTACAAATGCGAGGAGATCGACTCAATTTCAACAAAATAGTTAGTTTTTTCTTTACTCTCTAGTTTTTGAATTATATGATAATTTTTTGAACCAATCTTAAAAAGTAGCTTGCAACAACTATATATTGATTGATATTGATTTTGAGAGGTTTTTTATGTTCTTTAACTAGTTTGAACCACGAGACCAAATAACCTACATCTTCTATTTTATTCAAAACATTTAAATTGTTGGGTTTTGTATCTATTAGTGTTGTTATTAATGTTTATGGTTTCTTTGAATATATCGTATAATTGAAAGGAATAAACTTCACTCTCAGTGTTAGAAACATATTTTACTGAAACATATTCCATGCTCTCAAAAACTCTATCTTCTCCTTCCATTGGGTTATGGCCATGGCATCTCATGTGTATTATGAGATTCTTCTACAAATAAATCCATCTCTAATTCATCTCTGCAACACTTGCAATACTATAAATTTTTCAAAGAAATGGATGAAAGGATTTCAGAAACAAACTCATGCAACATGGAAGTAGAAAGAGTATTGCAATTTTGGATAGCTCTCATTTCAATTGTGATTAGGGCATAGAGACTTATGTAAGAAACCCTCCACTTCAAACGAACTTTGCATATGGTCTGTAAATAGGAAATAAACACAAACACAGTTGATAAAGGTGGTGGACATGTGACATTTCAAAACCATAGATAAATATCAATCGGTTTCAACAATGAAAATTTGAGAGTTATTGTCTCCTGAAAAATGTTATTGGTGTAATTAATGCTAGAGTATAATATATAATGGTTCAAGATGGCTACAAAGAGCATGAGAGTGGTTATGATTCCATAAGAGAGGAAGAAGAACTAGAATCTACGAAAAAGTAATCTTCTATTTCCAAGTGTCAACCTCAGATCTCATCTCTTTTCCATCACATGTCTTAAATGAGACCATCCATGTCCATTGACTTAGAAAACCAATCACAAATGCATGCATAGGTTAGTGAGGAAGTATCACTACTACATTACAGGGTTGTAGCGTCATAAATAGTGTCACCCCTCAGCACATTTTGTTGTTTAAAAATTAAAGAAAAGGTGACACAAAACACGATACAGACACTGAGGTCGTGGTTTGTGTCAACATTGCATCATTGCAAAGCGTCATATTAGCAATGAGTATAACAACACAAACAAAAAATAATGTCAAATTAGCATCTTCCGACTTTGCCTTTTTTTAAAAACAAAATAACATAGCATTATAGTGCGTTAATGTTGTGTCTTGTGTGTGTGTTGCATCAAAGTAGTGTCTATTTGCTTGATTTGTGGGTCGTTTTTTTTCCTATATGTGTCATATCTATGTTCTTATGAAATCATATTTGTATCGATATTCAGAGTTTTTAAGTCATAATGTATCATGTTTAACATGATCCATTTTAGATTTGACTTTGTATCATTTTTTTTCATTTTGTGTGGTGATAGTGTCTTGTTGCATCATTTTAATCTCATAGTAGTGATATTATTGTCAGTGATGATTTATTTATTTTAATGATTTTATTATTATTTTTTATTTTATTATTTTTATTTATTTATTTAATATTATTAATTAATTTAATTTATAATAATAATAATAAAATAAGAGTTTTTTAGAGTAGCTAACCAGAGAGTCGAGTGAATAGAGGTTGAAACTCTAAGGTTGTGTTGATTTATTCGAGTTTAATGGAGGCGCCCCCAAAGGGGGAGTCATAGTCTCCTCTTGGTGAAGAGGCTTTGGTATTTCAAGCAATGGTTACAACATATGTCAGATCCTCCAAAGCACAACCCACCAAATTCATAAAGAGGCTAGAATAGATTACGGAAGTCAAAATCCCTCTGAATTTGAGTAGACACAAAGCATTGGCCTTTGCAGACAAAGGCTTGACCGGTTAGTTCACTGGTATTTGGCCCTCTCCCAAGACTGTGGCGACTTGGGTTTAGAAAAACTAGAAACCCCACATCAAAGGGAATTGAGTCACTTCTTCTATGGAATAGGGTTCTATGTGTTCCTCTTTGAATTTAAGGATAATTGGGATTTGATTTTTCGAAGTGGGTCGTATTTCCTTGAAGCCAGGTCCTTGGAAATTCTTGAGGCACGTTAGGGGGCCTATGTTCTCTTTGGAACCCTCAGTTGGTAAGTATTGAATACTCTTTTCAAACTCAAAATTTTGATTTTGACAAAATTTAAAATCATTAAGTCAGGGAAATATATAAGAATTTATAACCTTTATATGGCGATCAATTACATGGAGAGAGAAATTCGTTGGAGAACTCTCATGAACTTGTCAAACACTGAATTCATATCTAATAGCATTATAGCTGGAGATTTTAATACAATTATGCACAATTATGAAAAGAAGGGGGGGAGTGTAGTTCAAGACCCTTTCAAAGAAAAGATGGAGGATTTGATTGGTGAATGGGATTTAGTGGATGCCAAACCTGTGAAGTGGAAATACACTTGGACTAACAAGCAAGTTGACCTAGGAAACATTGCTTCTAGGTTGGATAGATTCATAATCCACAACAAGCTTATATTGTAGGACTACACCTTCAAATCCATGATTCTCCCTTCCATTGTTTCAGACCATAAGCCTATCTCCCTTCATTTCCAAAGATATCCTGACTACGCCCCCCAACCCTTTCAGTATAATCCCCTTTGCATGAATAATAATAAGCAATTGACCAGGTTAGGATTGTTGGAACACTTGGATACCTGGAACCCATATTTACATATGGGAGCAAACGATTAAGTTGGCCAAATTATAATTAAAGGATTGAGTAAAAAACTATTATGTCTCCCACTCCATTGAGAAAGAAAGGATTAGAGTGAATATTAGTGAGGTGCAAGAGAAAATGGAAGAAGAGGATATCTCTATGTAGTTGCAACAACAAGAGGTTGATCTACAAAAATAATTTCAACATGTTATGAGGCATGAAGAGGAGC
>ML785081.1:112712-132280 GCA_009831015.1 Picea engelmannii | reverse complement strand
AGGTGCAAGAGAAAATGGAAGAAGAGGATATCTCTATGTAGTTGCAACAACAAGAGGTTGATCTACAAAAATAATTTCAACATGTTATGAGGCATGAAGAGGAGCAATGGTGCCTCAATTTACACATCCTTTGGCTTAAAGAAAGGGATCAAAACTCTTGTTTCTTCCACAAGCAATCAAGGGTGCACTTATCCAAAAATAATATAAAGAAAATCACTCTGGAAGATAGCTCCAAAATTACAAAATTCAAAGCAATCAAGAAGGTAGGACATCTACACTTCAACACTTTATTCAATCATGAATCTAAGTTAGATCATGCTCAAGAGGTCGAACTACTAGAACATACACCAGTAGTAGTCACTAATACATAAAATAGTGATAAGACAAGACCAATAGAAGAAGAAGAAATCAAAAGTGTGATTTGGAGCCTTGACCCTGACAAAGACATTAGGCCCGATGGATTCTCAATTTCCATTTTTCGGGATTTAATCAAATATGACCTTAAAATAATGTTGTTGTATGCCCAAAAAAATAGTAGGTTGGGAGGAAGCACGAACTCCTCTTTTTTATCACTTGTCCCAAAAGAACCCAATCCATCTTCCTTTAATAGATTTCGTCCTATTTCTCTTTGTAATACTTCATACAAAATCATGTTAAAAATAATCGCAAGATGAATGAAGAATATGTTGCCTAAGCTTATATCAACTAATCAAGGTGTTTTTATGAAAAATTGATTGATTATTGATAATATTGTCTTGGTGCAAGAAGTGATCCATTCTAGCTTCGAAGCAAAAGAAAAGTGAATGGTAATAAAATTAGATATGGCCAATGCCTTCAAATGGGTAAGGAATTCCTTTCTATTTAATGTTTTGGATAAATTTTGTTTTAGTACTAACTTTGTTTGTTGGA
Organism: Picea engelmannii; assembly: GCA_009831015.1. Lineage (NCBI taxonomy): Eukaryota > Viridiplantae > Streptophyta > Pinopsida > Pinales > Pinaceae > Picea > Picea engelmannii. Next base: position 131,371 of record ML785081.1, on the reverse strand, counting down.
TAGCTTCATGTGTCATCTCACCTTGGATAGGCGGCCCCCCAAGTAATGGTTGGCTAGCTTCCTTCTTCCAATGAAGTAGGGGTCTGAGTCAAGGATGTCGTCTCTCCCCATTAATGTTGATAATCATGGTTGAAGCTCTTATTCGCAAGATGGAATAGGAAAGAGTAGCAGCCAAACTTCTACGGATAAGGATTGTTAGAGGCACTAAGAGTATACATCACTCTCAATTTGTTATGATACATTGTTGATTGGAGGGGATTCTCTTACCATTGCAAACATATTTAAAATAGTATTGGATTCCTTTTTGGATGCATTTGGAGGGGCAATCAATAGAAATAAATGTCAAATATTTTGCTAGCACTCTAGCTTGCAGGTAATGCATCTGATCTCTAGAACTCTCAAGTTCCTGCTGGTAGAGGACTAGTTCTTTTTTCAATATCTTGGAATTCCCTTTTCGATTAAAGGGTCCTCTACCCAAGCCTGGGTTATCATATTGGAAAAGATCAGAATTAAGTTTGGGAAATCAGGATCACAATGGATTAACCCTATTGGTTGGCTCATCCTTATTAATTATGTTCTCTCCTCTCTCTCTTTATATCAATGTTCAACATTATTGGCTCCTACTAACATCATAAATCAAGTTTCTATGAACATCATGAATTTTTTATGGAAGGGTGGAAAATCAAACTTGAGGAAGTATCATCTTGTGAGTTGGAAGACATTAAGAAGCCCAAAGGGAAGAGGTAGACTTGGCATTAAAGATCCAACTTTGATGAATGTGGCCCTTGGAGCGAAATTACTTTGGAGAATGATTATTGATTCTTCAGACTAGAGAAAGAAGGTCCTCTAGAAAAGGTATTTTATAGGCATAAGATTAAGGTGTGTGGAAAACCTTCTAAAAATGCAAAGAGAGTTCCCAGTCTTTAAGTTCCTGAGAGAGGATATCCCTATAGTTAAGTCAAATTTGACTTGGTCTCCAAAAAGTGGAAAGAATGTGAGGATTTGGGATGATGGCATCAATGGTATGAATGCTATGTGCAATAGGGTGGATTGATATCTGTTGAAAAGGTGGATGGATGGAATGAACCATCATACTCTTTAGGACATCTTGAATTGGTACAATATTTCGTGGTCATCGAAAGGTTGGAACTTTGGTTCTCCACCAGAGCCTATCGCGCACCTTGTCAACATTATCGATCGAGCCCTTTATGGATGTGCACCATTAAATATTGTTGGAAATGACTGAAGGGGATGGGGGGTAGCCCGATATATAGTCAACTAAGGGTATACCTTCCTTTTAGAGGCCTATACTTTAGCTCATCGGTCGCCCCGCTGGAAGAACATATGGTGTAGTGATGGATTGTTGAAGATAAACCTATTCTATTGGACATTGGATCACGGGAAAATCCTAACAACAAAGAATTTAAGGAAAAAAGGACTTGCAAGACCAACACAATGTGCTTTGTGTGATAGCAATGAAGAATATGTTGAGCCCACACATATACTGAGATGGGGGGTGAATCAGTGTAAGACAATTTTTACTTTTTCAATCATTCATCAACCATAAGAAAACAATCAATATTAAATGCAGAACATGGAACACAAGATTTACGTGTAAACCCTTTTGGGAGAAAACCATGAAACTTCTCTTTATAATTGTTTGTAGACACCAACCTATTGTTACAAATATTTGTAGACACCAACCTACTGGAGAAACCAATCACCATTGGTACAAATCCTAGTAGGCACCAACCTACACTTACATATCTTCGTAGACACCAATCTACTTGAGATACCAATCCCCATTGCTAAGCACCAACTTAGCAAGATATGTTAATCTCTTACATATCTTCGTAGACACGAATATACTGGAGACACCAATCCTCACTGCTAAGCACCAACTAATCATGATAAATCAATCTCTTACGTATCTTCGTAGACAACAATCCACACCACTAAGAACCAACTTAGCAAGAGACACAAATCTCTGAGTTGCGCCAACCTTCACCGAGTCTACTTGTTATTTCTACCTTCACTATGTCTAATCACTGCTTCTTCCTTTACCAGGTCTAGTCACTGCTTCTACCTTCACCAATTCTACTCACTACTTTTGCCTTTACCATGTCTACTCACTACTTCTGCCTTTACTAGGTCTAACTAATTTTGAATTTCCAAATGACAACTTTCCCAAAGATTTTTGTTTTGGGTTTCTTCCCAAGAACGAACTTGTACATCATGCCAATCCAATTTTGAAAATCAGATTCTGAAACTTTTACTTGAGGTACTTTTGTATGTCTCCTATGTCTCTGCAAAATATCAAGGTTTGAAATTGTTGATTAATTAGGTTGGTTGTCATTGATTTCAACCCTTGATGCAAGTCCGGTAGCGAATTTTGGTAGCCCCAATAGTATGTTTAAGGGACTTAATCTTGTTTGATGTATAATGGTACAAATATTAGTATATTTGCAGGTAAGACTATTCTAGATGGATAGTACATGTCATGCCATTTCTGGTGATATGTGGAATGTCACATAACTCCTCACGGTTAGAGATTTATGGTCTTGTGAAGTTGAAGAACCCTCTTGAGTTATATAGAAGCCCATAGAAGATCAAAGAAGTAAAATTATTCTAGAAAATCATAGAAGAAGTTGGCTAATCATAGTGGGTGAAACTAGGAGTTAATCATGGGTTAAGTTGTTGCAATAAGAAAATAATTAAAAATAAATTATTTGCAATTAGAAGTGGAGAGTTTACTATTTGTGGTAAAGTGGTTAAGTTAAGTGGAAAAAAGTGGGTTAATGGGTTAGCCTTAGAATATGGAGTAAGGGGTAAAGTTGTTACAAGGAAACATCTAGAGGAAGGCACTTGGAAAGTATAAATATGAGAGCAAGGGACTCTTATTTGCACCTATTTTTTGGAATAGAATTGAATATCTATTTTGTTGTTGGTATTTGGCATATGGATATTGGTCTTTTGATTGTGATGTGTTGTTGAAGTTGTTGGCTGCATTTCAGTAAGGGTTTGATGTCTAGTCCTTGTGAGAGTTTTTTACACATGATTATGATTGTATGCACATGTATGGCACATGACTAGAGAGACATATATGCACATGGTTTGAGTGATATTCTTGTGATATTGTGTGTGAGATATATGTTATCAGATATGATCTATTGAGGAGATTATTGGTACATGTTGTTGGTATATGTTGGTATAGGTTATTGGTACAGGTTGAATACAATTTATTAGTACAGGTTGGTTACAGGTTGTTGGCACATATTGATACAGGTTTACAGTGGTATATCTCACAGTGGCAGTGTGGAAACGATTTCATCATTTGACACTTATATTTCAGGGTGGCAGGACGAGGCAAGGATAGGTGGTTATAGCCACCTTCTAGTTGTATTCGGAGAACATAGGGGGTTGTAGCATCCTTCTGGTTGTATCCAAAAAATTGGGGAGTTGGAGCTTCCCTCAGGTTGTAGCTTGAAAATATAGGGGGTTGGAGACTCCTTGTAGTTGCAGCTGGAGTAAAATTGAAGTTGGTGCTTCCAGTGAATGTAATTCTTAAATACATATAAGAAAAAGAATTATGTGGTTTTCTCCCGCATTGGGTTTCCACGTAAAAATATTGGTGTACTATGTATGTGTATGATTGTTCATTGTTCATGGTTTATTTACTCTGCACTTGTTGAATGATAATGGTATATTAATCATAAACATAAATAACACTTACATACTGTGGTTAAAAGGATTAAAAATATCTATTACTCATTCACCCCCCCCTCTCAGTAATCCAACAGAAACATCCCAGAAAATAAGTTATAGCGAAAGTGCCAAGCTGACTTGTTTGAAACTGATTTCATGAACATTCAAGAACCCTAAATTCCACGAATCATATCTCTGAAAGTACAAAAAATCATCATCTAATATTTTTAATGCATGTACACCAAGATCTCTCCTCTGTCTCTACAAAAGCTTAGGGTCTGAAACATCCTAGAAAATAAGTTATAGAAAAAGTGCCAAGATGCATTGTTTAAAACTGATTTCATGAGCATTCAGGAACCCAAATTTCCATAGAGCATATCTCTGAAATTATATCAAACCAACATCTAATATTTTTAACACGTGTACACTAATATCTCTCCTCTATCTCTACAAAATATCAGGGTCTGAAACATCCTAGAAAATAAGTTATAGCAAAAGTGCCAACCTGAACTGTTTGAAATTGATTTCAAGAGCATTTAGGAACCCTAACTTCCACAAAGAATATCTTTGAAAGTATAGCGAACCAACATTTCATATTTTTACCACAAGTGCACCAAGATCTTTCCTCTATCTTTGCAAAAATATCAGGATCTTAAACATCCCATAAAATAAGTTATAGCAAAAGTGTCAAGTTGACATGTTTGAAATTGATTTCAAGAGCATTTAGGAACCCTAACTTCTACAAGGCATATCTCTGAAAGTATAGTGACCCATCACCTGCAATTTTTATCATAGGTACACTAGAATCTCTCCTCTGTCTCTTCCAATTTGTGGGGTTTAAAACGTCCTAGAAAAAAAAGTTATTGCAAAAATTCCATGATGACCTGAAATTGATTAGAAGTGGATCTGACTCAATTAGCAATCAAGCATGTAATCAACCATGGATAAAATGGAAGAGTAACTCAAAAATCAAACAATTTTCTATGTTTTGAAACATTTCCAAACCTCATAACTCATACAATTGATATTTGTTCGAGACCATGGGATCTATAATGAAATGGTAAATATGATGGGTTTGTAATTGATGGAAGGTGAAAATAAATGATAAGGAAAAGCGTTTCATGTTCATAATTAGAACATACCAGTCATCAACCTTCAACCAATATCTCAATTTATACACAATGCATGTTAATAATATTAACATACATGCCATGTCCAATATCATCTACATTTATTTTCCTCAAAAATAAATCCTTGCATTTGCTTATGTATCAAGGGGAAAGAATGTGAAATTAAAATGAAACATGGTATTTGGAATTTAGGAGAAATTTATGTAAAATGGAAGTATGAAGGGGATTGGACCTGAAAACAATAGCAATCAATCATTTCCAAAACTTGTGATTTTTCTTCCAATATTTTTTTTATCTTTTGTCATCTTAGACTTGTCTTTGAATTTTGAACATACACTTATGTATCAGAGTTCATAATTAATTAATAATAATAATTTGACAATGTATCCTTTTCTAGTTCTGTAACAATCCAAACATATTATGCATGTCAAACTGTTATTATCAAACTGCTAACAACCTTCTCTTAGAAAATAATTTTTCATTTCATACGACAGGGGGAGGAAAGATGGAGTTAAAATGATATATTTTTTTGGGAATTTAGGAACGATGTATGAAAAATGAAATAATGAAGGACTTGGTCTCATATGTAAGATGGAAAATATTTTATAATTCTTTCATGACTTGGTTATATTTTATTCCAATCCATATCAACATGCCCATGAATCAAATAACCAAATTGTGCTTATTATTTATTCAGAAAAGTTTCAAATCATCGGGTAGCACAAAATTCGCCCATTATTTCTTTTATAGTCATCATATAAGCTTAGCAGTAGAAGCTAAAAAACTAGTCTAATATGCCCATATGAAAAATCGGTTTTAATATTTCCAATAATTCATAAAATATAACACACTCTTCAATCTAATATAAAATATTTTTCATAATAAAATATGGAGACGATATCCAACTTACTCTTCAATCACAGAGTTAGGGCCTGCGATAAGGCTTACCATCAACAATTTCATTTAGGATGAAAACCCACAAACAAATTCTTGTAATGTTATTGCTCAACATGTAGAGTCGAGCAGTGGGTATAGGATGGAAAAATGGCACTTGAAGGATACGGGTTTGAAACCCATTGAGAAAGAATGCAAATAGGAAAGTAAATTAAATAACCCACAAGCCTTTTTCCAATATTTTTCTCTAGACTACAAATATCGACAAGTGGAAAGGCAGTTGGAATGGATTATGCTAATTTATTTTAAAATGATGATGATGTTGTATAAAACCAAACTGGAGTTGAATACATCGAGTTCTCATAGTTTAAATGAAGATATTGGATTTTGAAACAAGGGTTTATGCAAGAACCATTTAAGAACAACAAAGAACAATAAAATAAGGATTATTCTTCCCAATAATTCCAATCAAATTAGAGGAGGAACAAGAGAAAGCACACTCAGATTAACTCATCAAGCAGATTCGTTTCAAAAAATATCACTGTAAAAAGAATATGTATCTGATGGATATGAGCTAGAATACCCATACCTTTCTTAGCGCTTCAAAAACCTCTGAAAAACCAATGCCATGGTTACCATAACCACCAAAGCCGAGATCTTGGAAAAAGACTGTCACACCAACAACTTCTAATAGTTTGAATGGAAATGAAATTCCAAACCCCAGTGCAAAGGTGGTATACCTCATTGTGTAAATGTTTGCATCCTATGCATTGAATGCATGACGGTATCACATACCCCAAAATCAATGCTCACAATAATCTTTCATCCACATCAGATTCCACTATCCACCATCAATAAATTGTAGCCCATAAAGGTTGCTAAGTAAGAAAGAAATCACATGCCACATAAACCATGTCAATGACCACATTAATTGTCAACTTAAACGACAACCCAAAGCTTCATGTCGGGAATTGTTATTGCAACCTCATTAAAACCACATTCATAACAAACCAATGATGCATATGATGCATATATTTTGTTTTGAGTGTTAAACATAAAAGTCAAATGACAACCAATTTATATAGTATTGACTTGAATGCGTATATATGCCACATGTAACATGTATTAAAACTTCAAACCTTTACATTTGATCATGCCACTTTCATTTATATAAGTCCAATACCTTTTCACAATATATAGGTCGTGATATGAAATTGGATTCCATGGAGTTTGTATAAAAACTTTGCATTTTAAACTATATCACCCTATGATACATGCATACAAATAAATTTGCAAGCCCTTTGAACCATATCATGTAATTAATCACCCAACATTGTGACTTGTATTTATCGAGATGTTGTATGCTCTAGATAAGAGATATGACCAAAACTGTTTATAATTGATATCACCACAAACATGAGTTTCAGGAAAATAATCATAATAACATCTTATGAGTATAACGTAAGCAAGATGAGAGACCCTTTTTTTTTAATCTTTATAAGCACAACCTTTCTTTTTTCTCTACAACCAAATCGGAAGTGGAAATCATAACCAAACTGAAAGAAGAGAACATTATCACTGTGTAACATGGATGATGCCATTTTAGTAGATTAGCAATGTTCTTATCTTGGGGATATTTGAAAATAAACATCCTTTCTTTCTCCCTAGGGAGTTCCACCTATAGTTATATATCTATATCATAGATAGTAAAAAAAATTAATTTTGCCTTGCAACTATTTGCAGGCTATGATATCGTTGATGATTTTATGAATCAACAATGCCCTGCTTCATCCACTTTCACATTGGCACACTCTATGATTTTTCTTAATGCTTTATCATAACATCGATATGCCTTTCTTATTGAAGAATAACCAAGGAAGATACCTCCACCATCTATGGAGTCAAATTTTCCCAAGTCCTCATCATCTCTCTTTATGTAGCACTTACTTCCAAAAAATTTGAAGTATTTAATTGTTGTTGGTATACCCTTCCATAATTCATAAGGTGTTTTGTTGTTGTTGACTTTGATTTTCCCTCTATTCAGAATGTAGATTGCGGTGATGTTTGCTTCTCTCCAAAACATGTATAATATATTAGCTTCATTCAACATTGTTCTAGCCATCCGTTGTAAGGTTCGATTCTTCCTTTCTACCACTCCATTATGTTGTGGAGTTCTTGCAGCTAAAAAATGTCTTTATATTCCATGAAGCTCAAAAAATTATTCAAATTCATTAGAGATAAAATCACCTCCTCTGTCTGATCTCAATCACTTCACTTTCAAATTAGTTTTGTTTTCAACCAAGGATTTGAATGCTTTGAAATTCTCAAATGCTTCAGATTTTTCTTTTAGAAATGTAACCCATGTCATTCTAAAGTAATCATCAATGAGCAACATGAGGTATTTTTCACCATGTAGATTCTGTGTTCTTAAAGGCCCACAAAGATCTATATGAACGAGTTCCAATGGATTCGTTGTTGAGTACTCCTTTGATTTAAAGCTTTCTCTTGTCTATTTTCCATGTTAAGATTGCTTGCAAAGAGTGTTTGAAGGTTTGTAAATATTTGGCATATCTCTCACTCCCTGTTTAGTGTTGATTTTTACTAGTTTATCAAAGTTTATATGGCCCATTCTTATATGCCATAACCAACTCTCATCTATTTGTACCATATAACATTTTTCTCCCTTGATCTCATTGAGGATATATACATTATTTGAGGTTCCATATCCATTTTCCATTAATTTTATTGAGCCTTTCTTCCTTATCTCACAACCTTGAGAATCAAATGTGAGAGTGTGTCATTGATCACACATTTGACTAACATTGAGAAGATTATGTTCCAAACCTTCAACATAAAAGACATTCTATGTTTTAGTCTTTCCACTATCAAGACTAAGAGTACCTTTTTCGGCTATCCTTGAGGTATCATTATCTCCAAATGTTACGTTGCCTTCGTTTACTTCCTTCAAAGTAAGAAGCTTGTTCTTATCCCATGTCATGTGGATTGAGCATCCACTATCAATGTACCATTTTTTTCTTTTATTTTGAGCATGAAGGGCAGTTTGCACAAGCATATATTCCTCCTTCTTCTACTTTTCTTTCTCCTACTTCCTTTTCCAAACTTCCGTGGCTTCTTTCTTTTGTTTGGAAAGGGTGTCTTCTTCCCTATTTTATCTAGAAGTTTCCACTATGCCACTTCTACAAAAACATGGTATGTGCCCATCTTCGTTTCACTTATAACATACAACATTGCAATCAAATAATGGAGCAAATGAATTATAATTTCTATTTGAGAACCCATAAGTACCTATGTTTTTGTTCCATGCATGATTATTTCTTACATATGCTCTACAAGTTATTTCTTTATGACCAAATTGATTGCAAGAAAAATAATATCCAAGGAAAGAGTTTTGGTATCGAGTTGTGCGAAGCCATCTTGGTGGGAAAGATATTCTGAATATGTCCTTATTGTCTTTGGGAGGAATGTTAATTTTCTGCGAAACATCATTTTCTCTCTTCCTATTGTCTTCATCACCAATGGAGCTTTTGAGTACATTAGCATATATTTTATATTTTCCTTCATCTACTTTCTTTGTTGGCTCTGTAGGTTTTGAATATTCTTTGGTGGTCATATGACTCTTATCATAACCAAGACTAGTTTTAATGAGTGGTGATATTTGACATTTGATGATATCATCTAATATTTCATTTCTCTTTTCAAACTTAAAGCTTCTATTCAACTAAGAAGTTGACTTCTCCAATTCCTTTCTTAAGGAAACAATTTCTGTTGGACATATGGCTTAGGTTGATGGACAGTTGGTTTGGATAGTTGGTTGTCATTGATGTCAACCCTTGGAGAGTGATCTTGAAGATTGGTGTCAACCCTTAGAGATTGATGTAAACCCTTGGAGAAGTCATGTAGCACAAATGTATGCATAAGGGACCCAAGTTTTTTTGAGGTATAAAGGCATGAATATCAATGAATATACAGGTAAGAATATTCTAGATGGATAGTACTACATGTCATGCCATTTCCAGTGATATGTGGTAGGTCACGTAGTTCCTCACGGTTGAGGAAATATGGCTTTGTGAGGATGTAGGACCCTCATGAGTTATCTATAAGCTCCTATAAGGTCAAAGAAGTCAATTATTCTAGAGGCTCCTAGAAGAAGTGTACTAGTCAAATTGATGATAACTAGGATTTAATCACAGGTAAAGTTGTTGGATTAAAAAATAATTAAAAATAAATTAGTTGCAACAAGAAGTTGTGAGTTTGTTGCAAAGAGAAATTATTTAAATAATAAAGTAGTCAAAGTGGTTTCAAAGAGAAATTATTTAAATAATAAAGTGGTTGCATCAAGAAGTGGTGAGTTTGCTATTTATGGATAAGTCAAAGTGGTTGCAAAAGAAGTTAATTAAATAATAAAATGGTTGCAACAAGAAGTGGTGATTTTACTATTTATGGATAAAGTGGTTGCAAGTGGGTAAAGTAAAAGTGGGTTAGCCCTAAAAGAAGGAAGATGGGTAAAAAAGTTAGAAGATAACCCCTAAAGGAAGCCACTTGGAGAGTATAAACAAGAGAGCAAGGAACTCCTATTAGCACCTACCTACTATTAAACATTATTGAATATCTATTTTGTGAAAGGTTATTTGCAGGTATACATTGAAAATATGAGAAAGCCTCCTTTTTTTTCGGTGTTTGAGGGCCCTTGTATGCTTGCCTCCCCTCCACCTTTATTCTCTCCATCTCTGCAGACAGAAACTTCACCATCTTGGTCAGTTCATCCACTTGAGGGTGGGGCACTGATGGGCGAGAAGTTGAGGTTTCCGATCTTCCCTTTCTTCTGTCTGCATTGGCCTTGTTCCTCAGTCTATCAGCTGCTAATACATTGGGTTCCACTTCTATGGCTGCACCTTGCATTTGAGCTAAGGAGGTGGCTCTTCTTTCTCTCAATAAAAGACAGAAATCGGGGCCAAACGCACTAGCATAAGAAATCTTGGCCGAGGCTTCTGAGGGTTTTATTTCAGTAGGAATTTTATTATACATCTTATTGAATCTTTTGGAGAAGTCAAAGACAGACTCTCCTTCCATCTTCTTCAAAGACCCGAACTCTGTCATGTAATACATGAAATCCTTCCTATCTCCCCACTGTCTCAGGAAAGCGTTGTCCAGGACTTCGATCCCAACAATAGATTCGGGGGCCAATCCTCTAAACCACTTCCTCACCTCACCATCCAGGCTCTGGACGAAGACTCTCATCCAGACATCTTCATTTTCAATGTTCAGGTTGTCTGCATAACTGTAGAAAGCAGCCAGGTGCTCTTCTGCAGTTATGTCCCCTTCCCCAGTGAACTTGGGCATATAATTCAAGTAATCTCCAACAGGGAGAGGATTCATAGGATGGGGTAGGATTAAGGGAGCATATATGGCAGCGACTATGGCATCCATTTTATTTATAGGGGGATTAGAACTAGCCATAAGAATATTAGGTGGAGGAGAACTTGGAGGAGAAGGAGTTCGCGAAGGGGATACTGGGAATGAGTCTCGAAGTGGAATGGGAAACAAAAGGGGATTTAAGGAGAAGGCTAACGGGCTCAAGTCAGCAGATGCTCCTCTTTGTGCAGGAGTGGTAACATTAACAAGAAGAGGAGTGGTAAAGATAGGAGTGGGGAAATCTTCTGTGGTCCTAGGTCTACGCCAAAGTACAACTTCAGAGGAGAGGGGAGTGACAAGGATTTCTCCCTCCAATTCCAGACCAAGAGGGGAAAACTCAGCAGGAACACTCCCGAAATTCAGGAAACGGGAAACCTTAGAAAAAGGTCTGTTAAGAAACTGAGGAGGAGAAAATGGAGTTCCTACAGAAGGAGATGGCGGATTACCTGGTTCGGCGGTGGAAGCTTCTTCTTCAGAGGCCTTTCCTTTTCTGAGAACCACCTCCGGATCGGTTTTAGGTGTAGATAGAGGCAGTTGTGGATGGGACCACATGTGTCTGCCTCTGAAAGCCACAATTAACATGGCAGGTTCGCCACAGTGGATTCATCACAATGGAGTCACCAGGTTCACAGTAGCAATCTTCAAAGGCTCTGATACCTGATGCACCTTCAGAATCAGAGGCTCAATGTCGTTCAATCCCGGGGAAAATTTTCAAATTCGTCCCCGACAACGGCGCTAGATATGTTAGCGTCAGAAGTCACTCCTGGATTGCTTGTAGGAGAAGATCCCAACGCCCATCAGTTTATGTCATGATAGTTTTTAATGGGTGATCAAATGGGTAGAGACTCGGGAAGATATCACTCTAACTCAGGGACTAGGTCTGGTATGTAAGGAACAAAGGAGGTCTTGATCTAACTTCAGTCTGTGAGTTGATTAAAAGATGAGCAAGTGGAAGACTTAGTAAGAAGAGTGAGAAAACTACCTTAGGCAACAGGCCTTTCAACAGTTTTTAGAAGAAAAACCTTGAATGCAAGATCCTCTTGGTTCAGGGCTTCGAGAAACTGAAAGGGGGAATTGACTGGATCCTCCAATTCCAAGTCATTCAGTGCTAAGAAAATCACAAGGATCGATTAGAAACAATGCAACTGTTACATTGATCCAACCTACATCATCCTATAACAGTTACAACTCGACTGGATCCTCTAATTCCGAGCTGCTCTAACACAATGTAAAAAAAGATGTGAAAGAAACTGACATTCATAAGGCGAGAAGTCTCAAAATTCCATGCATAACTAGAATAACAGTGCTTTATTAAAGTTTTACAACCGGGAGCCTCGCTCAACCATTGATGATTACAAAAATACAAAGACCGAGTCTATATACTCAAAAAAATTTGCCTAACAGAGGCATGCTCAGTCATCCAAGGCATGCTCAGTGATCCAAGGCTTGGTGTCCCTTCAGTCAAATTCGGACGGATATTCTTCGTTAGACGCCACCTTAACTGCGCATGGCTCCTGCAAGGGGAGTAGTTGAGCCATTAAGTGTCGAGTTAGCGTGTGCAGACCTCTCTGGCTAGTCGAGGACTCGGCATGGCTTCTTTGGAAAAAATTGGTACACAAGACCCTCTCGGGAAGACAGCTTGCCAGACCCTCCATACCTTACACTTAATGAATGAGGAGAGGTTTCAACCACCCCTTCTCACTTTCATTTACTCCAAGCGAAAACCAGGATTAAGGTCGAATCAGATGGCACCTGGAGATCGCGATGATCCCTTCTATGACTAAACTCGATGCCTTTGGCCCCTTTTGCATATCTCATTTTATTTCCCAAGTGACCATGAGCTGTGACCCTGCGTTTATTTTCAAAGGTGCTTTCGACATTCAGGAATAGTAAGGAGTTGATCCTTTCTTATCGCAATCACGATGAGCGAAACACCGAGATGGCTTAATTGGGCGCCACGTGTCCCTCCTAGATATAACGGTTCTAAACTCATTCGGCGATGCTGTGGGCCTTGGTCCTGGACACTCTTGGCACTTCGTGCCTCGAGGATATGAAGGAGCTACTCCTTGTGCTTCGAAGTCACGATGGGCGAAAAGGAGAGGAGCCTAATCGCACACCAGGTGTCCCCTTTGGATGGACGACTGAGACTGCTCCGTGATACTACAGGCCCGACTTTGGGCGCTTTTGGCGCCTCAGGATTCGGGGTTTCAAGATGTAGAATGACATAGAACCCTCACCCTTCGAACTCCTGAACACCGAAATGTCGAAGTGACTAGATCTCGCGCCACGCGTCCTTTGGATGGACGGCTGCTATCCTTTCCCGCATGCAATAAGGGCACTATCCATCGCACTAATATCGGCGCAACTCCGCTAACCGCGATTTTCCGTCGACCGTCGATCTGCTCTTATGGATGAATCTGGACCGTCGAAAATATAATTTCGCCCGCTTACTTGCTTGGAAGCCTGAAATGAGATTTTTTCCCGTGCTACGCTTGGGCAATTCTCATGTAACTTGCAGACCTGAATACTCTTGTGCCCAGGACAAGAATTGTTACTAATACAAAGGAAAACAAGAGTAAGCTATATAAGAAGGCTGAAAAGTGTATCTTTATTGGATATAAATATGGTCTCAAAGGTTATAAGCTTTGGAACCTAGAAACTAAGAAGGTAGTGTATAGTCGAGATGTGGTATTTAGAGAAATGAAGGATGTTGTTAAATAGGAAGTCCTACCAAGTAAGGAAGAACCAGAGAAAATAGAATTTGATTTAAAGGATGATGAGTCAATCTCTATAGAAGAACGAGGAATCAGAAGAAGAAGATCCTCATACTCCAGTATTGAGGAGATTGGTTCGATAAAGAAGGCTACCGGAAAGGTATACTCCATCTGATTTCTGTTCAAATTTTTCTTTGTCTATTACTGATGATGATCCTAGAACTATCAGGGAGGCAGTGGATTCAAAGGATGGAAATCTCTGGAAAAGGGCCATGGAAGAAGAAATGGCAGCTTTGGATAAGAATGACGCTTGGGATCTAGTGGAGTTGCCAACTGGAAGAAATCCTATTGGCAACAAATGGGTATTTAAAAATAAGCTTAATGCAGAAGGAAAAATGGAGAAATACAAAGCTCGGTTAGTAAAAAAGGGTTATTCCTGGGTTGAGGAAATTGATTTTGGTGAGATTTTTTCTCCTGTTTCCAAGTTAACCTCTATAATATTTATATTATCTATTGTTTTTGCATTTGATTTTGAAGTAGAATAGATGGATGTGAAGACAACATTCCTACATGTGGATCTGGAAGAAGAAATCTATATGAAGCAACTAGAAGGTTATGTTGTGAAGGGAAAGAAGGAGTTGGTATGCAAGCTAAAAAATTCCCTGGTTTAAAACAATCACCAAGGATGTGGTATCAAAAATTTGATACTTATATGCTGGGACTTGGCTTCACAAGAAGCAAAGAGGATCACTGTGTGTATTTTAAATTAATTGGTGATCATTTGATTTTTTTGGGCTTGTATGTGGATGACATGTTGTTGATAGGAAACAACAAGGAGATTATCCAGGATGTGAAAAACTCAGTTGTCCTCTAAATTTGACATGAAGGATCTCGGTGCTTCAAATTTCATTTTGGGCATGGAAATTAAAAGAGATCGAGAAAAGGGGAAACTATGGTTAAATCAGAGAAAATATGTCGAGACAATATTGCAGAGGTTTAATATGCAGGGATGTAAACCGGTCAAGGTTCCTATTCCTGTTGGTGTAAATTTATTTGTGGATCAGTGTCCCAAGACATATGAAGAGGAGGACATGTCTTGTGTTCCATATGTGAGTTCAATTGGAAGTTTGATGTATGCAATGTTATGTACTAGATCGGACATTGCACATGCAATGGGAGTTTTGAGCAGGTATATGTCAAAACCAGGGAAGGAGCATTGGACAATAGTAAAAAGGGTTTTCAGGTATTTGTGTGGCACTACTAGTTATGGATTGTGATACCAAGGAAGATCAGGATTGGACAGAGTGGTGGTTATACATGGCTTTGTGGATGTAGACTGGGCTGGAGATCTGGATCGTAGGAGATCTACAAGTGGGTATGTGTTTAACGTGTTTGGAGGAGCAATAAGTTGGATGAGCAAAAGACAAGTTGTAATGGCACTTTCAAATACAGAAGTTGAATACATGGCAGCCACTCATGCAAGTAAGGAAGCAGTATGGTTACAAATATTGTGTTTAGGTATTGGGTTGGTACAACAAGATGTACGGATAGATTGTGATAACTAGAGTGTAATTTTTTTGGTGAAGAACACGACTTATCATTCAAAGACAAAGAATATTGATATTACATATCACTTTGTGAGAGAGATGGTTGAATAAAAGAAAGTGTTGTTGATGAAGGTGGACACTTTGAAGAATGTTGCAGATTCATTAACAAAATTTGTGAGCACTGAGAAGTTCTCTTGGTGTAGAGGATCCATGGGAATTTCTGCCTTGGATTGTTGACTATGTAACCTTGTAACCCATTGTATGCAAAGAAAACAACAAGTGGGAGAGTGTTGGGTATGTGTTATATTCTTTGCACGAGTAGTAGTGTCTTCATTGCGCCGAGTGTGCAAGGGTTCGGGGGCATTTTTGGGCGATTTGTTTCGGCACATGGTTTTTTGCCGATGGTTTTCTATTTCCAGTTAAGGAATTAGGGTTGTTGACTAATCCAAGTCATTGGATTAGGGTTTTGGATGTCATTGGCTCCTATATGTATATTGTATTGTAAACAATGTATCATTATAAATGAATATAGAATATGCTTGTTTTCCTGATTTGGGTTTCTGGGGGAAAAATCTCTGTGTAATGTTTGTATTTTCCATTGTATCTTTTTCTGTTCTTTTACTGAAAATCTATTTGCAGTAAATATTGTACAAGGTTAAAATCTACAATGGTCAAATTTAGGGCTTACTTGGCAACAGGGATGATTTTAAGGATGGAAATTTATTTTAAAATGTAGCAACCTTGGCGAATCTTACTAATCCTTCATATGTCAACTATAAATGTTTGGCGATATTTTTGTAAAAATATTCAAATTTCTAAGTATTTTATATAGTTTTTATAATTTTTTGGCGATTTTTAAGGTAAAATAATTTTATCTTATAGAATTTGGGTGAATCATTTTTAAAATAACGAATCTCGTTTTTGTAAAAACCATGGAAAATTAGCCCATGAGTGAAATTTAGCCCCTAAAATAATCCCTGCTTGGCAATTAATTGAAACGTGGAAGGTATTGATTGGTGGAGAGCAAGGAAGCTCCAGGCTAGAGCCTTCATCGCTTGGTGTTACTCTCCCTTCCATGGTGAAAATAAGGGTTTAGGTGCGAGTGTCTATTTATAGCCAATGGGTAAACAAATGAGGTCGGAATGAATCACGTCGTTGATGTTGGAGGGAAATCTTATGGTACACACTGGAGGAATTTGTATCAAAGTATCTGGTGCATATCGTAGGACTTGATATGAAGTATAACGATGGTCATTGGGAGGTAAAGTGCGAACTCCTCCGGTTTTACCGAAGGAATTTATACGAACTCCTCTGATCAAACAGAAGGAGTTTATGTGAATTCGTGTGGTGGTGTTTCAGAGAAAAAGAAATGGGCTCCCTGGTGGTTACCAGAGTTGTTGGAGAGAACTCCTCTGGTTTACACCAGAGGAGTTTGTACTAACTTCACCGAAAGTAAAAAACTCATTTTTTTAAAGCAACCCAAGTAGCTTGAAAATTTTCTAAGTGAAAATCCAAAATCGCAATCTCAATTAAACTTGGAAAAAGGTAGCTTGCTTAGAGTAAGAGATAGCTCATAAAGAAAAACTCAAGTCAAGAATTTTTCAAAGAAGAGAAAATAAAGGGGATCCATTTTCTCGAGTGAGGGGGTTTATCAAGCAAAAAGTACAAGAAAATGGAGGGTTGTTAATTCCTGGCACAACAGGACCATGACTACAAGTGAAGAATAAGGGCTAGTACTGGGACGGATAACTCCTGCTTTTAGCAATTCTTGGATAATTTTATCAATTTCATTTTTTTGAGCAAAGGGATGACGATAAGGGAGAACATTGGGAGGAAGACTGCCTTGGATTAAAGGATTTGAATGGTCATGGTCGTCACGAGAGGGGGGAAGGACCTGGGGAGTTTGGAAAATAGTGTGATGTTGTGAAAGTATAGATTGAAGGTTAGGGTGCACAGAGGGTGTCTCAACTGCTTGAATGGAATGGAGTTGGGCAATGATGCCAAAATGAAATTTTTTGACTAAATTTTCCATGCGGTGGGAACTGATGATTTTCGGCGAGCCTACTGTAATGCCTTGAAATTTATATTGTTTTCCTTCCTGTTGAAATTGCATGGTTAAATCCTTAAAATCCATGGTTATGGGGCCCAAAGTGTGTATCCATTCAACACCAAACACGATGTCACAACCACCCATGTCAATAGAAAACATGTGATATTTTAAGTTATACTGACCAATTTGTAGCTTCACATTTTCATAATGCCCCCCACATTTCATGGAACCACCATTGTAAATCATGATTTGAAAATTGTTGACAACATGGATATAGCAATTGATTTCTTGGTCAAGTTGACGATGAATGAAATTATGAGTGCTACCACTGTCAACTAGAATGATGAATTTCATGTGCTTAATGTAACCAATCAACTAGAGGGCTTGGGCAGTAGAAAAACCAGTGAGAGCATTTAGCGAAATCAATGTTTCAACTTCTGGAGAATTAGAGGGCAACGTAAGACCATCTGCTTGGGGTAGCATTGCCTCAGGTGAAACCTCACCATATTCATGAGCAACATCCTCTGAAATGGCCATAAAAATTTTATGTCCTTTACACTTTTTCCCAGGAAAGTATTTCTCATCACAATTATAACAAAGATCCTTGATTTTTCATTCAACCATTTTTGCTCATGTTAATTTTTGGACATTGAGAAGAGTGGTCGGAGGGGCAGAATTGGGGGGCCTAGGATGGGGAATAAAAGTAGGTTTCTTGTTCTGGGAAAAGATGACATGTTGTGCCTCCTTAGCACAATTAGTTTCTTCCAACCAAGTCTAGAGGTGATCCATGAGGACTTGGGATTAGGTTTCATCCTTGAGGCCACTAATAAAGTATTCCAAAAATAAGGCATTGGTCATACCATCCATGCGTAAATCCAAGTGCTCAAAGAAAACAATAAAATTTTCATTGTTTCAGATTGTTTCAACTTGGTCAAGTAGCCTAAATGGTGGGTGTCTATGTTAAACCATTGATACATATAAACAACAAACTGTGTCCAAGAAACATACCCTTGGCATGGATTTCAACACCATTTCCATCGTTCCAGATCCAAACTGAAAACACCGTAATGAAGCTTGATCAAGTCATTAGTAATTCCATGCAAGGAAAACTAGTGTTCCATCTGAGTGACCCAAGTTGTTGGATCCAAGCCATCAAATTGTTCACCTCAACTCTGGGAAGTCAGGG
>ML785081.1:72922-92130 GCA_009831015.1 Picea engelmannii | reverse complement strand
CATATACAGTTGAGGTACCACTTCATATGATCCGCCTTGGAAGATGGACAATTGAAGCTGGAAAAGATACACACTAGCCAGAATCCTGCAGACATGTTAACAAAGGGAGTAACTAGGGAGAAACTAAGTTCCTGCTCAGTTTCAGTTGGTCTTCAAGAATGAAAATGAAGATGAGAAATTTGCCAGGTCCAAGAAGGTTCAGAGTCCAGCATATACAGCAATGGTGGAGTTGTTGAGATCAGTCTCCAAGTGGGAGATTGTTGGTTGTGGAGCTTGATTATCTTCCTGATTTAGAGGTCTTTTACTTTTAGTCGTGTTTATACCCCATGAAGTATTCACACCCCAGAAGTATGTACACTCTTCCACATGGAGGAGTGCAGAGGGGGGGTACCCCCTTTGCGGGGTTCGGGGGGGCTATCCCCCCGGCAAGGGGGTCTGGGGGAAAGTGGGCCCCCAGCGGGGGTTCAGGGGCGAAGCCCCCGAAGAAAAAATTGCCTTGTAAAAGTATATTGTAATTTCATTGTAAATCTGGACCGTTCATTATAAGGTCGCAGATCTAACGATAGAGATTATGTTAGGGTTTTTTTTTCTTAGAAGGCAACCCTCTTTTATGAGGGAACTGTATTGCGGCTATGTATGTTGGTGAGTATTGTATTCTGAGAGAGGAGACTGTGAGAGAAAGAAGAGGAAGTTACAGCGGGTTTTGTTGTAGGTTGTATCCCTTCATTTTGTCGGATAATAATAAAGAAAGGACCTGGCAATTTCTCTGGTGGACGTAGCCCACATTGGGTGAATCATGTAAATCTATTTCTCTCTTGTATTGTGTATCTTCTGTGTTTTGTTTCCACATTTGTTTTATTTTATTGCTCCGCAGTCCTGTTTTTCTAACACAAAGGAAACTTAGACCAAGTGCAAGGAGTGCACATCGTCAAGAAGCGACCAAGCGTTGAAGAACTAGAACAGAGGAACGCCAGGTGAGCGAGAAGAATTTATTTTCAAGAAATCATTCAATATGAGTTATCGAAATCCCGAGAACGCAAGGAGTGTGTGGGAAGTCAGAATCCTTTGAGGATCAAGCTCAGAAGGGATAACACTTTTCAGAAGTGTTGACGAGATCCAAGAGTCGAACTCGTAGGAGGAGCAAAGGTTCGAAACCTTTGAAGACCGATAAATCTTCTAAGTCAGAAGAAATCATAAGCTCAGGAGGAGGAGAAACAGTGGTTGTTGGATCATAGAGAAAAGGATCAACAATCATCTGATCTATGTAAGGTGCACGAGTCTTAACGCTTTGCATGCACATGAGAGAGAACCTATCAAGGTTTGAGACTCAAGATTAACGAAGCTCGAAGAGCCAAAAAGCCAAAGTGAAATCTCAGTCATTTGATCATCTGAAGCAGATCTGAGCCGTCGGATCGTCCAAAGTGAACCTCAGGCGTCGGATCGACCAAGTGAATCTGAGTCGTCGGATATCGTAAGCTGAGGAGGAGGCAAGCTTGAAACTTGAGATTCTTGAAGTGCGAAGAGTCGGAGATCCGAAGCAAATCTGGACCGTTAGATCCAGAAGGGTATGTGTCGACGGGTCGTGATATCCAGAGGAAGGAAAAGGTGAAAGGTTGAAACATTCGAAGCCCGAATAGCCGAAGAGATGAGAGTCGTTGATCTGCAAGGGGACACTTGTCAACAGATCGCGAGCTCCGGTTAAAGTGTAGCAGGGTTTTAGTTGAGATCTGAGATTGTCGAATCTCAAAGATCGGAAGTAAATCTGGACTGTCAGATCTAGAGGAGGCGTGGCGTGAATCTGTGGGCTCCGGGTAAAGTCCCGAAGTGATTTGTAGCCATCAGATCTAAGAGAGACGTGGCATAAATACATGCACTCTGAGTAAAGACTCGAAGTAATCCTCAATCGTCAGATCAACAGACACATGTCAATGGATTATAGCCTTCGCATAAAAGGCATTGGGAAGAAGGGTGAAGTTTGAGATTTGAGATCTCAGAAGTCTGAAGACTCGAAGGAGATTTCGACCGTTGATCGAGAAGAGGGCCACAGGACCGTTGATCGAGAAGAGGGATGCAAGACCGTTGATCTGAGTTGAAGGGTCAAACACCTGAAGTGAAGGCAAGATCATTGATTGGAGGACAAGTGTCCACAGATCGTCAAATCCAGAAGATTGACGTACGGAGGAAAGCGAGGTTTGAGATTTCAAAAGTCCGAAGTCTAGAATTATGAAGGAGATCATAGCCGTTGATTTAAGAGGGACAAATTTGGTCCATAGATTTTAAAGGTGCAGATCTGAACCATCAGTTCATACATTATCGTCAAGATCGGTGGATCGATGGTCTCGTAACATTGTGGGGACAGGAAGTGTGCAGAGTTTAAAACATTGAGGGCATGCCGCAATCCATATTGTGGTTTCGCCAAGAGGACACGTGGAGGTTCGAGGAGAATTGTGGGTAGAAAAGAAGTTTGATCCCAAACTTCTATTGGTCGCCCCTGCAATCGCGTGGTCATGAGAGGCCACCACCCAAGGTCATATCAAGAGGGGGCTTATCAAGAAAAGAGCTAACGCTCAATACTCTGAGATTTCGTAGAAGAGTGAAGGGGAAGGTTGCAGGTGTTATCATACCTACACCAAGGCGCCAAAAGGGCTTGTGTTTAGATACAGAATTGAACCATTAAGGTTCTAGAGAGACACTTGACTTAAGAATCGAAGATCCTAGACCGGGAGGTCACACAGTCCTTTGGGGAGAAGGGGGGATCTGCATCACCCTTGGATAAAACCTCATAGATGCCCCCCCATCATTAAGCTCCTCTAGATAGGCCCTGCAAAAAAGTACAAGACAATGATGTCCTTAGTGGATCTATATCCCACCTACTACTAGAGGGTGTGTACTTAGGAGGGGAGGACATGCTAATTTAGTACCATCACAAAGACCTAAATGGAACCAAGTCGAAAGCGCTGATGTGACTCTGTCGGATCCACAATGCGTATGTGACTCTGCGTATGCGTATGTGACTCTGTCGGATACACAATGCGTATGTGACTCTGTCGGATCCACATCAGCGTGCGCAATATGACCGGCGACTTTGGGGTCAAGTGCGGGGCTTCGCTGGCCAGACGTGGAGTAAAGCCAGCGTGGGTTATAGAGATTGGTCTGGTCGCATAGGGCGGAATTGGGAAACGGATCAATGCTGGTGATGTGTAATGAGGATATATATATATATATATATATACCAAGCAGTACACATGCCATTATCTAGTGTGCACTGCTTGCTTCAGGGTAGTTTTATTTAGTGTAATTTCTAAATGATTGCTTTTTAGATGCATAAGTGCTCGGGGTTAATACTTATAGTTTCTTGGAATATTTTGTAATATAATTGAAATGAAGCGTCACAAACTTATATTTTATTTGAATTTTTTCTTGCAAATTTGAGTTTCGCCCAACTCTGTTTCCACATCTAAGTTGTTCGTGTAACATTTCTTTGTCTTGGTTGGAGGGACTTGGTCAGTTTGTGCCTACTAAAACCAAACTACGTCTTTTTACTTAAGGCTTATTCATAACTTTGCTTTAAGCTACAATTTTTCCAAATGCAATTAAGAGTTCCTACTCAACCAACCGCAACCTTTAAAACTCATAACAATACTTTAATAATTAGTCAATATTTCAATACCTAGCCAACACAAGCAAAGAAATAAACAATAACAACCAACACATAAAGAGTCCACAACACACATGTATAGGCGACGTCCAAGGTGGATGCCTTAACTTTATTATATGACGAATGTTGCAGATATACAACAACAGAGTTGCAGCCTTTTTCCTGCAACTCTATTACAGATGTAAAACGAGTCTAAGGAAATATTTCCTTCTACCTACTACCCAACAGACTTGCACAATCTAAGCCCTGACGCAACCACATGCTTTCCTCATGTAGGTCCTATCTTCTTCTTCTCACTCAACCAATGCAATTCACCCTACTATGCCAACCCTTGAACTAAGCACAATCGCAGAGCTACTTTACACTCCTTGTGAATGATTAATGGATGATTAATTGATTCCTTAGCACCTCTGATGTGTCCATTATTTATACAAGACTTGTCTTGCAACTTGCAAGTCCCTCCAAGCCTAAGTGGACCCAAGTGCCCACATCACCAACTTCGACTCTATTTGATGGTGCCTCTACCCCCTTCATGACTTGTCCACCGACCATCCAATGTCTAATGGTGTTACGCCCAAACTGTCATGCATCCAATAAGTGCACCCAACAAGTGCATCCAATGGATATGTGCTCATTAGATGTGCGCCCAACGAGTGTGTCCCACGATTGCACTATATGGATGCTTGTGCCCAAAGGAACTTTTGTCATATGTCACAACCCCTAAGTGTGGAACACCTAACTTCTTGGGTCCGCATGTAGCCCAAGCACCCAAGTCTACAAAATTCAATCAAGTTCTCTATACCAATCTTGTCCGACATGCACCATACTTGCAGATTGGATGGGGTCACCTACCATTACCCCTACTTTTCCTTCCCTCGCCAAGTTCCCTTCCAAACTTCTCTTGGTGCGCCCAACTAGTGTGTGCTACCAAGGTTTGTAGTGCACCCAATCTAAGAAAGGGTGATTGAAATGTCCTTGGTGTGCATGCCATCATATAAGGGAACCCAAAATCGACTCTTCTAGCCATCAACCTTTTGTCATTTCCATCCATGTCGATCAATTACCATCAAGGTGATTACACGACGGAGGTGCCCGAAGTCATACAAAGCTAGGGCCTTACAAGTTACAAGAATGAACTTCAAACCAAAGCTTTTGGGATGGCTTGTAAAAGCTTATGGAAATCGTCACCTTGAAATCGATCCTTGAACCCTTGGTCTTCATGCTCCAAAGCATTTGATTTGTTGTGCTCATCACACATTTTATGGTTAGAATGACTTTAGGTTCAAAGCCCTATGGGATGTTCCCATCCAAGTTTCCAACTTGACCCTTTACTTGATTATTATGGGTCCTTGATATGTGTTATGGCATTGAAAATGTCTTTGCGTACATCAAATTTACTCTTTCCCATAAAGTTATACCTTCAAATGGATTTTTAAGGACATGACGCCTAAAACTTGTAAATAAGTTACACGTTCATAGTGGGAGATTTTGAGCAAGCATTTTCTTCAAGTTCAATTAAAAGGCTTTACTTTAGGGTTATAATGAAATAGGTTGTGAGTGCAATTTAGCCAATTCAAGGATTCAAGACAGAGGAATCCAATATTGAAAGTTCGCTCTGTCTTGAACTTCAATGGAATGAATGGAAAGAAAGTTCACTCTATCTTGAACATTCATTCCATTGAAAATTCTTCAGAGAAGTGGATGGAAGGATTTTGGAACCAAACTTATATGCAATAGTGAAGTAGAAAGAATGTTTCAAGTTTGGATAGCTCCAATTCTTCTTGTGATTAGGAGACAAAGATTCATGTAAGAAAATCTCCACCTCCAATGAACCCTATAGACAACTTACAACTAGGAAATGAATACACTCAATAGAGATGGTGGACATGTGGCATTTCAAAACCATCGGTAAATGTCAACTAATCTCAACGATGAAACCAAGAGATGGTGTCCCCTTAAAAGATGCCTTTGTCGTAATTATTGCTAGAATATAATATTTAATGGTCCAAGATCATAGCGAAGAGCATGGGATGGGTTATGTTTACACAAGAGGGGAAGAGGAAAGGGGGTTTATGGGAAAGTAATCCTCTATTGCAAGGTGTTAGTCTAAGATCTCATCTCTTTTCCATCATATGCCTTAAATGAATCCATCCACCACCATTGACTTAGAAATCCAATTATAAATGCATGTGAAGGTTCGTGAGAAAGTCTACCTCACATAGTTATGGAAGGATGGTAAAAGTACAATTAGTTTGGGAAAATGTGCACAATCCTTCATTCTCCTATCACATGGGAAAATCATTCCATTCATTCTTCACTCTCACCATTACCATGCTAACTCTACATTGTTACTCATGATCCAAATCTAAAATCAACCAAATTTTAGCACTGTGAAAAGGGAGTTGCAAACTTTAGACGAGAGAAAAGTACGCTATAGATGAACATAGAGGTTGGGTAAGTTAGGAAGCCATCACCCATTGTTATCAACTACTCATTTGTTGCTTGAGAGACTAAGATATATTCTCCCAAGTTATTCCTAGAAAGCATTTTGTAAACTTGAACTCTTTCTGCCTACACTGAAGAGCACTGGAAGGGAAGGATTCCTTAAGGACCATTGAGAAGACAATGGAAATACCTTCCCTTGTGTTGTATAGGGTAGTGCAAGAGAGTGCCATAGTTGTTTGATGGTTGTATGAAATGTCTAAAGTGCTTTGTAGTGAACCGACTCGCCAACCCGTGAGAGAAATTGGGTTGTATTGAGTGAGTTATAAGCTTGTAGTTGGATTCATTTGCCTAAGTGGTCTCATATCTTAGCTCGGGGTAGCAACTACACTAGACCCCTATGGTTGGGTAGAAAATTACTCGTAAGCAACTAGTGTCTTGGACGAACATTTTTGGTTAAAAGATAAGTGTCATATATCTCTTTGTATCTCTGCAATTAAATTTTATTTTATGTTATTGAAACACATATGATATGTATGGTGTGTGTGTTGTGTGTGTGATTATGTTGAATTCTAAAGATGGATATTCATTTCTAGGAATTATGGTATTCCATGATTGATTATTCCGCTACAATTTTATTATTTGCACACATATACGAATTTTACATCATTATAAGCCTCTATGGAAGGCCATCTCTGCTATGTTATGGGAAAATGGCCCTACAACATGAGCCCAAAATGTTGACTTTATTTTTTATTATTATTTTGTGGGTACCAATTTAGCTTGAAATTTAGTCCACTTTCACCCTATTTCTCATCTATAAATTTTTCAACCCAATTTAAATCCTACCTCAGCCATCTCTGCTTTGTTATGGGAAAATGGCCCTACAACATGAGCCCAAAATGTTGACTTTATTTGTTATTGTTATTTTGTGGGTACCAGTTTAGCTTGAAATCTAGTCCACTTTCACCCTATTTCTCATCTATATATTTTTCAACCCAATTTAAATCCTACCTCACTAATTCCCTCAGATTTAATGGCTACACAATCTCCAAAATCAACAAAGCTTTTCACTCAGCCCTTCTCTCTAGAACTAAAAACACCCCTCCCTCTACCTCGCCTAGAGCTCTTATTTCTCTTCCCTACATCCATGGTGTTACTAATCACATTTCAAATATATTAGTTAAAAAGAATATTAAGACTCTTTTTAAACCCCATAAAACCTTCAAGCATATTTTTTGAACCACTAAGGATAAATCCAACCCTATGATAGGCCAAGGGGTTTACCAAATTCCTTGCTCTTGCGACAATTCCTACATTGGACAAATAGGTATATCAATCAAAACCATCCTTAAAGAACATCTAACTGACACATTCCACAACTGAATCTCTAATTCAACTATCACAAAACACTCCCACGAGTCAAAATACCTTATTTGTTTTGGCCAAGCTAAAATCCTTATATCAACACCTTATTACTCCTCTCGTATCATTCGGGAAGCTCTCGAAATCAAAAACCACCCTAATAATTTTAATTGAGAAGATGGCTATAAATTTATCCAATCATGTAAGCCCATTATCCATCAAGTTATTCATTAAACCTCTTTTCTCTTTCTTATCTCTATCATCATCCCTTGTCCCCCTAATTCCCTACCTCTTTTCTCGTTCTTCTTTATTTTTCTCCTCAAATTGCTTCCTTTCTTGTTCTCTTGTCTGGCTTCCAATCTCTTACCTCTTTTGGCACTTCTCTCTTGCATTTTTCCTATCCCCCTCTTTCCTATTTTCTATTCCTACCTCTTTCTTCTTCTTACCTATTCCATCACCATTCTAAAATGTTTTCCCTTCCCACCCCCATTTTTTCAATTTAACATTCCCCAATTTTTCTTACTTTTATAACCCCTTATTCTATTGTATTCTTATTATTTTGACTGGATTGACTATATCCCCACATGCACACACCCGTTTTTTTATGAAAATCCTAATATTCTAAATATAAATTATGTTTTTTCACCTTTTACCTTCTCAATCTTGGTTTGAATTTTATTTTTCCTCAACGGCTATTTAGTTATTTCTTGATTATTTTAATAATTTTCTTCAACGGCTATTATATTTTATATCCTATTTAATCTTAACCCCAACTCACTCTTTTCCATCCTTCGTATAGCTAACATGTCCCCGATGATGGGTGGAGTTTCCACTCGAAACATCGAACATTTAAAAACTTGTTAGAGATTTGATACCATGTTAGATCCGAGAAATATGCAATAATATTTAATGAAAATCCAAATAGTATAAGCTCGTATGCATGCATCAATAAATAGTAAATCAAAGAAAGAAAGAACCAATAGAGACAAGTATTTACGTGGTAAAACTACAATGTGGGGAAACATCCACAGAAGTTGGTTTTCTATTCCTTAGGAAAAATCTCCAATCTTACAAGGCAAGAGAACACTTAACCATATGGGTGATGTAGCCTAAGGACCCATAGGGTCTATGCTAAATATCAATACCATAAACCAATCATTATTCTCTCACACCCCTAAAGCGCCTTGTTCACCTCTATTACATATGAGAGAGTGAAAGGAAAACAATTCTCAGGATGAATGTGGGATAAACCCTTTTTACAACATAGTAGGTTATTGAAGAATAAATTTACAAAATGTCATAGTCATGTAATCTAAGACCACTAGGTAATTATTAACACATTCTAACGTCCCCCCTTAATGATGACTAGAGGGATAGAATCACAGTTGGAGTTGTGTTACATGCCAATATGAGATCTCACAAGTCTAATGATGCCTCATTGTGTGTACAAATCTGTCATGATGATAGGCTATACAATAGTAAATGTGGTTGATGCCTCATTGTGTGTACAAATGCCTCATGATGATAGGCTATACAATGGTAAATGTGGGTGATGCCTCATTGTGTGCACAAATGCCTCATGATGATAGGATATACAATGGTAAATGTAGGGATGGTTAGCAGGGCAATGGAAAATTGAACCCACAGAAAAAAAAAATTCTACCCAAAAAGGCCTCTTGGCTCAAAATTTATCAACTTCGGAAAAAAATCAGGTTCGATAAAAAATTAGGCTTGGTAATTACCAAACCTAAAAATGACCAAAAAACTTTAGGTTATAAAAAAATTTAAATGTCTTAGGCTAGGCTAGGCAAGGAAAACAAAAGCCAGTTTTGATGAACCAATAGTTGATCTTAATTGATTCCTCTATTTTGGAGACAATGGTGAGGTAAGACTTGCGTAAAAAGATAAAAAAAAAATGTTAGATCTACACAAATTCGATGAAAATCGAAGTGGTTATCTAGATAAAATTGCATATCCACAAGAGAAGGGGGATCCAAAAAGGAATATTAGATCTGAGAAATATGCAATAACATATAACTAAAATCCAACCAATCTAAACTCTTATGCATGCATCATTAAATAATAAATCAAATAAATCAAGAACCAAGAGAGACAAGAGAGCAAGACAAGTATTTATGTGGTAAAATCCCAATGTAGGGAAACATCTGCATAAGTTAGTCTTATATTCCTCGAGAAAATTATCCAATCTTACAAGGCAAGAGAACACTTAACCATATGGGTGATCTGGCCTAAGGACCCATAGGGTCCAAGCTAAAGATCAATACCATAAACCACTCACTATTCTCTCACACTCCTAAATGGCCTCCTTCACCTCTATTATATATGAGAGAGTGAAAGGAAACCAATTCCCATGATGCATGTGGGATAAACCATTTTTACAATATACAGAGTTATTGAAGAATAACTTTACAAAATGTCATAGCCATGTAATCCAAGACCACTAAGAAATAATTAACACATCCTAACAAAACCCACACTCATTTCAATCTCTAGTAAATTCACGCACTATAAATAATACTAATCGACATTAAGGTTAAAACATATATCATTGATACATTCAAAATTGTAATCGATATGTCAATTAAGATATAGGTTGATATCAAGATTGAATAATAGGTGGAAACATGTGTCACTAGAAATATTGCATATAATGAAATATAGGTAGAAAGTTTTCTTTTCACTTGACATAATTGATGATATCATCAAGATAAATATTTCTCTGAAACTAAGAGAAGCCAACAAAGTTGTTGACTGGCTAATGAGGGAGTGTCCTCCTCTACCATTAAGATAGATTATGACTGAAGCACTATGTTGAACAACTCTCTAAAGCTAAAGTGCCAGAATCTTTCCCTTGTTGATCACCACCCCTCATATCGGGTGATTGACAGATGGGGCGTTGGGGCATGTGCAGGTTCTTCATGATCATGCACTCCACAAAGCACCTCCAATTGTGCACTCCACAAAGCACCTCCCCTCCTGTACTAAACTCGCTCTACATGATCATGCATAACACATTCCCTTATAGGATGAGGAGGAAACGATGATGGTTTGTGCTACAAACGATGGTGGAGGTACAAAATAAAATTCAATTTCCATTTGTGTTAATGAATTCCCCTCGCGTGTTCATATGGTGAGTCTCCTTGAAAATTGGCTCTCAATGCCACGGGATCGACGCTACTCACTTCATCTACGCATTTGGTTTTTTTAGACGACATTTTGTTTGGGTTTGTATCGGTTTTGGTTTCCCATGGCTCCGCGTAATTTGAAGAAAGACTTTTCCAAAAAAATTACAATTTTTTTTTGGCCCTCACTATCCTGATATCAAATGTAAGGTACAGGCCTTTCCAAAAAAATTTACTACAATTTGTTAATATCCTCAAAATTCATTGTTCACATGTGTACTACTTGACATATTGACCTAATAAAAAAACTATTCAACAATGGCATTTAAACATAAAGTAAAACCATCAAAATTTGATGCCCGTTGAGTGTTTTATTAGTCGATTCCACTTGGGTTTTCAAGTATTCTTTTTCCATGGCTATAGAATTAGCACTAGTGTTGACCATCCCTCCATAATCCATTGCTCTAGCTCCTATGATGGTTGATGTCTCTCCCCGAGGGTCCAAAGTTTGTGAGGATCTCTCTAATAGTCTCCTTGAAGTGGAGTTAGTGGAGTTTCCTTGAGTATTCAAGGGTGGATAAAGCATAACTTCCAAAGGGAGGTTTAGATGAGTCACAATTGTCTTAACTACAACTTGAAGGAAAGTTAGGGAAATGGCATTTTCTAGCTACTTGCCTCTCAAAATTTCCATGCCAACTCGTGACGCCATCTCCTAGTCTCTCAAACTAATAATTTGGGACCTTGTTTCCAAGGGAAAGTCATGCCAAACCTTATTGTTTTCTTTATTCTTCTCCTCAAATCCACTGATCCACCTAAACCATTGAAGAGTATAATAGATAACATTATTCATCATCACTTGGATTTCCTGGTCTAATGGGTAGGTACCCTTCTTAACCTACTTTAACTCATAGATAACAAAACCATTGTGGGGATAGTGACAACGGTCCATTATTCTTCATCTATAGATATCCCTAATGGCACCGACAACCCATGGAGAACACAAATAATTGAGAGCGACAAATGATGAGGAAGACCAAAATTATTGATGGCTTCTCCCTCCCATGCAATTTATAACCTCCTCCATGCCTTTGACATTGAAAAGGATGAGCATTAACTTAGGGAAGAATCACTTACTCCCACAACAACAAAGGAAAAATCCATAATATATTGCATGATATGGAGACGACAAGATCATGTGGGATGACACATGTTGTGGAAGATAACATCCAAATGTATACTCACACACTTCATGGTGGGGGGAGGGAATAATATGATTCATTCCCCCCTTCCTTTACCCAATGTTGAACCTCAATCAATCGAACCTTGCGATTCTGCAATAGATCAACATCTCCATTGAGGGGTTTTAGACAATGTATGAATTCAATTTTGTTAAAATCTATCATTGAGGAAAAAGATATTTAATTGATTCTAGAGAGGTTTAGATTAGCAAGAGACTTTTAATGAATTAGAGAATAAATTATTACCATTGAGTCTCTGATTACCATCACCTTTTTTATTGCCTTGTTGCAAACAATAGTCAGGGCATGAAGAACAACTAGTGCTTCAACTTCATTATTTGTGGATATTCATTGATCCGCAAACAAAAGGCTTATAGCATATCCATTTTACCAACACAAAGTCCTCTACAATACAAATATAATCTTGAATGGAAAATCTCATGAGATGGACTATTAGTTCAATACCATAGAGTAGTTACTTCAATTCACACCTCAATCAAATAAAAACACTCCTCTATCCACCAACAAATATATTTATATTTCCTAAGTTCTCACTATTTGATGGTAAGTCAACCACTCAAGCCAATAGTCAAGTCGAGTAGCCAATGGACCAGTCAACCACCTAATAGATGAGTCGACTAGTTGATAGAACTATCAACCACCCAATAGATGAGTAAACCAAGTGACATACAATTTGGCTAGGGAATGGGAAAGTCGACTAGGAAATGGGCAAGTTGACCATCTGTGTGCCCAATCAACCAAGGAAGATGAATCTAGCAAGAGAAATCCCAATTGACCAGAGAGAAATTCTAGTCGACTAGGAAGTGAAGTTAGTTGAATAAAGAAGGAGAAAAATAATCCAGGTGGAATGAGTCGACCAACAATGAAGAAAAATGTTAAACGAATGAGTTGGGTTGTCCAACAATGGAGATAAATTCTTGGAGGGCGAATTAGGTAACCATCAATGAAGAAAAACTTCCAGATGGAGAATTGGGTTAACCAACAATGAAGATAGATGCTCAGAGAGTCAATTAGGTAACCAACAACAAAGAAAAATGTCCAACAATGTTGAAAACATAATGTGTGCCCTGTGGGAAAAGTGTAGACACATACTAGCAACATATTGAACTCGGGGAGTGGGTGAAATCCTCCAACATCTCTTATAAACTAAATTAGCAACTTCCAAGTAAATAAAAATAACTCTGGAAGGAGACCCATTGATTTCCAACTTCAAAATGGATGTACGAGCATGGTTAAAGAGTTGTTGGACTAGCTTACTAGCCCATGGGGATTGTATCCATGGAAACAAACTCAAATCACAATTGGCACAGAGTTCCCTTAACTAAAACAATACACAAACAACCAAAATTATAGAGCACACTATTTCCACTCATAGACAATGAAATCCACATAACAATAAAACCACAAATAAAACTCATAATTTACCCTGGAAACCTAAATGGGAAAACCAACATTCAATTAGCTTCAACTAGGCTCTTTATTTTGCAACAATGGGAAAGTTATAGCCTCTTTGGTTCATTTCTATGCTCCTCAGTGAAATCTAGGCAGCCTCCTACTTCATTCACAACCAAAGAACCCGTCTTCCCTTGTTAGGAAATAGGATATAGGAGACTAGGTTGACTGGGGGGATAGCTAGAAGGTTAGACATCCCTAACCCTTCAGCTTCTCCTCAATTTGTTTCTCCTCCTTCTCTTTCTTTTCTTTTTTTTTTTCTTTTCTCCCAAGGGAAAAAGATCTCATGAAAGTCTCATATTTTTGTATACATTTTTTTATGTACAACATTATACTGCCTAACTTCACATCTCATATGTTTAACTTAAGACTACATTGAATACAAGGGTAGACATCAATCACGATGGCATGGGGCCCTTCACACCAACAAGTTGATCTCCTCCATCGTCCATAGTCTTGAACGTTTCCCATGCTAATCATCCTAGAGCCTATGACGATAGCCACTTGTTCTTGTTTGGATCTAATTCGAATCATTCATGCAAACTCGCATTTTTAAAGGAAGAGGCTTTACCAATACGATGATGTCTCTACTATCTATACATTTTGGAATTGTTTTTATAACTTAAATACCTTTATTAATATAAAACATGCCCATTATTAAATATAAAAAACACATCCAAAATCCCTATGTACTTTCCTATTTTCTAACATATCTCCACCCACCATTCCCTATGGCATTTTATGGACAATTAATATATAGATAGAAAAAACTTATTTATTGTAATTTTACCATTAATTTATTAGTCATGTGGCATAATGAAATAATATATTAATAAATATAATAATTAAATTACATAACCTAAAAATTTTTAATTCATAAACATATAGATCAAACATAGTACAAATGTAACCAAGTATTATTCATCGAAACACATCAATTAAAAATTTGAATATAATCAATTGAGGATAATTACATATAGCATATGTGAAAAATATACAAGTGTAATCAATATATATTACAATTATAAATCTAAATTACATCAGATCTTTTTTATAGTAACAATTAGGGTTTTTAGATATAAAAAAGGGGCTACAATTGAACCAAATATCATTAGATTACAAAAAAATTGTCTCTTGGACTTAGTTGGCTTGATATCCCATTTAAGGTACAAACCTTTCCAAAAAAATATATTACAGTTTTTCCATTTCCTCAAAATTCATATTTGCAGATGCATTGCTTGACATATTGACCTATTAACAAAATTGTTTGACAATACATTTTAAACATAAAGCAAAGGAACCAAAATTTAACACCTATTGAGGGTTTCCTTAACCAAATCCACTTGGGCCTTCATGTCTTCTTTTTCCATCGCTATAAAACAAACACTAGTGTTAACCATCGCTATAAAACAAACACTAATGTTAACCATTACTCCAAAATCCATTTCTCTAGCTCCTACCATGGATGAGGTCACTCCCCAAGGAGCCATATTTTGTGAGGAGCTCTCAAATAGTCCCCTTGAAGTGGAGTCAATGGAGTTTCCTTGAGTATTCAAGTGTGGAGAAAACATAACCTCTAGAGGGAGGTTCAAATGAGTCACAATTTACTCAACTAGACCTTGAAGGAAAGATAGGGTGGCAACACTTTCTTGCTAGTTGCTTCTTAGAATGTCATGGCAGCTCATGACTCCATCTTCTAATCTCTCATACTAAGTATTGGGACCTTGTTTCCAAGGAAAAGTCATCATGAACCTTATCGTTTTCGTCATTCTCCTCAAATGCATCCTTCCACCTAGACCATTAAAGAGTAGAATAGAAAAAAATATTTAGTGTATCTTGGATTTTCCAGTTGCATAGGTAGATACCCTTATTAACCTCCTTTAACTCATAAATAACACAATAGTTGCAACAATAATGACAGTTGTCCATAGTTCTCCATTTGCAAAGATCCCTACCAATGCTTATAATTTGAGGAGAACAAGAACCACTCAAAGAAAAAAATGATGAGGAAGAACAATAGTGCTAATGGGATCCCCCTCCCATACAATTTATGACCTCCTCCATGCCTTCAACATCAGTAAGGACGAGCACTAACTAAGGACAAAACCATTTACTCCCACACACAACAAAGAAAAATCCATAATACAATACATAAGACAAAGATGATAGGGGATGACACTTATTGTGGAGGAAAACCTCCATATGTATACTCACACATTTCATGGTGGAGGAAACAAGTAAGAGGATTAATCCCCCCTTCTTTACCCAAACTCAACCCTTGCTCAATTAAACCACACAATTTTCCAATACATCAATGTCTCCATTAAGGGGTCTTAGAACATGGATGAATTCAATTTTGTTGAAATCTATCCTTAGGGTAGAGGATCTTAAACACACTCTAGAGAAGTTTAGGTTAGCAAGAGACTTTCGATGAATTATGACACGAATGATCACCATTGCATCTCTGATTGCCATCACCTTTTTTATTCCTTTGTTGCGAAGAATAATGATGTTAATTCCTATATATTTAGACATTGCATTTCTATTGTTATATTAGTGTTGTCATTATTGGTCAGCTAGACCCTTACTGGTTGGATAGGCCCATTAATTTTAATTGTACCATTTATCTTCTATATATAGAGAGAGGAGAACTAGCTTTAGAGATAATCTCATCTTGTGCATTTGTTATATTGTAAAAGGAGGCTGCCCCCTCAAAGAGGCTTCTTATTCATTCATTCTCTTTCATTCTCAAGGTATGGAGTTACTTCTTTCTATTTTTATGTTATTTGGGTTGTTTGGTACAACACAAGCCAGACCATGAAGAACAACAAGCGCTTCAACTTCATTATTTGTGAGTATTCAAGGAAACTCATATTCTTAATGAAAGATACTTTATTAATAACATGATATCTTTACATCAATCAATATCCACCCTGCTACGTAGCATTCAATGTTGTGTGAGGTTGGGTATGCACCCTTTGATTTGAAGCAATTCAAATCCAAGGGTGCATACCCAACCTCATGCAACGTTGAATGCTACTTGGCAAAGTAAATGATGTTTACCATATCTTTTTTTTTTTATGGCTGGCGGAATCGACAACTAGTTGGGCACGTACTCACGTTACACGTGGTCGTGTTATCCAACTACTACGGTTATCCAACTGCTACCACTATAACATCCAAGTGTGCCCACGCTGCCCCACGGGCTACACACAAGTTTAGTCCAGGGAAGTTGAACTCGAAACCTCATGAAACTTCATATCACGGCACTTGCCAATTGAGTTGCCCCCCAAGAAAACATGTTTACCATATCTTTATTATCTATACATGTTGAAATTATTTTTATAACATAAATACATTTTTTAATACAAAACATGTACATTATTTAAAAAAGCATAAAAAAACTCCAAGATAGATTAGTCCTTAAAAAGTACCTCCACCAACCATGTCTATATGTGTGGCATTTTATGGACCATTAACTTCAAGTCCTTCTCCAATAATTCAATTCAATACATAGCAATCTTATCACTTTCTATGTATATATATATATATACTCATGATCATCCATTTCTAAATATCTTTTTATATATATATATATATATATATATATATATATATATATAACCATCCATTTCTTTCCAAAGATATCATATATATATATATATATACTCATGATCAGCCATTTCTAAATATCTTTCTAGAATATATATATATAACCATCCAATTTCTAAATATCTTTCTAGAATATATATATATATATATATATATATATAACCATCCATTTCTTTCTAGAAGATATCAGATTAGATTCTCAACCTATGACAGGACGATAGAAATATATGACAGAGATATAAGATGGAAAAAATAAAAGAATATGGAGGAAGGTAGACT
This sequence comes from Picea engelmannii, assembly GCA_009831015.1. Taxonomy (NCBI): domain Eukaryota; kingdom Viridiplantae; phylum Streptophyta; class Pinopsida; order Pinales; family Pinaceae; genus Picea; species Picea engelmannii. The sequence continues at coordinate 74,920 of ML785081.1, read as the reverse complement.
TTCGTCCTCTCCCACGTATCTGCGCCACCATTCTCATCTGGGATTTTGTGGACAGTTAACATGAAGTTCATGCCCAATAATGTTAGATTTCGGCGGTTTTTCAAGGTGAGAGCAACGCAGGTTTCTGCAGGCGCAGAGGCGATTTCGGGGCCCGGTCACATGGAAGGGCAGAGTTTGTATGAATTGCTGGGGGTAAGCCGGGGCGCCACGGCCAAGGATATCAAGAGGGCTTACAGAAAGCTGGCGGGGAAATTTCATCCTGATCATGCCGCCTCTCCTCGGGAAAAAGACCAAAACACCCAGATGTTTGTGCGGATACACAGTGCATATGTGACTTTGTCGGATCCACATGACCGCGCGCAATATGAGCGCCAGCTTGCGGGGCAAGTGCGGGGCTTCCCTGGGCAGACGTGGAGTAAAGCGACCGAGCCGGGTTATAGAGATTGGTCTGGTCGCATGGGGCGGAATTGGGAAACGGATCAATGCTGGTGATGTGTAACCAGAGTATATTATGTATAAACACATGAAGTATACATTATACTTATCTATTCTTTGCATTTTTACTTACATATATAATATAATATGTATTTTTCCATGGATGTTAGAGGTTCAAATCTAGAAGGGGTAGGGTATGTATATCTCAGTAGACTTTAGTAGTCATATCGATGAGTGGAGGGGTCCCTTGTTTGTTGTTTCACAAACAAGGGGGTCTCATACACTAATTTAGTATCTTACTTGGTCGTGACCTTAAAGATAAATTATTATTATTATTGTTATCATTATTATATCTTCATTATTTTAAGAAAAATGTCACTTGGTGGTAGATTAGTGTCTGTCTATCACAAGTAGTGTAGCTGCGTGACTTGAACTCTCGAAGCGACAAATGCGAAGAGATCAACTCAATTTTAGCAAAATAGTTAGTTTTTTCTTTGCTCAATAGTTTTTGAATTATATGATAATTTTTTGAACCAATCTTAAAAAGTAGCTTGCAACAACTATATATTGATTGATATTGATTTTGAAAAGTTTTTTTATGTTCTTTAACTAGTTTGAACCATGAGACCAAATAACCTACATCTTCTATTTGGTTCAAAACATTTAAATTGTTGGGTTTTGTATGTATTAGTGTTGTTATTAATGCTTATGGTTTCTTTGAATATATCGTATAATTGAAAGGAATGAACTTCACTCTCAGTATTAGAAACATATTTTACTAAAACATATTCCATGCTCTCAAACACTCTATCTTCTCCTTCCATTTGGTTATGACCATGACATCACATGTGTATTATGAGATTCTTCTACAAATAAATCCATCTCTACAACACTTACAATACTATAAATTTTTCAAAGAAATGGATGAAAGGATTTCAGAAACAAACTCATGCAACATGGAAGTAGAAAGAGTATTGCAATTTTGGATAGCTCTCATTTCAATTGTGATTAGGGCATAGAGACTTATGTAAGAAACCCTCCACTTCAAACGAACCCTGCATATGGTCTGCAAATAGGAAATAAACACAAACACAGTGGATAAAGGTGGTGGACATGTGACATTTCAAAACCATAGATAAATATCAATCGGTTTTAACAATGAAAATTTGAGAGTTATTGTCCCCTGAAAAATGTTATTGGTGTAATTAATGCTAGAGTATAATATATAATGGTTCAAGATGGCTACAAAGAGCATGAGAGTGGTTATGATTCCATAAGAGGGGAAGAGGAACTAGAATCTACGAAAAAATAATCTTCTATTTCCAAGTGTCAACCTCAGATCTCATCTCTTTTCCCTCACATGTCTTAAATGAGACCATCCATGTCCATTGACTTAGAAAGCCAATCACGAATAGTGTCACCCCTAAGCACATTTTGTTGTTTAAAAATTGAAGAAAAGGTGACACAAAACACGATACAGATACTAAGGTTGTGATTTGTGTCAACATTGCATCATTGCAAAGTGTCATATTAGCAATGAGTATAACAACACAAACAAAAAAT
>ML785081.1:36008-66513 GCA_009831015.1 Picea engelmannii | reverse complement strand
ATTATTGTTATTGGATTAATCCCCATTGAGGATTAATCATGTCGGTAATTGTATAAGGACCAAATCCCCTTTTGCGGATTGGTCATCGGACAATTACAAAGTGCAGAATAAGAAGTCGGCCCCAATAGTTATAATGGAAGACCTAGAATTAATTAAAGGTGGGTTTACCCACCCAGAGTGAGAGGTCGGCCCTGCCAGATGGTGACCTTTCATACGTGCCAGATTGATATAAATAAGAGGCTAGTGCCTCAGTTCTAAGACACACTTCACTTGCTCATTCTCTTATGAGGCAAGCTGCAATTGGAAGTTGGAGAGAGGAGAAGAAGGGTGGTGCATCTCTTGAGGAGGACTTTCTGTATTGGTTTGAGTTATCTCTTGAACATTGTATAAGCTATTTATGATAAGGAAGTTTTTGCTGGGTTTTCTTCCCCTAGAGGGTTTCCCAGGATAAATGTTGTGTCTCTTGTGGATGTGTATTTCTCAGTGATCTTGTTCTTATTATGCTCTTATCTAATGAAATGCAAAGAACTATAATAATGGCATAAACATTAACAAGATCCTCCAAAGCACAACCCACCAAATTCATAAAGAGGCTAGAATAGATTACAAAAGTCAAAATCCCGCTGAATTTGAGTAGACGCAAAGCGTTGTCCTTTGTAGACAGAGGCTTGACCGACTAGTTCATTGGTATTTGGCCCTCTCCCAAGACTGTGGCGACTTGGGTTTAGAAAAACTGGAAACCCCACATCAAAGGGAATTGAGTCACTTCTTCTATGGAATAGGGTTCTATGTGTTCCTCTTTGAATTTAAGGATATTTGGGATTTGATTTTTCGAAGTGGGTCGTATTTCCTTGAAGCTAGGTCCTTGGAAATTCTTGAGGCACGTTAGGGGGCCTATGTTCTCTTTGGAATCCTCAGTTGGTAAGTATTGAATACTCCTTTCAAACTCAAAATTTTGATTTTGACAAAATTTAAAATCATTCAGTCAGGGAAATATATAAGAATTTATAACCTTTATATGTCGATCAATTACATGGAGAGAGAAATTTGTTGGAGAACTCTCATGAACTTGTCAAACTCTGAATTCATATCTAATAGCATTATAGCTGGAGATTTTAATACAATTATGCACAATTATGAAAAGAGGGGGGGAAGTGTAGTTCAAGACCCTTTCAAAGAAAAGATGGAGGATTTGATTGGTGAATGGGATTTAGTGGATGCCAAACCTGTGAAGTGGAAATACACTTGGCCTAACAAGCAAGTTGACCTAGGAAACATTGCTTCTAGGTTGGATAGATTCATAATCCACAACAAGCTTATATTGTAGGACTATTCTTCAAATCCATGATTCTCCCTTCCATTGTTTCAGACCATAAGCCTATCTCCCTTCATTTCCAAAGATATCCTAACTATGCCCCCCAACCCTTTCAGTATAATCCCCTTTGCATGAATAATCAATAAGCAATTGACCAGGTTAGGATTGTTGGAACACTTGGATACCTGGAACCCATATTTACATATGGGAGAAAAAGATTAAGTTGGCCAAATTATAATTAAAGGATTGAGTAAAAAACTATTATGTCTCCTCCTCCATTGAGAAAGAAAGGATTAGAGTGAATATTAGTGAGGTGCAAGAGAAAATGGAAGAAGAGGATATCTCTATGTAGTTGCAACAACAAGAGGTTGATCTACAAAAATAATTTCAACATGTTATGAGGCATGAAGAGGAGCAATGGTGCCTCAATTTACACATCCTTTGGCTTAAAGAAGGCGATCAAAACTCTTGTTTCTTCCACAAGCAAGCAAGGGCACACTTATCCAAAAATAATATAAAGGAAATCACTCTAGAAGATAGCACCAAAATTACAAAATTCAAAGCAATCAAGAAGGTAGGACATCTACACTTCAACACTTTATTCAATCATGAATCTAAGTTAGATCATTCTCAAGAGGTCGAACTACTAGAACATACACCAATAGTAGTCACTAATACATAAAATAGTGATCTGACAAGACTAATAGAAGAAGAAGAAATCAAAAGTGTGATTTGGAGCGTTGACCCTGACAAAGACATTGGGCCCGATGGATTCTCAATTTCCATTTTTTGGGATTTAATCAAGTATGCCCAAAAAAATAGTAGGTTGGGAGGAAGCACAAACTCCTATTTTTTATCACTTTTCCCAAAAGAACCCAATCCATCTTCCTTTAATAGATTTCATCCTATTTCTCTTTGTAATACCTCATACAAAATCATGTTAAAAATAATTGCAAGATGAATGAAGAATATGTTGCCTAAGCTTATATCAACTAATCAAGGTGTTTTTATGAAAAAATGATTGATTATTGATAATATTGTCTTGGTGCAAGAAGTGATCCATTCTAGCTTTGAAGCAAAAGAAAAAGGAATGGTAATAAAATTAGATATGACCAATGCCTTCAAATGGGTAAGGAATTCCTTTCTATTTAATGTTTTGGATAAATTTTGTTTTAGTACTAGCTTTGTTTTTTGGATAGCTTCATGTGTCATCTCACCTTGGATAGCCCCCCCCCCCCCAAGTAATGGTTGGCTACCTTCCTTCTTCCAATGAAGTAGGGGTCTGAGTCAAGGATGCCCTCTCTCCCCATTAATGTTGATAATCATGGTTGAAGCTCTTATTCACAAGATGGAATAGGAAAGAGTAGCAACCAAACTTCTATGGATAAGGATTGTTAGAGGCACTAAGAGTATACATCACTCTCAATTTGTTATGATACATTGTTGATTGGAGGGGATTCTCTTACCATTGCAAACATATTTAAAAGAGTATTGGATTCCTTTTTGGATGCATTTGGAGGGGCAATCAATAGAAAGAAATGTCAAATATTTTGCTAGCACTCTAGCTTGCAGGTAATGCATATGATCTCTAGAACTCTCAAGTTCCTGCTGGCAGAGGACTAGTTCTTTTTTCAATATCTTGGAATTCCCTTTTCGATTAAAGGGTCCTCTACTCAAGCCTGGGTTATCATATTGGAAAAGATCAGAATTAAGTTTGGGAAATTGGGATCACAATGGATTAACCCTATTGGTTGGCTCATCCTTATTAATTATGTTCTCTCCTCTCTCTCTTTATATCAATGTTCAACATTATTGGCTCCTACTAACATCATAAATCAAGTTTCTATGAACATCATGAATTTTTTATGGAAGGGTGGAAAATCAAACTTGAGGAAGTATCATCTTGTGAGTTGGAAGACATTAAGAAGCCCAAAGGGAAGAGGTAGACTTGGCATTAAAGATCCAATTTTGATGAATGTGGCCCTTGAAGCGAAATTACTTTGGAGAATGATTATTGATTCTTTAGACTGGAGAAAGAAGGTCCTCTAGAAAAGGTATTTTATAGGCATAAGATTAACGTGTGTGGAAAGCCTTCTAAAAATTCAAAGAGAGTTCCTAGTCTTTAAGTTCCCGAGAGAGGATATCCCTCTAGTTAAGTCAAATTTGACTTGGTCTCCAAAAAGTGGAAATAATGTGAGGATTTGGGATGATGGCATCAATGGTATGAATGCTATGTGCAATAGGGTGGATTTATCTCCATTGAAAAGGTGGATGGATGGAGTGAACCATCATACTCTTTAGGACATCTTGAATTGGGACAATAGTTTGGGGTCATCGAAAGGTTGGAACTTTGGTTCTCCACCAGAGCCTATCGCACACCTTGTCAACATTATCGATCGGGCCCTTTATGGATGTGCACCATTAAATATTGTTGGAAATGACTGAAGGGGATGGGAGGTAGCCCAGTATATAGTCAAATAAGGATATACCTTCCTTTTAGAGGCCTATACTTTAGCTCATTGGTCGCCCTGCTGGAAGAATATATGGTGTAGTGATGGATTGTTGAAGATAAACCTATTATATTGGACATTGTCTCATGGGAAAATCCCAACAACAAAGAATTTAAGGAAAAAAGGACTTGCAAGACCAACACAATGTGCTTTGTGTGCTAGCAATGAAGAATATGTTGAGCCCACACTTATACTGAGATGGGGGGTGAATCGGTGTAAAACAATTTTTACTTTTTCAAGCATTCATCAACCATAAGAAAACAATCAATATTAAATGCAGAACATGGAACACAAGATTTACGTGTAAACCCTTTTGGGAGAAAACCATGAAACTTATCTTTATAATTGTTTGTAGACACCAACCTACTATTACAAATATTTGTAGACACCAACCTACTGGAGAAACCAATCACCACTGGTACAAATCCTAGTAAGCACCAACCTACACTTACATATCTTCGTAGACACAAATCTACTTGAAATACCAATCCTCATTGCTAAGCACCAACTTAGCAAGATATGTCAATCTCTTACATATCTTCATAGACACCAATATACTGAAGACACCAATCCTCACTACTAAGCACCAACTAATCATGAGAAATCAATCTCTTACATATCTTCGTAGACACCAATCCACACCGCTAAGAGCCAACTTAGCAAGAGACACCAATCTCTAAGTTGCACCAAACTTCACCGAGTCTACTTGTTATTTCTACCTTCACCATGTCTAATCACTGCTTCTTCCTTTACCAGGTCTACTCACTTCTTCTACCTTCACCAATTCTACTCACTACTTTTGCCTTTACCATGTCTACTCACTACTTCTGCCTTTACTAGGTCTAACCAAGTTTGAATTTCCAAATGACAACTTTCCCAAAGCTTGTTGTTTTGGGTTTCTTCCCAAGAACGAACTTGTACATCATGCCAATCCAATTTTGAAAATCAGATTCTAAAACTTTTACTTGAGGTGCTTTTGTATGTCTCCTATGTCTCTGCAAAATATCAAGGTTTAAAATTGTTGATTAATTGGGTTGGTTGTCATTGATTTCAACCCTTGAAGCAAGTCCGGTAGCGAATTTTGGTAGCCCCAATAGTATGTTTAAGGGACTTAATCTTGTTTGATGTATAATGGTACGGATATTAGTATATTTGCAGTTAAGACTATTCTAGATGGATAGTACATGTCATGCCATTTTTGGTGATATGTGGAATATCACATAACTCCTCACGGTTAGAGATTTATGGCCTTGTGAAGTTGAAGAACCCTCTTGAGTTATATAGAAGCCCCTAGAAGGTCAAAGAAGTCAAATTATTCTAGAAAATCATAGAAGAAGTTGGCTAGTCATAGTGGGTGAAACTAGGAGTTAATCATGCGTTAAGTTGTTGCAATAAGAAAATAATTAAAAATAAATTATTTGCAAATAGAAGTGGAGAGTTTACTATTTGTGGTTAAGTGGTTAAGTTAAGTGGAAAAAAGTGGGTTTATGGGTTAGCCTTAGAAGATGGAGTAAGGGGTAAAGTTGTTACAAGGAAACATCTAGAGGAAGGCACTTGGAAAGTATAAATAGGAGAGCAAGGGACTCTTATTTGCACCTATTTTTTGGAATATAATTGAATATCTATTTTGTTGTTGGTATTTGGCATATGGATATTAGTCTTTTGATTGTGATGTGTTGTTGAAGTTGTTGGTTGCATATCAGTAAGGGTTTGATGTCTAGTCCTTGTGAGAGTTTTTTACACATGATTATGATTGTATGCACATGTATGGCACATGAATAGAGAGACATATATGCACATGGTTTGAGTGATATTCTTGTGATATTGGGTGTGAGATATATGTTATCGGATCTGATCTATTGAGGAGATTATTGGTACAGGTTGTTGGTATATGTTGGTATAGGTTATTGGTACAGGTTGGTTACAGGTTGTTAGCACATATTGATACAGGTTTATAGTGGAATATCTCACAGTGACAGTGTGGAAACGATTACATCATTTGACACTTATATTTCAGGGTGGAAGGACGGGGCAAGGATAGGTGGTTGTAGCCACCTTCCGGTTGTATCCAGAGAACATAGGGGGTTGTAGCCTCCTTCTGGTTGTATCCAAAAAATTGGGGAGTTGGAGCTTCCCTCAGGTTGTAGCTTGAAAATATAGGGGGTTGGAGCCTCCTTCTAGTTGCAGCTGGAGTAAAAAGGAAGTTGGTGCTTCCAGTGAGTGCAATTCTTAAATATATATAAGAAAAAGAATTATGTGGTTTTCACCCGCATTGGGTTTCCACGTAAAAATATTGGTGTACTATGTATGTGTATGATTGTTCATTGTTCATGGATTATTTACTCTGCACTTGTTGAATGATAATGGTATATTAATCATAAACATAAATAACACTTACATACTGTGGTTAAAAGGATTAAAAATATCTATTACTCATTCACCCCCCCTCTTAGTAATCCAATAGAAACATCCTAGAAAATAAGTTAGAGCAAAAGTGCCAAGCTAACTTATTTGAAACTGATTTCATGAACATTCAAGAACCCTAAATTCCACGAATCATATCTCTGAAAGTACAAAAAATCATCATCTAATATTTTTAACGCATGTACACCAAGATCTCTCCTCTATCTCTACAAAAGCTTAGGGTCTGAAACATCCTAGAAAATAAGTTATAGAAAAAGTGCCAAGATGACCTATTTAAAACTGATTTCATGAGCATTCAGGAACCCTAATTTCCATAGAGCATATCTATGAAATTATATCGAACCAACATCTAATATTTTTAACACGTGTACACTAATATCTCTCCTCTATCTCTACAAAATATCAGGGTCTAAAACATCCCATAAAATAAGTTATAGCAAAAGTGCCAACCTGACCCATTTGAAATTGATTTCAAGAGCATTCAAGAACCCTAACTTCCACAAAGAATATCTCTGAAAGTATAGTGAACCAACATTTCATATTTTTACCACAAGTGCACCAAGACCTTTCCTCTATCTTTGCAAAAATATCAGGATCTTAAACATCCCAGAAAATAAGTTATAGCAAAAGTGTCAAGTTGACATGTTTGAAATTGATTTCAAGAGAATTTAGGAACCCTAACTTCTACAAGGCATATCTCTGAAAGTATAGTGAACCATCACTTGCAATTTTTATCATAGGTACACCAAATTATATCCTCTGTCTCTTCCAATTTGCGGGGTCTAAAACATCCTAGAAAAAAAAGTTATTGCAAAAATTCCATGATGACCTGAAATTGATTAGAAGTGGATCTGACTCAATTAGAAATCAAGCATGTAATCAACCATGGATAAAATGGAAGAGTAACTAAAAAATCAAACAGTTTTTTATGTTTTGAAACATTTCCAAACCTCATAACTCAGACAATTGATATTTGTTCGAGACCATGGGATCTATAATGAAATGGTAAAGATGATGGGTTTGTAATTGATGGAAGGTGAAAATAAATGATAAGGAAAATCGTTTCATGTTCATAATTAGAACATACCAGTCATCAACCTTCAACCAATATCTCAATTTATACCCAATGCATGTTAATAATATTAACATACATGGCATGTCCAGTATCATCTACATCGATTTTACTCAATAATAAATCCTTGCATTTTCTTATGTATCAAGGGGAAAGAATGTGAAATTAAAATGAAACATGGTATTGGGAATTTAGGAGAAATTTATGTAAAATGGAAGTATGAAGGGGATTGGACCTGAAAACAACAACAATCAACCATTTCCAAAACTTGTGATTTTTCTTCCAATATTTTTTATCTTTTGTCATCTTAGACTTGTCTTTGAATTTTGAACATACACTTATGTATCATAGTTCATAATTAAATAAGAATAATTATTTGACAATGTATCCTTTTCCAGTTTTGTAACAATCCAAACATATTATGCACGTCAAATTGTTATTATCAAACTGCTAACAACCTTCTCTTAGAAAATAATTTTTCATTTCATACGACAGGGGGAGGAAAAATGGAGTTAAAATGATATACCTTTTTGGGAATTTAGGAACGATGTATGAAAAATGAAATAATGAAGGACTTGGTCTCATATGTAAGATGGAACATATTTTATAATTCCTTCATGACTTGGTTATATTTTATTCCAATCCATATCAACATGCCCATGAATCAAATAACCGATTTGTGCTTATTATTTATTCAGAAAAGTTTCGAATCATTGGGTAGCACAAAATTCACCCATTATTGCTTTTATAGTCATCATATAAGCTTAGCAGTAGAAGCTAAAAAACTAGTCTAATATGCCCATATGAAAAATTGGTTTTAATATTTCCAATAATTCATAAAATATAACAGACTCTTCAATCTAATATAAAATATTTTTCATAATAAAATATGGAGACGACATCCAACTTACTCTTCAATCTCAGAGTTAGGGCCTGCGATAAGTCTTACTATCAACAATTTCATTTAGGATGACAACCCACAGACAAATTCTTGTAATGTTATTGCTCAGCATGTAGAGTTAAGCAGTGGGTATAGGATGGAAAAATGGCACTTGAAGGATACGGGTTTGAAACCCATCGAGAAAGAATGCAAATAGGAAAGTAAATTAAATAACCCACAAGCCTTTTTCCAATATTTTTCTCTAGACTACAAATATCGACAAGTGGAAAGGCAGTTGGAATGGATTATGCTAATTTCTTTTAAAATGGTGATGATGTTGTATAAACCAAACTGGAGTTGAATACATCGAGCTCACATAGTTTAAATGAAGATATTGGATTTTGAAACAAGGGTTTATTCAAGAACCATTTAAGAACAACAGAGAACAATAAAATAAGGATTATTCTTTCCAATAATTCCAATCAAATTAGAGGAGGAGCAAGAGAAAGCACACTCAGATTAACCAGTCAAGCAGATTCGTTTAAAAAAATATCACCGCAAAAAGAATATGTATCTGATGGATATGAGCTAGAATACCCATACCTTTCTTAGCGCTTCAAATACCTCTGAAAAACCAATGCCATGGTCACCATAACCACCATAGTCGAGATCTTGGAAAAATATTGTCACACCAACAACTTCTAATAGTTTGAATGGAAATGAAATTCCAAACCCCAGTGCAAAGGTGGTATACCTCATTGTGTAAATGTTTGCATCCTATGCGTTGAATGCATGGCGGCATCACATCCCCCAAAATCAATGCTCACAATAATCTTTCATCCACATCAGATTCCACTATCCACCATCAATAAATTGTAGCCCATAAAGGTTGCCAAGTAAGAAAGAAATCACATGCCACATAAACCACATCAATGACCACATTAATTGTCAACTTAAACGACAACCCAAAGATTCATGTCAGGAATTATTATTGCAACCTCATTAAAACCACATTCATAACAAACCAATGATGCATATGATGCATATATTTCGTTTTGAGTGTTAAACATAAAACTCAAATGACAACCAATTTATATAGTATTCACTTGAATGCGTATATATGCCATTTGTAACATGTATTAAAACTTCAAACATTTACATTTGATCATGCCACTTTCATTTATATAAGTCCAATACCTTTTCACAATATATAGGTCGTGATATGAAATTGGATTCCATGGAGTTTGTATAGAAACTTTTCATGTTAAACTATATCACCCTATGATACATGCATACAAATAAATTTGCAAGCCCTTTGAACGATATCATGTAATTAATCACCCAACATTGTGACCTATATTTATTGAGATGTTGTATGCTCTAGATAAGAGATATGAACAACTGTTTATACTTGATATCTTGATATCACCACAAACATGAGTTTCAGGAAAATAATCATAATAACATCTTATGAGTATAACGTAAGCAAGATAGGAGACCCTTTTTTTTTAATCTTTATAAGCACAACCTTTCTTTTTTCTCTGCAACCAAATCAGAAGTGGAAATCATAATCAAACTGAAATAAGAGAACATTATCACTGTGTAACATGGATGATGCCATTTTAGTAGATTGGCAATGTTCTTATCTTGGGGATATTTGAAAATAAACATCCTTTCTTTCTCCCTAGAAAGTCCCACCTATAGTTATATATCTATATCATAGATAGTAAAAAAAATTAATTGTGCCTTGCAACTATTTGCAGGCTATGATATCGTTGATGATTTTATGAATCAACAATGCCCTGCTTCATCCACTTTCACATTGGCACACTCTATGATTTTTCTTAATGCTTTATCGTAACATCAATATTCCTTTCTTATTGAAGAATAACCAAGCAAGATACCTCCACCATCTATGGAGTCAAATTTTCCCAAGTCCTCATCATCTCTCTTTATGTAGCAATTACTTCTAAAAAATTTGAAGTATTTAACTGTTGTTGGTATACCCTTTCATAATTCATAAGGTGTTTTGTTATTGTTGACTTTGATTTTCCCTCTATTCAGAATGTAGATTGCAGTGATGTTTGCTTCTCTCCAAAACATGTATAATATATTAGCTTCATTCAACATTGTTCTAGCCATCCGTTGTAAGGTTCGATTCTTCCTTTATACCACTCGATTATGTTGTGGAGTTCTTGCAGCTAAAAATGTCTTTATATTCCATGAAGCTCAAAAAATTATTCAAATTCATTAGAGATAAAATCACCTCCTTTGTCTGATCTCAATCACTTCACTTTCAAATTAGTTTTGTTTTCAACCAAGTATTTGAATGCTTTGAAATTCTCAAATGCTTCAGATTTTTCTTTTAGAAATGTAACCCATGTCATTCTAAAGTAATCATCAATGAGCAACATGAGGTATTTTTCACCATGTAGATTCTGTGTTCTTAAAGGCCCACAAAGATCTATATGAACGAGTTCCAATGAATTTGTTGTTTAGTACTCCTTTGATTTAAATCTTGCTCTTGTCTATTTTCCATGTTAAGATTGCTTGCAAAGAGTGTTTGAAGGTTTGGAAATATTTGGCATATCTCTCATTGCTTGTTTAGTGTTGATTTTTACTAGATTATCAAAATTTATATGTCCCATTCTTATATGCCATAACCAACTCTCATCTATTTGTACCATATAACATTTTTCTCCCTTGATCTCATTGAGGATATATACATTATTTGAGGTTCCATATCCATTTTCCACTAATTTTATTGAGCCTTTCTTCCTTATCTCACAACCTTGAGAATCAAATGTGAGAGTGTGTCATTGATCACACATTTGACTGACATTGAGAAGATTATGTTCCAAACCTTCAACATAAAAGACATTCTATGTTTTAGTCTTTCCACTATCAAGACTAAGAGTACCTTTTTCGGCTATCCTTGAGGTATCATTATCTCCAAATGTTATGTTTCCTTCGTTTACTTCCTTCAAAGTGAGAAACTTGTTCTTATCCCATGTCATGTGGATTGAGCATCCACTATCAATGTACCATTTGTTTCCTTTATTTTGAGCATGAAGGGCAGTTTGCACAAGCATATATTCCTCCTTCTTCTACTTTTCTTTCTCCGGCTTCCTTTTCCAAACTTCTGTGGGTTCTTTATTTTGTTTGGAAAGGGTGTCTTCTTCCCTATTTTATATAGAAGTTTCCACTATGCCACTTCTACAAAAACATGCTATTTGCCCATCTTCGTTTCACTTATAACATATAACATTGCAATCAAATAATGGAGCAAATGAATTATAATTTCTATTTGAGAACCCATAAGTACCTTTGTTTTTGTTCCATGCATGATTGTTTCTTACATATGCTCTACAAGTTATTTCTTTATGACCAAATTGATTGCAAGAAAAATAATATCCAAGGAAAGAGTTTTGGTATCTAGTTGTGTGAAGCCATCTTGGTGGGAAAGATATTCTGAATATGTCCTTATTGTCTTTGGGAGGAATGTTAATTTTCTATGAAACATCATTTTCTCTCTTCCTATTGTCTTCATCACCGATGGAGCTTTTGAGTACATTAGCATAGCTTTTATATTTTCCTTTATCTACTTTCTTTGTTGGCTCTGTAGGTTTTGAATATTCTTTGGTGGTCATGTGACTCTTATCATAACCAAGACTAGTTTTAATGAGTGGTGATATTTGGCATTTGATGATATCATCTAATATTTCATTTCTCTTTTCAAACTTAAAGCTTCTATTCAACTAAGCAGTTGACTTCTCCAATTCCTTTCTTAAGGAAACAATTTATGTTGGATAGATGGCTTAGGTTGATGGACAGTTGGTTTGGATAGTTGGTTGTCATTGATGTCAATCCTTGGAGAGTGATCTTGTATATTGGTGTCAACCCTTAGAGATTGATGTCAACCCTTGGAGAAGTCATGTAGCACAAATGTATGTGTAAGGGACCCAAGTTTTTTTGAAGTATAAAGGCATGAATATTAGTGAATATGTAGGTAAGAATATTCTAGATGGATAGTACTACATGTCATGCCATTTCCAGTGATATGTGGTAGGTCACATAGTTCCTCACGATTGAGGAAATATGGCTTTGTGAGGATGTTAGGACCCTCATGAGTTATCTAGAAGCTCCTATAAGGTCAAAGAATTCAATTATTCTAGAGGCTGCTAGAAGAAGTGTACTAGTCAAATTGATGGTAACTAGGAGTTAATCACAGGTAAAGCTGTTGCATTAAAAAAATAATTAAAAAGAAATTAGTTGCAACAAGAAGTTGTGAGTTTGTTGCAAAGAGAAATTATTTAAATAATAAAGTAGTCAAAGTGGTTGCAAAGAGAAATTGTTTAAATAATAAAGTGGTTGCATCAAGAAGTGGTGAGTTTACTATTTTTGGATAAGTCAAAGTGGTTGCAAAATAAATTAATTAAATAAGAAAATGGTTGCAACAAGAAGTGGTGATTTTAATATTTATGGATAAAGTGGTTGCAAGTGGGTAAAGTAAAAGTGGGTTAGCCCTAAAAGAAGGAAGATGGGTAAAAAGTTAGAAGATAACCCCTAAAGGAAGCCACTTGGAGAGTATAAACAAGAGAGCAAGGAACTCCTATTAGCACCTACCTACTATTAAACATTATTGAATATGTATTTTGTGAAAGGTTATTTGTAGGTATATATTGAAAATATGAGAAAGCATAGGTCTAAAGTTACGAAGGAAAGTAGAGGTTAAAGTCTTGAAGTTGCAGCAAAATAAAGTAACCCTAATCTCTGAGACATCTGCGAGTTGTAGGTCATAAGGGTGTGGATGTATGCAGGCTTCAATGGAGTAAAGCGCGGATACCCACGAGACATAGAAGAGAAAAGTGTGGATCTATAGAAGGGTTTGTGCAAGTTTGAGAAGTGATGCTTGTTCCAAATTGCTAAGGCTGAGAGTGGTATGTTGGTCTGAGATCTAAGGCACCAGGTCAGTCACAATGTGCAAAGGTAATTCTACATGCTTATGATGATATATCTTTGTGATGTTATGGAACATGCTTGAGGCATGACTTTGTGAGGTTTGGCATATTCTCTCTTGGATGTTTAGTATATGTTGTATTGTATAGTTTGAGGAAGATATGTTGAGGCACTTTGTTGGTGCACTTAGCTTGGTTTTATTGGTATATCTTGTGGTGCACTATGAGAAGCATATGTTAGTAGTCTTGTTATATGATTGGAATATGAGTGGTACATGGTTGAGGGTTTTTTTGTTAAGGTGTGTTGTTGAAGTTATTGGTACATATTGAGGTTGTATAATAGTGAGGATTTGATGTATTGATTATATAAGGGTTTATGGTATTTGGTTTATGGATAGTGTTGGTGTATTGCTAGAGGTATCTTATTGGTTATCTTGGCATATGTCTTTGGTTCATGGTTGATGAACTTATTGTGATACAAGTTGGTACTTGGTTGTGATTGATACATGCTTGGTAGAGGCATGTGTGGATGATAGTTGTGAATTATTATGAGTATTTTTGTTTGATGCACATCCTGGTGATATTGTGCATATGGTTGTGAGTTGTTTTGGTGATTGGTATTGGTGACTAGATCTAGTTTGGTTGATGAGACTATTGGTATATATTGTTGGTACAGGTTGATGTGACAAGTTTTACAGTGATAGAGACAAAGATAATGAAACTCGATGAGTTTGTGGTAGTCCACAAATTGCAGTGAGGATAGTTGCGGATATTTATGAGTTGTAGTTAAGAAGGGTGTAGATACCCGTGTGTTGCAGTATAGATAGGTTGTGGATATGTAGGAACTATTTGAGAAAGGTTGGTACAGGTTGTGAAAGAGTGTTGGTACAGGTTGATAGTGATATATTGATAGTGGTAGTGATTGATTCAATGATAGTGACAGGTTATTCACATTTGACATTTATATTTCAAGGCAGTTAGATGGGGCAAGGAAAGGGGGTTGTAGCATCCTTCCAGTTGGTTCCGAAGAATTAGGGAGTTGGAGCTTCCTTCAGGTTAGAGCGTGAGAACTAGGTGGTTGTAGCTACCTTCCGGTTTTAGTCAGAGAACCCAGGGGGTTGTAGCCTCCTTCTGGTGGGAGCCATAGAATTACAGAGTTGGAGCTTCCTTCAGTTTGGAGCTTGTGAAACTAGGGGGTTGGAGCCTCCTTCCAGTTGGAGCTGGAGAAACGGAATTTGGTGCTTCTTTGAATGTAATTCTTTGACATATAAGAAAATCATTCTGTGGTTTTCTCCCACATTGGGTTTCCACATAAATATTTGTGTACTATGTATTGTGTGTATATGTTCATTGTTGTTTATTATGCCATGATGAATGTTAATGTTTATGATACAATAATATATTGATGATGAAATAATTAACATGGTTGAATAATTTAAAGGAATATAAATTGTGGTTAAAAGTTGTATAAATTGCTCATTACTGATTCACCCCCCCCTCTCAGTAATCCAATAATTTCAGCTTCTAGATTCTTGCGATTTCCTTCCTTTCCTTTAGCTGGATATCATCACTTCTTTCATCCCTTTTTCCTCTTATAGTTGAGTCTTTAGGTTGATAATAATATTTTTTATTTCTTCAAGGATTTGTGACATTTTTGCTTTTGCATCATGATCCTCCTCTTCATATTTCTAAAACTGCTCCTTTTGTTTTAAATTCTTTTTCTGAAGATTCCTTATTTCACTTAAGGAACTACTGAGTTCTTCTTCAAGATCTACTTTCACATCTATTTCAACATTTTTTCCCTTTTCTAAATCCATCATTTCTTTCCCTTTGTATTAATTTTCTGAAGTTTTAGTTTCAATTTCCATGTGTGCTCCAGAGATCTACCTTCCAATGGTTGGAATGTTTCCGAAGGAACTTGCTCTAAAACCAATTGTTGAGTACAAAATTATAATGNACATTTTTTTAATTTTTCAAACATTCATCAACCATAAGAAAACAATCACATATTAACTGCAGAACATGAAACACAAAATTTACATGGAAATCCTTTTGGGAGAAAACCATGAAACTTTTCTTTATAATTATTTGTAGGCACCAACCTATTTTTAAAAATATTTGTAGGCACCAACCCACTGGAGACACAAATCCCCACTAGTACAAATCCTAGTAGGAACCAACCTACTCTTATAGATCTTCGTAGACACCAATCTACTAGAGACACCAATCCCCACCGCTAAGAACCAACTTAGCAAGAGGCACCAATATCTTATAGATATTTGTAGACACCAATATACTAGAGGCACCAATACCCACTGCTAAGCACCAACTTATCAAGATACACCAATCTCTTACAGATCTTCGTAGACACCAATCCCCGCCTCTAAGCACCAACTTAGCAAGAGACACCAATCTCTAAGTTGCACCAACCTTCACTGAGTATGACTACTATTTCTACATTCACCAGGTATGAGCGTTTCTTCTGCCTTTATGAGGTCTACTCACTTCGTTTTTCTTCTCTAGGTATACTCACTACTTCCGCCTTTACCAAGTCTAACCAAAATTTTAATTTCCAAATGGAAACTTTCCCAAAGCTTGTTGTTTTGGGATTCTTCCCAAGAATGAAATTGTATAGCATACCACGTATCCAATTTTTCAAATTTGATTTTGAAACTTTTATATGAGGTACTTATGTATGCTTCCTCTATATTTTTAAAATCTCAAGGTTTGAAACATCCTAGAAAAAAGTTATAGAAAAAGTGCCAAGATGACTTGTTTGAAACTGATTTCAGGAGCATTCAGGAACCCTAACTTCTACAGATAATATTTATGAAAGTATAATGAAACACAATCTAATGGTTTTACCACATGTACACCAATATATTTCCTCTTTCTCTGCAAAATATCAGGGTTTGGAACATCTCGAAAAATAAGTTATAGAAAAAGTCCAAGATGACATGTTTAAAACTAATTCCACGAGCATTCAGGAACCCTAACTTACATAAAGAATATCTATGAAATTGTAGTGAACCAAAATATGATATTTTTACCACATGTACACTAAGATCTCTCCTTTGTCTCTACAAAGTTGCAAGGTCTGAAACATCCTAGAAAATGATTTATAGAAAAAGTGTCAAGCTGACATGTTTGAATATGATTATAGGAGAATTCAAGAGCCCTAACTTCCACAGAGAATATCACCAAAATTATAGAGAACCGGCATCTAATATTTTTACCATATGTACACCAATATCTCCCCCCTTTCTCTGAAAATATCATGATCTTAAACATCCCAAAAAATAGTTATAGAAAAAGTGCCAAGTTGGCATGTTTGAAACTGATTTCAGGAGCATTTCGGAACCCTAACTTCCACATGGCATATATATGAAAGTATAGTGAACCAACATATTCAATTTTTACCACCAGTATAGCAATATCTCTCCTCCATCTCTTCCAAATTGCAGGGTCTAAAACATACTAGAAAAAAAGCTATCTAGAAAATGCCATGATGACCTAAAATTGATTTCACAATTCAATATTTGCTAATCCATTTTCACACACACAATTTCTCTCAATGTTTTCTCTTTTTATACTGTTTCATAATAATGAAGGGACATGTCCCTTAATTAAATAATTAATTCCCAATACTATGGGAAAATACCCCAAATACCATGGGAAAATACCCCAAACCCATGAGTTTGAAACCATCATTTCACTTTTTACTTTTTTACATACACCCCTTTTTTGATATACTTGTAAACCTATATATATAAATCAATTTTGGAAATTTTGTGCGTATTGCAATGTCATAATATGGCATTAATGACATCATTGATCATTTTACATCAATGACAATAATTCCAACAAAATCCTCTCTCCATATATTCATTGAGTATAGATATGTGAAAGAAGCATGGGAATTCACCCTTTGTCGGTCTAAGGCATCAAGTGAGATGGCCCTTGACTTGGGAAGATTTTTTTTTGAAATGGGGTAAGTTGTACTGTGGAAGATTTCAAAATAAGAATACTTTCATAAGATTTTGGAATGCCTTGTCAAAATTCCCGTGTTGGAAAATATGTCTGGCTAGAAACAAGAAAATATTTAATGGTGAATGGAGCAAGACTTCACAAATGAACTCCAAGGAAAAAGAACTTATGTCTAAGTATCTAAGAATCATAATTCATGAACATGATGTGACCTTGGATAATCTGCAGGACACCTAGCTCATGAAATTTCATCTTTACCAAGTTAGATCACCTCTTCCTCCTAAAGCTAGATCATTCCTTGGATGGAAAATCAGGAGAGAGTCGTCTGAATTTATGAATTGGAGGATACAACATCATTGTCACTCCTTATTTTTTGATGGTGCTTCCAAAAATAAATCAAGGGCAGTAGGTGTGGATGGGAATCTCCATGATCCTAGGGTGAACATGATTGTGCACTATTCTTGGGGCATAGTGAATGTTATGAACAATCTATCCAAAGCCTATTCATTGTGGTGCAGGCTCAAAATTGATAGAAATTATGGAATCTAGACATTATATGTCTTTGGAGATTCAATGTTAATAATTTGGGTAGTAATCACTTAGATGAACCCTGGATGGCATCAACTTCAAGGCATTGTGGCAAAAATCAAGTAGATTTGATCTCAATTTGATAAGGTCTCTCTTTTCCACATCAAGAGGGCATTGAACAAAGAGGTGGATGTATGGAAAAAACTTGTGACATCGTTGAATCTAGAGAAAATTATGGAAAATGGGGAATTAAATATGACATAATCTCCTAATCATTTCATTAGTGGGTGGTTAATCATATTTACTATGGCCAAGTGGATCACAACCAAATCACATTATGTGTGGATTCCCCTGAGGTCTTGAAAGGTGAGAAGGTGGCAAAGGGACAATAGGCGCAAGTAAGTCTTCTCTCATTTATTTAGACTAGCCTCGTGCGAGGTTTTTCAATGCATAGACATGGAACAAAGCAAAGGAAATGGGATAAACCGAGGTTGGGAGTTGCCTTAGTTCTGTAGAGTTGAGGTTTAGCGATGGAATGATTTAGTCTAGGATTGTCTAATTGAATGCATAATTCCAAAGGATTGGCAAGGGAGGGCCAGTGGTGTGAAAGTTGAGGTGCATATGTGGATGGTATCAGAAAGCACGAAGTGGTTTCCTTTTTTATTTCCTATTGGTTTGGTCTGAGAATATATAGTCCTATTTTAGATTTCATTCCCAATTTAGTCACTCTTGTGTGGAGCATAATTAGCCACCTGGACCAAAGGAAATTGGGGTTCTCTTCCAAACTAGATTTTTGGTTCAAGGTATAGCAAGTTAGTGTCAATTCACTCTGCAATATATGGGAAAGGGACAAGGGTTAGTAGTGAAGCGATGGCAGGTGAAGACACTTGAGAATTCAAAATATTCTTGCATAGACACGAGGAGATAACATATGCCAACAATAGTGCTATCCTAGTCATCTCCTCCAAGGTGGTTGAGATGGACCAGTCCATTATATCCCAAAAAGTTGATATTTCCAGCCTTCTTCTCAATTAAAAATGTCATATTTACTTGTTGGAAGAAGAATGCAATAGATTACGTGTGTTGGTATTAGTTCAACAAGTGGATAACCTCTCCTTGGTGTCAAACAATATGGGAACTCAAAGCTCTAACCAAGAGGGGGGAGTAGAGGCTGAGATAGTTTACCAGAATCAAGTTCCTATGGAATTCAAAGGCATAGGCACCCATCACTCTGGCAAGGAGCAAAAAGACCAAGACAATGTGCAAATGTAAACCAGTATAAATGTTTTTTAGAGTCATTTGTATTTTTTTCCATTTATTAGGCAGGCTACAAGAAGGATCGCTTGGAACTCTCATTTAGAAACTATTTTTTTGTATGTAAATACCAATCTAGAAATATTCTCTATTTTGTGGGAGTTTAAAAATGCAATCAATGTAATCGTTGTTAGACTTGGTGCAACAAGCCACTTTTTATATATATAATGCAAAATTTCGTTCTGGTTAAAAATTATTATTATTAGTAATCATTTAATTGTATGCAATAACAGGAAACCATATTATACACTAACATATATTAAGCTAGTATATTAGCACAATAAATGAGATTATACTTATTAAATTACAAAGTATCATATAATTGACCTTCTGGGTTGACTAGAAGAATGTGTAAATATTATTATATTTGTATAGGCTAATCGTACATGTACATAATATAATATAAGATCAATTAATTTTATAAATGTCCAACATTAAATGACTATGAAAGTAGGTCAATGGTACTACAAGATTACATTAAATAAAGATAACAAGTTAAAAACATATCATTAAAATACATGATTACATATATAAAATACATGAAAAAGTATATGCATAATTTGACATGAACATTGAAAATACGCATGCATAACATCAACAAATTCAGAGATGTACAGATGAACATCAAACCTGTAATATTTTGTATAGACTAATCGTACATGTACATAATATAAGATAAGATTAGTTAAGTTTATCAATGTCCAACATTAGATGACTATGAAAGTAGGTCAATGGTACTAAAAGATTACATAAAATAAAGATAACAAGTTGAAAACATATCATTAAAATACATGAATACATATATATAATACATGGAAAAGTATATGCATAATTTGACATGAACATTGAAAATGCACATGCATAACATCAACAAATTCAGAGATGTATAGATAAACATCAAACCTCTCTTTTTGTTCACTTAGTTTGTTCGAATTGTATTTTGGTATAAGGAATTCATAGTGTGGTATCCAGTTACCTACTTATGTCGAACATTTTCTAGCAGAATTTATAGTGAAGAGTAATATAGATGTAGCTCAAAACACAACCAGAGAGAGGTTAGCAAGGCTAGGAGAACAAACCATATTGAGCCTCCTCATAAATATTTCACATTACACTATGATGGAAGGAGAAGAAGAGGAGGATCCTGGATTTTATACAATGTTTGGAAGATAGAAGCTAAAAAATGTGTGCATTTCAATGTATTTCATGTTGTGTTACTGTGCAACTCATCTACATCCAACAAATACAACCTAAAATGTATTGGAAATGTTTATCTCTTACCTTGGTTGACGAGGTGACATAGATTGTGCATCCATAAAAGAACATGGAGAGGATTCATGAGCCAATGATTAGAAGGGGGTGGTTTCATTTCAAATGTAGTGGGACTAATATTATTAGGGGACACCATGTCTTGATGGGTGTGTGGTTACAAAACATGTCTTATTGGATGGAAGATCACAAGGATACATAAATGTATATTCATTGTTGACATGAGTGGGAGTTTAGATATCCTTTGTTGTAGGGAGAATTATTTAGAGAAACCTAAATCATCCATTCAATCAATGAAACTTTATCATCTGAAAAAGTAGGGGATGATCATTACATTCTTAGCAACAAGGTGGGTGATCCTTATCCAGATATATATAGTTACCTTAATATCCAATTTAGGGTTCTCAAAGAGGACCAATTGGCACCTTATAGGGAATCCTTTCAATAACTGAGAAGTAATTCACAAGATTTCTAAGCAGAAAAACTTATGTGATATCCAAGTATACATGTATGCTAGGTATGTTGTCATGAGAATCAGCCACGATGATGTTGATTATGGAGTTTCGTTTAATGTATAAATCAATTCCCAATTCAGTTGGGAGAAGTCAAAAATTTGTATGAACAATTCCTTGCTTCCCATATCTAGTAATGGATTCATGACATATTTTTGGGCATTAGTTTCCCATAAGGACCCCAAAAATATTAATGAAGAACAAAATATAGTCGTGATATCAACAATGAATGGGTATGAGCTAATTGAGCAGCATTTGTCTTTTTCTCTTATCTCTCTTAGTAGAATTATTCTAGACAAGAAGTAAGTGATATGAAAGAATGATAGCTTGAATGGACTCCTTTTGCAATGTCTATGATGCACTACAAGTAACAAGTATGGCATCACTAGCATAATGTGTGGCTCTGCCAAAGACCAGAGAATGGTTTTAACTGAAATAAGGATAGCTAGAGCATGGTCACCTTGCATCATGAATCATTCATGCATGATTAATGGCAATCACAAGCCCTCCAATAACCTCTACCAAGTCATCACACTCCTTTGATTTGATACAATTTTGAATAAGAGATCAAATTTTTTGAGAAGACATTGAGTTTATTGTATAAAAAAAACATTGTTCACATAGACCTTTAACAAAAGGAGAAAATTCGAGATGCATGAAAGTATAAAGTAGAAGGTTCAAATAAAGATATAGAAGTTCATTCATTACATATTCTCAATGATAGTGGAAATTAGGTTATTGGGGGAAGGTGTTAAGGCCCTTGGGCCCCTATGTTAAGGCCCTAATAAGCATTCATTATTAGTTTATTTGTTATATTATTAGGTCGTATAGAACCTTTCATTGTACCCTTTCATTATAAGTGTACCCTTTGTCTCACATATATATACCAAGGAGACCTAGTCTTAGGATCATCATATTTTGTCTTGTGAATTGGATATATTGTAAAAGGAGGTTCCCCCCTTGAATTGGACTATATTTATTGACTTTCTATCATTTTCAAGGTTCTTTTTAGGTACCAAATGTATTTTAATAAGCATAAAACAGAATAATGCAACAAATACCAGCAAAATAACAAAAAGTAGAGAACCAGAACACCAAAAATGATACCTTTATTGATAGGAAGCAATGTTCACTTGCCTCTTCAAAGGGGAAACCTCCGACAGAGAAACTCTCTATTACAGTAATTCTCAAGAAAAAACTTTCTCATGCCTCCTATTCTTATTTATACTAATTGTATCTTATAAAGAATGTTCTAGAGGAATATCTTTCTAGAAGCGGAAGCTTCTATTAAGTTTTCTTACATTAGACTTGTTCACATTATTAAATAGTCCTTATTAACTAATATCGACCTTTATTACATGGAAAATATATTATTATAACTACGTGAGGGGTTAGGGAGGTTAGGTCCCTAACATGCCCAAGCCTTGAGATGAGGAAATTATTTCAGAGTGGTGGTCGGCTCCCAGGTGGTATCTTCTGGAGTTGTATCTTTCCACTGAACTAACACTACCTTAATGGTTCACTAACAAAGATGATGCTCTCGTTGGTCATGTTTCATATTGTCCTAGAAAAATAATGTTTGACCCATTCATAGGTTTTGGTCAATATGGAATGTCCAACTGTGGGTGAAGCATGAAGCTCATAAAGCATTGTGGATTTAAGTTGTGATTTTTTTCTTAAATACAGATGAAATTTGTAGTGAAGCTCTTCATTGTGCCAAGAGTACCGTGGAGAAGCTTGAGAATGGTGTTGCAATTGTCGAATTAGGAGAGAAAATTTAGGGTCTTGTAGCAATTCCCGATGAAGAACTTGGAGCTAATCTAGTACAATGGAGGAGAGGGAAAAGAGGGACCCTTCTTCTTCATACTTCCTAGAAAAAGAGTTGGCAGCCACATTTTATTTTCCCTTCTTGTAAATGATCTCATAATCATATCCAAATAACTTGGTCACCCATTTGTGTTGCTCTGGGGATGAGATTCGCAGTTCCAGAAAATACTTAAGGCTTTGATGATTAGTTTTAATTTGGAATAATTTCCCTAATAGATAAGGATGTCATAGATCCATGACATGCAGAATAGACAACATTTCGTTTTCATAGATTGATTGGTCCAAATTCCTCTCCGGTTTTTTTTTTCTAGTGAAATCTAAAGGCTTGCCATCTTGCATGAGGAATGCCCCAGTTCCTTTCTCTAAAGCATCACATTCTAGGACAAAAGTCTTGGTGAAGTTGAGGAGTGCTGGAAGGATTTATCAATGGTTGGCGTCCAAGTGAAAGCATTATTTTTAAGGAGAGAAGCAAGAGGTGCTGCAAATTTTCCACAATTCTTAACAAACTTGCGATAATATCCCGTTAAACCTAGAAAACCAGGCAATATCTTAAGAGTTTTAGGGCAAGACCAATCCTTCATAGCTTCAATTTTCTTAGGATCCACCCATACGCCATCCTTTCCAACAATATGACCCAAGTACTCTACTTCTATGGCTCAAAGGCACAATTAGACTATTTGGGGAAAATTTTGTGTGGAGAGAGTACATGGAGAACTTGATCTGCATGGGCCAGATGGTCTTTCCAAGTTTTACTATATATGATAATATCATCAAAGAAAACTAAGACAAAATGATGGAGGAAAGGATGGAAGACACGATTCATGAGACTTTTGAAAGTGGAGGGAGAATTACAGAGGCCAAAAGGCATGACCAAGAACTCATAGTTACTCTCATGAGTTGTAAATGAAGTCTTAGGAATGTCTTCTTGTTTCATACATATCTGGTGGTAGCCAAAACAAATATCAAGTTTAGTAAAGTATTGAGCACCGCTCAATTCATCCAACAGGCCAACAATGACATGAATGGGAAATTTGTCTTTGATGGTGAGTTTGTTGAGGGCACAAAAGTCTAGACACATGCGCTAAGTGCTTTATTTCTTGAGCACTATGACCATAAGAGAAGAATAGGGGTTGGTACTAGAATGGATAACACCTAATTCAAGCAATTCTTGAACAATTTTCTCTATTTCATTCCTCTAGGAAAAGGGATAACGATAAGGGTGAACATTGGGAGGAAGGTTTCTCGGTTTTAGCATTGAGAGTCGCCCTCAAAATGATAGAGGATAATCCTAGTACCCATAAAATAGGTTTAATATGGTATATTTGTGATAGAGTGTCAAATGGACAAAACTCAACATAGCAATGTTAAAACACATAAATTTCTAGGTAATAATGGATAAGCAAATGAGGTTTTGGATAACTTCAGTCAGTGATTTAAAGATAAGTGTGGGTAGATGGAAGACTTAATGAGAAGGGTGAATAAGTTTGCTACTAGCATCAAGCCTTACAAGCAGACAAATGAATAAAAATCTCAGACATAAGGACTTCTTGATCTAAACTTTAAAACATTGATAACAATTACAACAACATCACAATCAAGCATACATTGTAACACAGCTATAATATGATATATCTCAATTGAATCATTCGATAATGAGCAAATAAAAGTAAGAAAGAAACAAGATAATGGAAAAGGAAGCTGAATTCTATTAGGAAAAATGTCTCAGATCTCATACATAAAAACCAGAGTTTGGCTCTGTTACATCAAAACATTACATCATGGAGTCTATGCTCAACCATTCAAACCTCAAAATGTACTTCTAATGTTGCATTTAAATTCTAAACAATGAGTGATAGCACACAATTCGAGATGGATCCTCCAACCTAGGATCCTCCCACTTAAAACTAAAAATATGACACATGTACAAGTGGAATAAACAAAACTGCTAAAAACAAGGAAAATGTTGGCAACGACTCTAACACCATAATATTTGCTGAGTGATGTGTCCCTTGAGCACATATCTTTCATTTCCATGTGTCCACCAGCTCCAAATGGCCTCCAAGCATCTGTGCTAAGCTCCATCTGCCACTTGGTGACCATTGATTCCCTCAAAACCCATCAAAATTGGAATTTGCAGCGAACCTTGAAGTGTTGACTGTATCAACCAGTTCGTAGTGGATTTCATAGCAAATTATACAACACCCACATGTGTAGACCATTTCACAGCAGATTCTATAACGATCTTGCATTTTTTTTCTGACTAGGTGATTTAGCAGCGGAGTTCGCAACGACTGTGTAGCTTCTGTGTGTGTAAATGATTATGCAGTGCATTCCGTAGTGAACCTGCAACTTTGTCGGTGTAGATCATTTTGCAGCAACAGACACTACAAAATGTCTTGTAGCTTTCTGTGTAATGCAGTTTGATCCAAAATACCCAAAATCCTCAGCAAAAAGGTGTATAATCCTATATATGCCTCCTAAGAAGGTATAATCATGATACTTCCCAAAAAACTTCAAAATGCAAGTATGAACATCGCCAAAATTGAAGGTCTTTCAACCACTCCATCTCATCTCCTTAGTTTGGTACTTCTCCTAGTTATAGCTTGAGCTAGCACATTAATATTTCTTTGAGCTAACTCATCTTTGAAGGGTTGTAAATCCATCTTGATCTTTTTGACCTAAGATTTCAAACCCATGTTCTGCTTGTATAGATTCTTAAGATGCCTATGAAGTAGCAGAAATATATTTTCTATAAACTTGGCTTTTTCAATGGTTTCCAAATACATATCCATCAGATCCTTCACCTTTTTCTTCCCAGCCAATCCTTCTCCCTTCAAGTGAGAAATCTCCTTTCTAGCATATTTGATATGTCTGATCAGTCTTTTGAAGGTAGGGTTTTCAGGGGGAGTAGTTATGTCTATTAATTCAGTGTGTTTTTCAACAGTCTCAATTTTACCCTTATCCTTCCTCTTGATAGGAGCTTCAGTTATGACTTCTTGTTCAACAGTTTCCTTCTTGGATGATGACCTGGTGAAGGGCCTCCTAACTCTAGTCTCAAATGCAACAGTAGGTGAGGGAAAGAGTAATTTTCTCCCTTTTTTGTTTGTGGTTTTAGTTGAGGGAACTTCTTCTAGTTCTGGAGAAAGTTGGGGTGAAAATTCTCTCTGTGGAGAGTGATGAGCTCCTCCTTCTTCTTATTCTTGTTCTTTAGGAGCCTTATTATCTTTAGCAATGTGTTTTCCATTTCTCTTTTTTCTTGTTTTTGTGTGAATATCATTGTCATCTTGCAAAGGGATCTGCACCTTAGATTGAGGAGTAGGGGCTACATTTAGTTGTAGATGGGTGGAGGAAATGAATTTTTCCCAAGCTATGTTTATTTTCTTCAACTCCTCCATCACAAGAATCCTAATCAACCCTGAGTGGAAAACACTTGTGTCCACATCCTTGGACTTGTCTTGGACCCTATCAACCATTTCCCCCATACTCCTAAACAAATAGAAAGGGATGTTCATTAGATCTTTTCCTGTGAAGTGCAACAAAATTCTAATGTGATATTGGTAAATCATAATGAATCTTCCCTCATAGGTAAAATATCTTTGTATCACCTTCAACATATTTTTAAATCCCTCAACCAAGTGGCTCCTAGGAACTCCCTTAGATAGGTTATCTCCCTAATGTTATGGTTTGAGGAACTCTTTGGAGAAGGATGCATTAAGAGTCATGGATTTAAACCATCTTTCACCAGTGTTGGGTATCTCAGTGGTTGTTGCAATGGTGGCCTTAGATACCTCCATTTCAAGGGTTCCCACCTTGGTTTTAGTGCCATCAAAATTTAAGGAAAACTCTCTAGCTACCTCAGGGTGTCCCCTCTGCATATTCTGACTGAAACTTAAACATCCAACCCTTTGGAATACCTCTCTAATCATAGGTTCAGTGTCAAACAACTGCATATCACAAGGATCTGTCCTGAATAAACTCCCACCCTTGTGAGAATTATTTTGTTGAGGTGTATCCATCTGCTATAAACGAGAGAAAAAACACTACAATAATCTGAGAGATATGAGAGGAAAAACTAGGATAGAGGTCTTAGGGTTTGAATGATGGTCTTTTTCAAATATGGATTCAATGTAAGGCTTCAGTTTTTTCCTGTCTGTTTGACTGCTGAATTTTTGGAAGGGAAACTGATGGCTAAGAAGGAATAAAACCCTTCAGAAAAAGGATATGCAAGGAAGCAGTAACTGTCAAGGTTTTTAAGCTAACATTCCACCACCATTTGCAAGGT
The DNA here is from genome assembly GCA_009831015.1 of Picea engelmannii. NCBI lineage: Eukaryota > Viridiplantae > Streptophyta > Pinopsida > Pinales > Pinaceae > Picea > Picea engelmannii. Next base: position 39,635 of record ML785081.1, on the reverse strand, counting down.
CATCACCATTTTAATCAACAAGGTTCTTTAAATTTCAGCATAGACACATTTTAGAATCGAAATAACAATTGAAACTCTAAAGGAATTCAGTTGATAAAATCCATGCAATCAAAGGACAAGAATGTTGAGTTTTATGCACAGGTTCGCAGCGCTAGAACAGGGGATTTGTAGCACAATTTGTAGCGAATTTCACAGTATAACAACAAGTGCCAAGAGGAATATAGGTACAATGGATATGACAACAATCTTTGATCAATTGTAGTATAAGAGACTGAAAATACTATATATAGGCTGAGAATTTAGTGATAGCAAAGGTAAAGGGGCTGGTTGGTAAAGGGATCCACAATTTGCAGCACCAGGTGCTACAAAAAATTTAGCACAACCTTAAATTGATCTTCAACAGAGCTCAAACAACTCAAAGAGTACCTGGACACCATGGCTTGACTATAGATGTACTTCAGATAGCATGAAACCACCTGCAATAGCTCTAACCTCCACTTCCCCTTTTCCAGCCAGTCTGTGGCAGATTCTACAATGCCTGAAATTTAGGAGTTTCTGTAGCACCAAACTAGGAGAAAATTTCAAATATTTGATAAAACATTTAGACAACCTTAATGACCAAATCTCAAATTATTTCCTTTAAAACATGGGTGTTGAAATCAATAAGATCGACTGACACAAGCCTTATAAGTGAAATAATGATAAAAAGGGAATATGTACTCAAGATGCGTTATGAAAAATCCTGATGAGATGGCAACGTACTCAAACGACTTTGATTTGACCTTCTAACGGGTAGAAGGACAAAGTGGAGGGGTTTGAGTGCATAGTGGAGGTAGTGACATGCCAAACTAGTGGTGGCATAAGGATGATGGTGATGGCTGTCTAATCGTGTAATGAGATGAAGGTATGAACCATAGGTATAACCAAAGGTATGGGGCAATCATTCAACCTTACATTTATTTGTGCTAATACCTAAGAAAAACCATAAGGGAAAAAAACAAAATCAAATCTTAAACAAGACTAAGGCTTAAAAATTAAAAACCTAAGGATGAAATTGACTCACAACAAAACATGTGGCCCTTAACAACTTCATGTGATAACACCCAGGACTAGAGGAATGTAATGATCATGAACACCACAGGAAGGTGGGAGGCGATGGGGAGTGGTAAAAACAACTTAGTGTTGGGAGAGGATAGATTGGAGGTCACGATGTACAGAGGGTGTCTCAACTGCTTGAATGAATGAAGCTGGGAAATAATGACTGAATGACCTTTTTTTAGGAGCTTTTGCATTCGATGGGAACTAATGATCTCTGGGGAGCTTGTTGTGATGCCTTGGAACTAATATTGTTGTCCTGCTTGTTGGAATTTTATGGTTAATTCCTTAAACTCCATGAGGATGGGGCCCAGAGTGCGTAACCATTCAACACTGATAAAAATGTCACAACCATCCATGCCGATAGAAAACATACAATATTTCAGGTGGTACTGACCAATTTGTAGGTGCACATTTTCACAATGCCCACCACATTTCATGGAACCACCATTGGCAATCATGATTTGAAAATTGTTGACAGTACATATATATTGTTGTCCCTCCTATTGGAATTGCATGGTTAATTCCTTAAAATCCATGAGGATGGGGCCTAGAGTTCATAACCATTCAACACTGAGCACAATATCAAAACCACCCATGTCGATAGAAAACATATGAGGTTTCAGGTGGTACTGAACAATTTGTAGGCACACATTTTCACAATGCTTACCACATTTCTTGGAACCTCCATTAGCAATCATGATTTGAAAATTGTTGACGACACCGATATAGCAATTGATTTCCTGGGCAATGCGACGGTGAATAAAATTATGGGTGATGCCACTGTCAACAAGGATTATGAATTTCCTATGCTTAATGTAGCCAATTATCTTGAGGGTTTGGGGAGTAGAGAAGCAAGTGAGGGTGTGCAGTGAAATCAACAGTTCAACTTCTGGTGGATCAACGAGACAGTTAGTATAATCTATTGGGGCTAGCTCTTCCATAGGGGAAGCTTCAACCTCCTCTTCAACAGCATCCTCAAAAATGGCCATAAATGACTTATGTTCCTTACACTTGTTCCTGGTAAAATATTTGTCATCACAATTATAGAAAAGACCCTTGAGTTGGAGTTCATCCATTTTTGATCGAGTTAATTTTTGGATCTTGAGAGGGGTGGCATGAGGGGAGGAATTGGTAGGGAGAGGGAGGGGAATAAAAGAAGGTTTTATGTTCTAGGAAAAGACAACTTGTCGTGCTTCTTTGGAGAGTTTAGTAGCTTCCAACCAAGACTGGGGGTGATCCATGAGGACCTGGGTGTGGATTTTATTCTTTATACCACTAATAAAACATTCCTTTAATAAGGCACTTGTCATGCCCTTTGTTATGAAATCCAAGTGCTCAAAGGTGGTTATAAAGTATTCCACTGTCTCGGACTACTTCAACTTGGTAAAATGGCCTAAATAGTGGGTTTCGGTGGCAGAGCGTTCATAAAGATCTACAACAAATTGGTTCCAAACAACATACCCCTGGCATAAATTTTTACGCCATTTCCACCATTGCAAACATTCAGGATCCAAATAGAGAACAACATAACAGAGTTTGGCCAACTCATCAATAATGTCATGCAAAGAAAAATAATGCTCCATTTGGGTGACCTAGACTGTGGGATCAAATCCATCAAATTTATTGACCTCAACTCAGGGAAGACGGGGTCACGAAAAAATTAGTTGGAATGAAAGGCCATGGTATGGGAGGAGTCAACACCATCTACTAGGGAGGGTTTTTTAGGGAAGAGGGGGTCCTGGGATAGGTTAAACAAATAGTTGAGAGTGGCATTGAGGGTGTCAAATTTGCTGACAAATTTGTCCTCTAATTGGTTAAATCGACCATCAATTTTGGAAATTGGGTTTGGGCTTGTTCCTCGAAATGGTCAAACTGGGCCTTGTTCTGTTTGAATTCAACCTGTATTTCTTGGGTGAAAATGTTGGTCATGTGGAAAGTTGGGGTGCCTAGAATGGGGAGTGGGTTGACTGAAAAGAGACATATAGGGGATATATATCATTGTGATCGGGGTTAAAAGGGAAAGCCAATGGGATAGATGTCAAATAAGGGTGTTGGAAAGGGTGGGTGTTATCAAACAAATCAGTAAGTGCAGAAAAAAACTAATCTCCCTAATTTCACCCCAAAACTAGAACAAAACAAGACAAAATATAAAACTTCCCCTAAGTTTTAATTATCAAGCACACTAACTAACAAGAGATAAATGACATACCTCTTAAATGTTGCTTGTCCTCACTAGTGTCATCCTCGCTCCATTCCAAGGATTATGGGATGTTGAACCTGTAAAAAGACACAAGCCAACGAAGTGAAAGAAACAATGTATACTCAACAAAACCTATGTATGTGATCAAGGAGTCATACAATAAAATAAGAAAATTTTATGGGAAAGAAATATATTGTTGTATTATAAATATGAAAAGGAGAATATAACCAATGCCTTGATGTTGTAAGTTCCCTTCCAACAGTTCCTTGCTTCCCACACACTTCTTCTCCACGGATTCTGAGACTGTATATTTTAAACTCACTCACAAT
>ML785081.1:21700-32572 GCA_009831015.1 Picea engelmannii | reverse complement strand
AAGCGTCTTCCCGTGAGGGCTTTCACCATAAGGGGACCACTTTGGAGTTCATCCATATTTACTTCTTATCAACCATGACAAAACAATAATGAGTCATATTTACATCAAACACTATTGGGTCCATTACCCAAAATTTTGTGCTACGAGTCTTTCTTCAAGGGTTGACATCAATGACAACCAATCTTAATCAACAATGCAAACAAGCATCGTTCAACTTCCTGAGATCTACGCATATCCTGATTTCTCTTGTTTTCTTGTCTTGCAACACCATAGGGATTATCCACTCTGATTCTTCCACAGGTTCTATAATCCTTTCTTCCAGCATTCTTTCAAGCTCAATCTTCACTTTTTTCCTTAAATTTAGGGTTCAATCTGTAAGGTATCTGTTTGACTGGTCTAGCATCTAGTTTTAAAGGGATCCTCATCTCTCCTATAGGCCCTCTAATGCCCTTCATATTAGTGAACTTGGTTGGAAACAAGTCCTGATATTCATGCAATAATTCTATAATTTTATCAATGGTAGTAGCATCCCAGTAATCTCCAAAATTTGCAAACTTTGGTGTCTGCTCTGTTCCAATATTGACCTTCTTAATCTTGATTGGTTGTCTAATGAATGGAAGATCGACTCTTGGTCCTTCCACATCTCTCTTGCCCTTTTTTTCTGCGATGTTCGCCTTCCTAGGATCATCATCCTCATCAGCATTGATGTTGTAACAGCCTTGCAGTTTCTAGAGAGGCGCAATCCATTCATCCTCTTCCTGTTCTAAGGGGAGGCTAGATACCTCCTCGAATACTTTTTGTCTTACAATATACAATTCTTGATCTACTGAAGGAAATTGACTTTCAAATAAGAAGGTGGTTACAAAATTTTGAGTCATACCTTTCCAATCTGTGGTGATGAGGCACAATTCTGCTTGAAGGTACCAGTTGATAGGTGTCATGTCTAGTGTGTTAATGAATTTGTGCACCCATTTTTCTTGAGGAATGTTGCTCCAGGCTTCCTCACAGCTTTTCACATGGTCCTTTGGGCAGCTTCGACCTGTGTAGCGAACTTCACAGCTTTCTACTTGTGCTGAGAATCGCGCTGTCATCAGAGTACGACATTGTACCCAATCTCTAATATTACTCTTGTGTGTCCCTCACCATCTTGCTGGTGTGGATTTCAAGGCCTTATACATTTCCAACAACCTCTTTTGTGTTGGTACACTTGCTTCAAAGTCTGATAAGAAGGCTTCTAATGGATTCAGACCATCAAATTTGGGTAGGTTGCTTACTGTTGTGCCGATCCAAAGAACTTCTCTAGTTAACCTAGCACATCTCCTTGTAGATACTTCATACATCTGGTTCTGGTAGTTCTCAAGTGCTTCTTCTGAGTCTGATGAGCATGCGTTGTCACTTTGCTAGCTTAGATTCCCATCGGCTATAGGATTAATGTAATCATGTTGTCTGGTTGTTAGTTTGTATATGTTTTCTAGTGCATATGCATGGTCTTCCTCTCTGATAGGTTATGTGTATCGCTAACCTTCATCTAGATCTAAAGGTGCAATGAACCTAAGGCCATCTCTTTCAAAAGTCATACGCCTTTTCTTTAAATCGACCACAGTGGAATTATTAAAGGCCCAATCAATTCCTAACAGCGTGGGGTAAGGACAATTGTCATCAACTATTTCAATTACCTCAAAATATGCAAATGTTCTTACATTGTCGATGTCCACATGGACATGCTCCAGTCTACCAAATGGACTTACAACTTGCTGATTAGCCATCCTAAGCCTGATAGGGGAATAAATCATCTTCAGTTTTCCCATCAGTGCCCAGGTTTGCTTTGTCATGACATTGACCTATGGCCCCAAGTCGAGGACCACATATTTTATCTCATATTCTCCTATTTGAGCATTCAAATGTAACTCCTTATTTGTCCTTCTCTTATTACCAATTTGGTGTATTTCCCTATTCAGTAAGGGGTCTATCTTTCCTAGCTCATATTGTTTGATTAAATTATGTAGCTCTTGTGCAATGTTTTCATCCTAAATCAAATTAATACAATTATATATAAATTCCATGAGCTTTCTTACCTCTTTTCGTTCTCTTGGTGAAGCAGACTGATCAAATGCCAGAGGCATTCCATATTCTCTCACTTCTGGTCTTGTTTTTTATGAGGAACCTCGGTCTCCTCTGAATTCGTTTCTTGCTTCCTCAAATTTATGTCTTTCTTTCTTTGCATCAAACATTTGTGTCTTCTCTGTAGCTTTCCTGATTCAAGAGTCTTCGGTAATCTTTCCTTGGGTCAGTTTGTCTTCTCCTGTAACAACGCCTCCTGTTTATATAATAGTGACTCTAGGGTCTTCTCTGTGAGGTTCAGCATAGATCAATTTCACTTGTGGGTTTTTTTGGGGTCCTCATCTTTTCTGAAGCTTAGCTAGAAGTACAGGACAATCTTCTATAACATGGTCAAACGAGCCATAGTAGTTTCAAGTGGTGCAAGGGTTATGACAATCCCTTGCAAGGTGTACAGTTTGTGTGTAGTTATAATAGATGATCTGTCCTTGGCCTCGACCCATTCCTCCTCCTCGTCCTCTTCCTATGAATCCACCGCAAGGATTTTAGTTTCCTCTCCTAGGGGAGTTGTACTGCGTAGTGTTTCCTTCTTGTTGTACTTCACCTTGAATCTTATATATGTCTCTTGACCTTTCATGCATGAGGTCGTAATCCCTACAATCTCTATCATCATGTCCTACGAACTTCCAGAATGTACAATACAAGTTTGTAGGTGTCTGAACATACTTTTGCATGTATTAGCACTCACCAGGGCGATGTTTGTTTTTGCATACCTCGCACCAGGGTAATAGGAGTTGCTTCAAGGGGCTCGGAGCTCCAGAAGCCAAATATTCATTGAATAAAGGGAAGTGTTCCTTTTCATGGCCTTCTGATCTGCATCTGACACACCAGATGTCTTCTCTTTTATCTTGTCCTTTGTCTTTCTTCATATCTTTGACCTGTAGAGACAAACTAGTTAGCTGACCCAAGATCTGACTCATACCTGAGCTGGATTCTCCCATGGGGGTTGATTCTAGCTTCATGGTGTTGGTTGTGGAGCTTGGTTATCTTCCTGATTCAAACGTCCTTGCTTCCAGTCATTTTTATACCCCATGAAGACTTTACACCCCAGAAGTATGTACACTCTTCCACACGGGGGAGTGCAGAGGGGGGGTACCCCCTCTGCGGGATCAGGGGGGCTATTCCCTTAGCTGGGGGGTTTGGGGGAAAATCCCCCAAAGGAAAAATTTCCTTGTAAATGTATATTGTAATTTCATTGTAAATCTAGACCGTTCATTATAAGGTCGCAAATCTAACGATAGAAATTATGTTAGGGTTTTTTTCCCTAGAAGAAAACCCTATGTTGTGAGGGAAATGTATTGTGGCTATGCATTATAGTGAGTATTGTATTCTGAGAGATGAGATATTGAGAGAAAGAAGATGAAGTTACATCGGATTTTGATATAGGTTGTATCCCTTCATTTGTTAATAATAAAGGAAGGACCTGGCAATTTCTCTGGTGGACGTAACCCACATTGGGTGAACCACGTAAATCTGTGTCTCTAGTGTATTGTGTATCTTCTGTGTTTTGTTTCCACATTTGTTTTATTTTATTGCTCTGCGGTCTTGTTTTTCTAACACATGGATATCTCCAATGCCTTAGAATGTGAAGCAATCTTCTGTTGCATCAAGGGAACTCTGATGTGGGGTAAGAGCACAACAATGAACCATTCTTTGTTTTGTTCATCCAGGATCTGAAAATTCAATCTTCCTGTTAAGGTCTTGAATCTCTTATCAAACTCCCAAACAGGTTCATCTACCTTCTTCTTGATCTCTTTTAGCTCTGTGATACATTGGGATTCTGAATTAGGTTTCTTGAATTCTTCAATTAACACATTCTTGATTTGATTCAATGGCTTAGGCTATGCAAGTCCTTGGAAAAGTTTCATGTACCAACTCAGTGTGCAATCTCTGAGAGTTTTACTAAACTGGGTTCTTTTGACATCTTCATCTGTGACATTCTTAATGTTCCATACGGCTTCACATAGAAACCAGTGTCGATCGGGATCTTCAAATCCATCTCCCCTAAAGATAGGGAGTCTCATCTCATATGCCATAGATCTTCCTAGGGTTCCTGACTGAATATGTGGTGGACTATTATTGACAGTCCTCTGGACACTCTGGTGACTGGGATTACTCTGGTTTCTTACTGTTGAATCAACAGGAAGGATAATAGTACTTACTTCAGTGGTCTACGCAGTTTCTGAGTTTTCAGGTTCTCTTCGATGAAGATCTTCAGCTTGTCCTTCCTCTGTCCCAGTGGATTCTGAATGTTCTTCGTCTGTCAGATCTTCTTCTTCTCTACTGTAGAAACCCCCCTCCCCGTAGTTCTTATTAAAAATATTCACAAGAAGAGATTCTCTAAATACTCTTCCACTGTGCATATGTCTAGCTTCTATGTCACTGTCGTTGTCCGAATTATTGAACATTACATTATCTAAATCTGACCAGTCTATTGTATCTTCAAGATGTTCTTTTCATGCAATAGCATCTTGAGTCTCAAATTCAGGAATTGTATAAATTTTCCTCTGGGTCCCTTGAAGAAATATCTTTCATCTTGGTTGTACGAATCTACTCTATCAACAACAAACTCTGTGATGTACCCTCCAATGGTACTATCGAACCACTGATCTATTGCTCATGATATGACGTTATCAACCCTTTTGACCTTCTTGATCAACTCCAACATCCAAACCACAGGGGGTCTAGATCGGATCTCAAACTGGGTATCTGTTAATCTAGCTAGCCACTCATACAGTTCCTGATGGATTCCTCCAAAGAAGATCTTATGTATATCGGTAAAGATATATTTCTCCAACCAATCCTCTGTACTAATATTAGGGTTCTTGTTCTGGTCTTCAGCGAAGTCCTTTTCTTGATCCTCTATCCACTTTTGAGTCTCTGTCTTCGATGGAAACCACCTTGACATTCCCTCAAGAAGATTCTTGTCCTGACAACGGAACCATTTGTTGGCATGGGGGAAAACCTAGGGTTCGACTTCAAGAGTGCACCAACAAGCCCTAACTACTGGCCCTTTCGATAGCACCTGCGAAGCAGATGTAGTCTCACCCGAAGTAGTTATGAGGGGGTTGAAGGAAAGAGATGTCTACAACCAAAGGGAATATCAAGTGGATCTAACACAAGAACAACACAACATTCATATATCACTTATCAACTTAGATCTATTCTTCACATCTACTTATCAGATCTAAAGTAGTAATGAAATTACAGTATATCAATGACAAATACAAAATACCAATCACATACAACACAAAATATATGTGGTTCACCCTCTCTCTAGGGCTACGTCCACATAACTGTGCTATAATATATTGAGGTAAAGCATATAGTTCTTGTCTGCGCTTATAGCTAGCAGATCTTCTTTCTTCTCCTCTCTTTCTCTTTCCTCCCTGCGCACCCAACTACAGGGTTGATCTTCACACCCAGCTAAATATCTTACAATACCAGAAGGCTCCCACACTTAACACTTCTCTCTCACAATACAATAATCACTCACATCAACAATGATAACCTATATTGATACCAACAGTGTAGTGTACCCTTTCACTACCCAGGTTTCCCAACCTCACAGTTTACTATTCTGTACATGGAATTATAAGCAAATGCATTTAATCAATTAAACACACTTAAATCTCAGAGTAAAATACATAAGTTGTTGCTACAATTACACAAGCCATAGCAGTCACAGTATTTTATTTACACAGCGGAAAACATGATACAAAACAGCCCAGTCATGTGAACATGATCAAAACATAACTTAGAATACTTATCTTTTATCTGCTGTAGAAATCACCAACCAAGTGCAGGCCTTCCACGAACCTCCCAGCCTTAGACCACACTGTTCATCAGCTCAACAGTAGGTCACCCCCGAGCTAGGACCGAGCTCCACCCCAAGGCAAGGAATCCTAGGCTAGGCTGAGGTTACAGGGAAGATAGCACATACACAACCACCAGGAAGAAAACTCTCCCAGGAATATCCCATGCTCACTGCCCACAGACCCTCATTCCCCACATGCCTGTTCCACCCCAGGAGAGTGCACCTTCTCTGTCACCTAGACAGTCCTTCGGCTGCCAGTCTCCCTTACCTTGGGTTATAGGAACAGACCAGACTGGAAGTCTCCGGGCTCTATGGCAGCTACAGGGATTCCTTTCAGGAGTTCTCTTCTCCCTCTGCGCACTCTCTCACCTGGAGGAGTCGCTCACAGGACAACAAGCCTCACGAAGTCCAATACTGCGCAGTCACAACAACCCACGGGAACATATGCAAGGCTTCCCAAAACGGTTCAACAATCCCTGGATGATCTCATGGCATGATTTCAGAACAGGCTCCACGTACAGGCTAGCTCAGCTTTTGCCCCAACAACCAAGGATTCTTCCACTCGAGTTCAACATAGGTTTCCGATGTAGGAAATGCACTCCTGGGTTTTTCCAAGAACAGACACAGACTCACAGCTATAAACAGGGGTGTACACGCATTCCTCCAGGCAAACACAGGCTTTCCTCTCTGTCTCTAGATTCCACGCAGGTCTCTTGCAGACTGGTTTCCACCCCTCCCCAGGGCAGTTGGATCGAATGAACCCCCCACGGCTCACTTCGTCTGTTTTATTTGCATGCACCAGGGTTGACACTTGTCACCCTGGGAACTGCATGCATTCCATCCGTACACCTTCCTCCCACCACTTGGGAAATCACGTGTCCTTCCCCAAAGGACTTAGGATAAAATAATATGCACATGGCTCTTTTTGGAAATAATATTAAAATATTATTCCAGGCCTAATCCCCCTGGGCTTAGCCTCTAGGCTCAACACTCAACCCCTTTCCAACCTTCCAGCCTCTAGTTCCTTGCCCACTCTGTGGATGCTCATTCCCCCATCACTCATTTATCTTGGTCGGATTGCACTGGCGGTGTTTATATTTATTAATTGATCTGCATACATACAAGTACATCAACAGGCTCCTGGCCTTCAACACTTAGGCTCCCTGGCCTAACAAAACACATAAGCCTACAGCTTATACAAAACTTGGCTCACTAGCCTATAGAACACATTTACAATTCTTTGCATAAAACATGATCTGTAACGGGGCTCGGCCTTGGGGACACTACAATCCCCCTCCCCTTAGTTTTTTGCACTGTCCTCAGTGCAACTTACACTGCCTCTATGTGTCCTTCAAAATTTTCAAAAATATGTGGGTACTCTTCCCGCATAACTTATTCATGCTCCCATGTTGCATCCTCAGGACCGTACCAGGTCCACTGGACCTTTACAAGTCCTATAGATTGATTCCAGAGCTGCTTGTTTTTCCTGTCCAATATGCGCACAGGATGCACTTGCAGGACACCTTCTGGTTCCACCTAGATCATAGTCCAATCGATAACATGATTAGTATCAGGTACATATTTCTTAAGCAGTGAAACATGAAATACATTATGTACAGTCATAGATGAGGTTAATGCAAGCATGTATACAACTGGCCCAATCCTCTCCAGGATCTCAAATGGCCCACAAAATCTTGTTGCCAACTTGGCGCAACTTCAAAATTTCAGGGAGCTCCTATTAGTTTTCACTTTCAGGAGAACATGGTCACCCACTTTGAATTCTCTATGGGTTCTGTTACTATCAACATAACTTTTCTGCATGTCCTGGGCAGCTTTCAGATTTTGTTTGATTTTTATCATTTGATCTTCCATCTCTCTAAGTAGTTCAGGTCCAACTATTGTTCTGTTAGCTGGATTATCCCAGCTCACTGGAGTGTTGCATTTTCTTCCATAAAGTGCTTCGAATGGGATCATCTTCAATGATGCATGGTACCCATTATTGTAGGCAAATTCTACCAAATGCAGGTGGTCTTCCCACCTTGATGGTTTATCCATCACATACATTCTCAGCATGTCTTCGATTACTCTATTTACTCTTTATGTCTGTCCATCAGACTCAGGATGATAGGTTGTACTAAAGTTTAGATTCGTTTCGAATCCTTTGAACAGTCCTTTCCAGAAATTCGAAGTGAATTTCGGGTCCCTATCAGACACAATTGTCTTAGGAATTCCATGCAAGTGTGCAACTTCTTTTAAAAGGATATCAACAACATCTGCTGCTCTGTGGGTGGTTTTCAGTGGAATAAAATGGGCAGCTTTAGTAAGCTTGTCCACCACCACCATGATTGAATCATGTTTCTTGCTTGTTCTGGGCAATCCTGTGATAAAATCCATGGTTACCACATCCCACTTCCACTCAGGAATAGGTAAAGGATGCAACAACCCTGCTGGGTGTCTGTGCTCAGCCTTGACCTTTTGGCATTCCATACATCTGGCGATGTATTCAGCAATTTCCTTCTTCATACCTGGCCAAAAATAATGGCTTTTGACTGCTGCCACAGTCTTTCGATACCCAGGATGACCAACATAAGTCACATTATGCATTTATTTTAGAATTGCCAGCTTCAATTCTCTGTCATTAGGTACATACACTCTGTCTTTATGCAGAAGTAGACTATCAGTTCCCAAGGTATAGCTTTCCTTGGGTTGTGGTTTCTCATTCTGCTGTAGCTTTGCTACCAGTCTTTTGTACTGCAAATCAACACTTACAGTCTCCACAATTCTGTCTTTCAACTCATTTTTGTACATGCTAATGGCTGTAGCATGTAATTCGTGCACTTTTCTGCTGAGTGCATCAGCCACTTTATTGTCTTTCCCTTTGATATGCCTGATATCAAAGTCATATTTGCACAGAAATTCCAGCCATCTAATTTGCTTGGCATTTAAGGTTGGCTGATCAAATAAATACTTCTGACCATTGTGGTCTGTTCTTAATTCGAATTTCTTGCCCATGAGGTAATGTCTCCATTTCCTCAAGGCATGGAAAACTACTGCCAGCTCTAAATCATGAGTGGCATAATTATTTTCATGCTCTTTCAGCTTTCTAGATTCATAGCAAACTACAAATCCTTCTTGGCTGAGAACTCCTCCCATCCCCTCCTTACACGCATCTGTGCATACTACATAATCCTTACTTGGATCATAAATATTCAGGATTGGATCACTAGTGAGCAGCTGCTTCAATTGTTGGAAGCTACTCTCACATTGTTCAGTCCACTGGAACTTCTTCTCCTTCCTTTGCAAGGAAGTGATAGCATGAGCTATCCTTGAAAACCCGGCTATGAACCTCCTATAATAACCTGCCATACCCATAAAGGATCTAACTTCTATCACATTTCTTGGTGTTGGCCACTCTTGAATGTCCTGTACCTTCTCAGGATCCACAACGATCCTTTCTTCAGAAATAATGTGTCCCAGATAATGGATCTGCTTTTGGTAAAACGAGCACTTGCTCAGTTTGGCGTAAAGCTGGTGTTCTCTCAACACCTGCAGCACCATTCTTAAGTGTTGTTCATGTTCTTCCTCTGTCTTAGAGTACACCAAGATATCGTCTAAGAAGACTATGACGAACTTGTCCAGATAATTTCTGAACACTTCATTCATTAAGCACATGAAGACAGCAGGTGCGTTGGACAGTCCAAATGGCACCACAGTGAACTCATAATGACCATACCTTGTTCTGAAGGCAGTCTTGTTGATGTCTTCGTCTTTTATCCTCACTTGGTGATATCCAGATCGAAGATCTATTTTCGAAAATACTTTCGCATCCTTTAACTGATCAAAAAGATCATCAATCCTTGGCAGAGGATATTTGTTTTTGACAATGACTTTATTCAACTGCCGAAAGTCAATGCACAGCCTCAGCGTTCCATCTTTCTTCTTCACAAATAGGACTGGGGCTCCCCACGGTGACATGCTGGGACGAATGTACCCTTTCTTTAGTATCTCTTCGAGTTGCAATTGCAACTCTTTCAGCTCTGGAGTACTCATCCTATAAGGAGCTTTCGAAACTGGAGCTGCTCCAGGCATCAGATTTATTGAAAAATCAATGTCCCTCTTCGGAGGTAGTCCAGGCACCTCCTGAAACACGTCCTCAAACTCTTTGAGCACCCTGTGGTATTCCAGATTCGAGACCACATCTTGGAATACTTCTTCCACCTAGGCTGCAAATAATTGACAGCCTTTCCGGTAACATTTCTTCAGCTGCATAGCTGAGATTTCTCTAACAGCCACGGCTCTGGGAATTCCTTGGACTGTTACCTGATTTCCTTCTTCATCCAGACATGTAAATCTCTTATTTCGGTAATCCAGAAGGGCATGGTGCTGGTCCAACTAGTCCATCCCAATTAAGAAATCATATGAACCTAAAGGCAGAATGTTCAATTCAGCCTTAGTGCTCATTCCTTTCATGTCCACTGAACAGGATTTAACCAATTCAGTGACCTTCCTCTTGGTCCCTGTGGCTAACTGCACTAACCAAGACTTCTCATGTTTTCTCTTCGTTAGATGAAAACTTTCCACCACCCTAGGGTCTACATAAATATGGCTAGCCCCTGAATCAATTAAAATAACAAGTGGTCGGTTGTTGATCATACCTTCCACTTCAATCATGTGTGATTGAAATTCTACTTGCTTGTTGTCCAGGGTTGCGTATATCCACGGCATTCTGCTACCCATATCCTCCACTATTTCAGCTTGCTGAACAGTATGGATAGTTCTTGCTTTGTCTTTTCAGTGGGGGCAGTCTCTGTACCTATGATTCCCTTTATAGCCCCAACACTCCATGGTTGGAGGCCTTGGCATCTGTTCACTCCCTTCAACTTTCCTGGGCTCTTTAAAAGATGACTGTCCCCAAGGACTGTTTCTGAAAAAGGAAG
>ML785081.1:0-20423 GCA_009831015.1 Picea engelmannii | reverse complement strand
CCGCAACATTCATAATTAATACGAACAAGAACGAAAGATATTTCAACTTCACAAAGTTTTCTGAGTTCTGTCTGGCTCTGTGTTTTTCGGGTGTCCGAAACTTCAATTCAGTTATTTCGGGACTTCAAGTTTCGGAGTTTCGCAACTCTTGATGTCTAGGTTTACTGTCCTCTCGGATTCCCGATCTCCGATGACCCTTTTACATGCTATCCCCCCTGAGCCTAGCTCCTGACTCATATGACCATGTGCCACGACCGTGGTCATCTTCCTCTCGTGACTACTCCTATCGGAGTTTCGACACTTGTGTTGTCAACAGGCGCATGTCTTCGCAACCCCCGATTCTCTGAACTTCGATATGCCTTAGCCCTCCAAGATAAGCCCTGGCCGATGTGATCGCTGACTCGTGACCCTGGCCTTATCCCTTATCGGGGTTCCGAAATTTGGTGATGTCGCGATGCACATGCATTCACAACCTCTGATCCTTCAATTCCCGATGTGCTTTTACACTGGCTAGCTCTCCTAGCTCAGCCTCTGGTCCATATGACCATACTATATGACCTCCACCCTACCCCGTCGGATTTCGGCAGTTTCAATTTCATGCTCATACGCTCACGCGATCCCTGATGGTTCCCATTCATTGACTTGTCAATAGTCCTTTTTCCTGTTGCTAAAATCTGCCACCTGTCCTCCTGACAGTCGGTGTGGCCCCATGCTCCTAGGCCTTATCGGGAAATTGCGTATCGCAATTTTCCAATGCACGAAATCTTTGCTTCCGGGATCTCCGATATCCCGATTCCTGATATGCCGACGTGGCTTTTGGCTTTAACCCTTCGCGGTTAAGTCAGGTCCATGTGACCTCTACCCCGTGACCGTAATCAAAACTCTCGTCGGGGTTTTGGGGTTCGGAGTTTCAAAGTGTATGAATCACTTGTCAACGAGGTTCCCGATTTCCCGATGAACTTCCAACACCGATGGACTTACTCCTTGTCGGGACTTTCCCCGATGGTGCAGATCTCTGCCACGTGTCCACTAAATGAACGGTCTATATTTTGTCGCGAAATCGTGGATCGCGATTCCATGTGATGAGATCTCTATGTGTTCGAGAACTTCGATTCTTCGATTTCCAACTCTGGGAAATCTCCTGACAGGTGCCCACCCGAGATTCACGGCTATGATCCCTCCTTGGGATTTCAAGAATCACAAGGTCTCGATTCTCTTGACTTCTAATATCCCGACGCCTCTCTGGGACTTCTCCTCTACCCATGAGGACTTAAGTCCTGCACAACTTCTGTCAACTCGGACGGTTGACGGGTAATCCCACAGGGATCTTATGACTCACGATCCTCTCGAGTTTGAACTCCTGTGCCGTATCCAAAGGCTTTAAACCTTGTGCATGTTCTCCAGATCTGACGGTTACAAGGGTTCACCTTCCCTCCCGAACAGATCCTACGATTCTAACACCATTGGTGTAGAGACCTGTCTCCCTGTGGTCATAGACCATACCAGCTGCGGTATTCATAGTACCGCTAAACCTCCTGAGCTTATAAACGTTGTCAAGCAACTACTTGACATACTGGAACAAACCAACGTCCGAAATTGGTCATTCCAGGCCCAATTTCTCTTCACATTTTCAGTTCAAAGACCACTCCACTGGCCCATCTAGGCTCAGTGTCGAAACCTTGGCTCTGATACCAATTTGTAGTGTACCCTTTCACTACCCAGGTTTCCCAACCTCTCAGTTTACCATTATGTACATGGAATTATAAGCAAATGCATTTAATCAATTAAACACACTTAAATCTCAGAGTAAAATACATAAGTTGTTGCTACAATTACACAATCCATAGCAGTCACAGTATTTTATTTACACGGCGGAAAACATGATACAAAATAGCACGGTCATGCGAACATGATCAAAACATAACTTAGAATACTTATCTTTTATCTGCTGTAGAAATCACCAACCAAGTGCAGGGGTGTACACGCATTCCTCCAGGCAAACACAGGCTTTCCTCTCTGTCTCTGGATTCCATGCAGGTCTCTTGCAGACTGGTTTCCACCCCTCCCCAGGGAAATCGGATCGAATGAACCCCCCATGGCTCACTTCGTCTATTTTATTTGCATGCACCAGGGTTGACACTTGTCACCCTGGGAACTGCATGCGTTCCATCCGTACGCCTTCCTCCCACCACTTGGGAAATCACGTGTCCTTCCCCAAAGGACTTAAGATAAAATAATATGCACATGGCTCTTTTTGGAAATAATATTAAAATATTATTCCAGGCCTAAGCCCCCTAGGCTTAGCCTCTAGGCTCAACACTCAACCCCTTTCCAACCTTCCAGCCCCTAGTTCCTTGCCCACTCTGTGGACGCTCAGTCCCCCATCACTCATTCATCGTGGTTGGATTGCACTAGCGGTGTTTATATTTATTAATTGATCTGCATACATACAAGTACATCAACAGGCTCCTAGCCTTCAACACATAGGCTCCCTAGCCTAACAAAACACATAAGCCTACAACTTATACAAAACTTGGCTCACCAGCCTATAGAACACATTTACAATTCTTTGCATAAAACATGATCTGTAACGGGGCTCGGCCTTGGGGACACTACAAACAACCACAATACAATATTGTTGTATCAACCCAAACTAGGCCCTCATGACCTCTATTTATACAATACAATAGCTCACCGACAGCCTTAGGCCAAAACCTAGGTGTCCAAAACCCTAGATACCAAAACCCTAGGTGTCTAAACCCCTAGATCAACTTGACCCATATTTCCAGGGCTTCGCCAGCCTGTCTTTCCTTCCTTCTCGGGCGGTGTTCCAAAGCATCCAATGGTGGATTTTTCTGCTTGTTGACATGTCCATGATCCTTCTTCCTTAATAACTTGTCATCCCCAATATCCTCGTCCAACAACTTTCCTTCTCGGGCTTCATTCTGTCTTTTCTATTCTTTTTCTCACTTCGACCCAATAACAGTCACTGTGTCTTCTACGAAGTTCACATTATCCCTTTTCTTTCTTGATCTTCGCATACTTCCATAACCAAGGGCTAACAACTCCAGAAGTCAAGTATTCATTGAATAGGGGATAGTGTTCCTTGTCATGGTCTTCTGATCTACATATGACACACTAGATGTCTTCTCTTTTATCTTTTCCTTTGTCTTTCTTCATATCTTCGACCTACAGAGACAAACTAGTCAACTGACTCAAGATCTAACTCATACCTGAGATGGATTCTCCCATAGGGATTGATTCTAGCTTCATGGTGATATCCAACGCCTTAGACTGTGAAGCAATCTTTTGTTGCATCAGGGGAACTCTGATGTGTGGTAAACGGGTAGCAATGAACCATTCCTTGTTCTTCTCGTCAAGGATTTGAAAGGTTAATCGGCCTATTAAGGCCTTGAATCTCTGGTCGAATTCCCAAACAAGTTCAACTACCTTCTTCTTGATCTCCTTTAGTTTTGTAATACATTGTGACTCCGACTTAGGTTTCTTGAAATCTGCAATCAGCGCATTCTTAATCTGATTCAGTGGCTTAGGCTGTGCAATTCCTTGAACCAGCTTCATGTACCAGCTTCATGCGCGATCCCTTAGAGTGATACTGAACTGGGTTATTTTCACTACTTCGTCGGCAACATTTTTAATATTCCATACAGCTTCACATAGGAATCAGTGCTGATCAGGATCTTCAGACCCATCTCCCCTAAATATAGGAAGTCTCATCTCATCTACCATAGATATCGCTAGGGTTCTTGACTGAATATGTGGTGGGCTACTATTGACAGTGCTCTGGGTACTCTGGTGGCTGGGATTACTCTGGTTTCTTAATACTACTGAATCAACAAGAGGGATAACAGTACTTACTTCGATGGTCTGTGCAGTTTCTGAAGTCTCAGGTTCTTCTTAGCGAGACTCTTCAGCTTTCCCTTCCTTTGTTCCAGCAGGTTCTGACTACTCCTCGTCTATCAGATCTGCCTCTTCTCCATTATAGAAACCCTCCTCCCCATAGTTCTGCTTAAACGGGTTTGCAATTTGAACTTCTTAGAACACTCTCCCACTGCGCGTATGTCCAACTTCTGTGTCGTTGTCAAAATTCTTGAACATTATCCTTTCTAGATCAAACCAATCTACTATATCTTCAAGGTGTTTTTCTCATGCAAGAGAATCTTGATTCTCAACTTCAGGAATTGTAAAAATTGTCCTCTGGGTCCCTTGAAGAATTATCTCTCAGCTTGGTTGTATGATTCTACTCTATCAACAACAAACTCTGTGATATAGCCTCCAATGGTGCTATCTAACCAGTGATCTACAACTCATGATATAGCGTTATCAAGTCTTTTGACCTTCTTGATCAGCCCCGAAGTCCAAACCACAGGAGGTCTAGATCGGATCTCAAACTGGGTATCTACTAATCTAGCTAGCCACTCATATAGCTCCTGATGGATCCCTCCAAAGAATATCTCATGTATATCGGTAAAAATTTGTTTCTCCAACCAATCCTTTGAACTAAGATTAGGGTTCTTGTTCTGGGCTTCAGCGAAGTCCTTTTCTTGATGCTCTATCCACTTTTGAATCTTTATCTTTGATGGAAACCACCTTGACATTCCCTTAAAAATATTCATGTCCCAGCAACGGAGCCATTTGTTGGCACAGGGGCAGACCTAGGGTTCAGCTCCAAGAGAGCACCAACAAGCCCTAACTATTGGCCCTTTCGGCAACACCTGCGAAGCAGATGCAGTCTCACCCAATGCAGTTATGAGGGGGTTGCAGGACAGAGATGTCTGCAACCAAAGGGAATATCAAGTGGATCTAACACAAGAACAACACAACATTCATATATCACTTATCAACTTAGATCTATTATGCACATATACTTATCAAATATAAAACAGTAATACAATCACAGTATAACAATGACAAAGACAGAAGATCAATCACACACAACACAAAATATACGTGGTTCACCCTCTCCCTAGGGCCACGTCCACAAAATTGTGCTATAATATATTGAGGTTAAGTATACAGTTCTTGTCTGCACTCTTAGCTAGCATATATTCTTTCTTCTCCTCGCTTTCTCTCCCTTCCTTATGCACCCAGCTGCAGGGTTGATCTTTGCACCCAGTTGAAGATCTTACAATACCAGAAGGCTCTCACACTTAGCACTTCTATCTCTTGATGAAATACTCACTCACACCAATAATACAACTAGATCAACAACAAAATCGTACCAACTCGACCCAGTTCCTTTAGAGCTTTATTTATACATTACAATAGCTCACCAACAACCTTAGGTCGAAACCTAGGTGTCCAAAACCCTAGGTCAACTTGACCCATATTTTCAGGGCTTTGCCAACCTGTGATTCCTTTCTTCTCATGCGGTGCTCCAAAGCATCGAATTGTGGCTTTTATTTCTTGTTGAGTTGTCCATGATCCTTCTTTCTTGCTTATATGCCATCCTCGATCTCCCCATACAACGGATTTCTTTCTCGGGCTTCACTCCACCTTTTCTTTTCTTTTGCTTACTTCAACCCAATAATAGTCACTGTGTCTTCCGTGAAGTTCGCATTCTCCCTTTTCTTCCTTGATCTTCACTTTCTTCCATAACCAAGGCCCAACAACCGGTAATCAAGTGGTTTCTACCATGTTCAACTCCAACAAATGTATTTGCATGGTCAGATTCCTACTATAGAGTGATGGAGATGAAGACCCTAAATCTTTTATGACAGATTCAAGTTGCGTTTGAGTATATTCAGATTGTATGTTGCATAGATACACAATTTATGTCTCATGGATATGTTCAAATTTAAGTCTTTAAACACATAGATCCACAATGTATTTTTTGTTTCTATGTTCAGATTTGAATCATATTGGCATGGATCCACAGTGTATGTTTGGTGGCCATGACCTGTCTTAATTGACATGGATATTTTCATGTCGACATTTATGCTTTGATTCATTTGCATTCTAAGTATGGGAATGCCTACCTCAGTGATGATATATTATTGTATTGTATTTCCTTGTTTGTGCCAGGTTTTCGACCAATGTGTTCCTTGTTCCCAACACACACTCGACAAAGTATTTCAACTATCACTCTGTTCTAACTACATACTTTGGGGGGCTCATAGTTACACATTATTTTCGTCACCCCTATGACTGTTAATGATGTAAACCTATCCTTTGTATTTAGAAGGATCAATTGCCTTAATCCCTGAAGAAGAATGAAGATGAATTTTCCCATAGAAATGAAATTATAAAAACCTTATGAAGAGGGATCGTCACACCTTTCTTAGTGTTAAGGGTGCGATGATCTAGGATCATCGTTGGCTTCACCACAGTGGCCTGTGACGTCATCGCAGTTTTCTCAGTATTAAGGGTGTGACGATTTTTCATACGAAGGAAAAAGAGAATCTTCTCGATCCTTCTAGAAGAGAAGCTTCAAGGGTGAGTTGGCCTCCGATTGGTTTGGATCTGAGTCGCATCCCTGATCTCATTGGATCATCCTAACCTCCTCACCCTATCCTTTTCATCTTATAAAAGGAGAGGGGTTATCATTGGGAAAGTTGGATTTTGAGCTTTTGAGATTTGGGTATGTTTGAGTAATTTTTTTATCTTGGAGTTTTTGGGCCTACTTTGGCTTTGAGCTTTGCTTTGTCAAGATATATTGTGAGTGAGTTTAAAATATACAGTCTCAGAATCCGTGGAGAAGAAGTGTGTGGGAAGCAAGGAACTGTTGGAAGGGAACTTACAACATCAAGGCATTGGTTATATTCTCCTTTTCATATTTATAATACAACAATATATTTCTTTCCCATAAAATTTTCTTATTTTATTGTATGACTCCTTGATCACATACATAGGTTTTGTTGAGTATACATTGTTTCTTTCACTTCGTTGGCTTGTGTCTTTTTACAGGTTCAACATCCCATAATCCTTGGAATGGAGCGAGGATGACACTAGTGAGGACAAGCAACATTTAAGAGGTATGTCATTTATCTCTTGTTAGTTAGTGTGCTTGATAATTAAAACTTAGGGGAAGTTTTATATTTTGTCTTGTTTTGTTCTAGTTTTGGGGTGAAATTAGGGAGATTAGTTTTTTTCTGCACTTACTGATTTGTTTGATAACACCCACCCTTTCCAACACCCTTATTTGACATCTATCCCATTGGCTTTCCCTTTTAACCCCGATCACAATGATATATATCCCCTATATGTCTCTTTTCAGTCAACCCACTCCCCATTCTAGGCACCCCAACTTTCCACATGACCAACATTTTCACCCAAGAAATACAGGTTGAATTCAAACAGAACAAGGCCCAGTTTGACCATTTCGAGGAACAAGCCCAAACCCAATTTCCAAAATTGATGGTCGATTTAACCAATTAGAGGACAAATTTGTCAGCAAATTTGACACCCTCAATGCCACTCTCAACTATTTGTTTAACCTATCCCAGGACCCCCTCTTCCCTAAAAAACCCTCCCTAGTAGATGGTGTTGACTCCTCCCATACCATGGCCTTTCATTCCAACTAATTTTTTCGTGACCCCGTCTTCCCTGAGTTGAGGTCAATAAATTTGATGGATTTGATCCCACAGTCTAGGTCACCCAAATGGAGCATTATTTTTCTTTGCATGACATTATTGATGAGTTGGCCAAACTCTGTTATGTTGTTCTCTATTTGGATCCTGAATGTTTGCAATGGTGGAAATGGCGTAAAAATTTATGCCAGGGGTATGTTGTTTGGAACCAATTTGTTGTAGATCTTTATGAACGCTCTGCCACCGAAACCCACTATTTAGGCCATTTTACCAAGTTGAAGTAGTCCGAGACAGTGGAATACTTTATAACCACCTTTGAGCACTTGGATTTCATAACAAAGGGCATGACAAGTGCCTTATTAAAGGAATGTTTTATTAGTGGTATAAAGAATAAAATCCACACCCAGGTCCTCATGGATCACCCCCAGTCTTGGTTGGAAGCTACTAAACTCTCCAAAGAAGCACGACAAGTTGTCTTTTCCTAGAACATAAAACCTTCTTTTATTCCCCTCCCTCTCCCTACCAATTCCTCCCCTCATGCCACCCCTCTCAAGATCCAAAAATTAACTCGATCAAAAATGGATGAACTCCAACTCAAGGGTCTTTTCTATAATTGTGATGACAAATATTTTACCAGGAACAAGTGTAAGGAACATAAGTCATTTATGGCCATTTTTGAGGATGCTGTTGAAGAGGAGGTTGAAGCTTCCCCTATGGAAGAGCTAGCCCCAATAGATTATACTAACTGTCTCGTTGATCCACCAGAAGTTGAACTGTTGATTTCACTGCACACCCTCACTTGCTTCTCTACTCCCCAAACCCTCAAGATAATTGGCTACATTAAGCATAGGAAATTCATAATCCTTGTTGACAGTGGCATCACCCATAATTTTATTCACCGTCGCATTGCCCAGGAAATCAATTGCTATATCGGTGTCGTCAACAATTTTCAAATCATGATTGCTAATGGAGGTTCCAAGAAATGTGGTAAGCATTGTGAAAATGTGTGCCTACAAATTGTTCAGTACCACCTGAAACCTCATATGTTTTCTATCGACATGGGTGGTTTTGATATTGTGCTCAGTGTTGAATGGTTATGAACTCTAGGCCCCATCCTCATGGATTTTAAGGAATTAACCATGCAATTCCAATAGGAGGGACAACAATATATATGTACTGTCAACAATTTTCAAATCATGATTGCCAATGGTGGTTCCATGAAATGTGGTGGGCATTGTGAAAATGTGCACCTACAAATTGGTCAGTACCACCTGAAATATTGTATGTTTTCTATCGGCATGGATGGTTGTGACATTTTTATCAGTGTTGAATGGTTACGCACTCTGGGCCCCATCCTCATGGAGTTTAAGGAATTAACCATAAAATTCCAACAAGCAGGACAACAATATTAGTTCCAAGGCATCACAACAAGCTCCCCAGAGATCATTAGTTCCCATCGAATGCAAAAGCTCCTAAAAAAAGGTCATTCAGTCATTATTTCCCAGCTTCATTCATTCAAGCAGTTGAGACACCCTCTGTACATCGTGACCTCCAATCTATCCTCTCCCAACACTAAGTTGTTTTTACCACTCCCCATCGCCTCCCACCTTCCTGTGGTGTTCATGATCATTACATTCCTCTAGTCCTGGGTGTTATCACATGAAGTTGTTAAGGGCCACATGTTTTGTTGTGAGTCAATTTCATCCTTAGGTTTTTAATTTTTAAGCCTTAGTCTTGTTTAAGATTTGATTTTGTTTTTTTCCCTTATGGTTTTTCTTAGGTATTAGCACAAATAAATGTAAGGTTGAATGATTGCCCCATACCTTTGGTTATACCTATGGTTCATACCTTCATCTCATTACACGATTAGACAGCCATCACCATCATCCTTATGCCACCACTAGTTTGGCATGTCACTACCTCCACTATGCACTCAAACCCCTCCACTTTGTCCTTCTACCCGTTAGAAGGTCAAATCAAAGTCGTTTGAGTACGTTGCCATCTCATCAGGATTTTTCATAACGCATCTTGAGTACATATTCCCTTTTTATCATTATTTCACTTATAAGGCTTGTGTCAGTCGATCTTATTGATTTCAACACCCATGTTTTAAAGGAAATAATTTGAGATTTGGTCATTAAGGTTGTCTAAATGTTTTATCAAATATTTGAAATTTTCTCCTAGTTTGGTGCTACAGAAACTCCTAAATTTCAGGCATTGTAGAATCTGCCACAGACTGGCTGGAAAAGGGGAAGTGGAGGTTAGAGCTATTGCAGGTGGTTTCATGCTATCTGAAGTACATCTATAGTCAAGCCATGGTGTCCAGGTACTCTTTGAGTTGTTTGAGCTCTGTTGAAGATCAATTTAAGGTTGTGCTAAATTTTTTGTAGCACCTGGTGCTGCAAATTGTGGATCCCTTTACCAACCAGCCCCTTTACCTTTGCTATCACTAAATTCTCAGCCTATATATAGTATTTTCAGTCTCTTATACTACAATTGATCAAAGATTGTTGTCATATCCATTGTACCTATATTCCTCTTGGCACTTGTTGTTATACTGTGAAATTCGCTACAAATTGTGCTACAAATCCCCTGTTCTAGCGCTGCGAACCTGTGCATAAAACTCAACATTCTTGTCCTTTGATTGCATGGATTTTATCAACTGAATTCCTTTAGAGTTTCAATTGTTATTTCGATTCTAAAATGTGTCTATGCTGAAATTTAAAGAACCTTGTTGATTAAAATGGTGATGACCTTGCAAATGGTGGTGGAATGTTAGCTTAAAAACCTTGACAGTTACTGCTTCCTTGCATATCCTTTTTCTGAAGGGTTTTATTCCTTCTTAGCCATCAGTTTCCCTTCCAAAAATTCAGCAGTCAAACAGACAGGAAAAAACTGAAGCCTTACATTGAATCCATATTTGAAAAAGACCATCATTCAAACCCTAAGACCTCTATCCTAGTTTTTCCTCTCATATCTCTCAGATTATTGTAGTGTTTTTTCTCTCGTTTATAGCAGATGGATACACCTCAACAAAATAATTCTCACAAGGGTGGGAGTTTATTCAGGACAGATCCTTGTGATATGCAGTTGTTTGACACTGAACCTATGATTAGAGAGGTATTCCAAAGGGTTGGATGTTTAAGTTTCAGTCAGAATATGCAGAGGGGACACCCTGAGGTAGCTAGAGAGTTTTCCTTAAATTTTGATGGCACTAAAACCAAGGTGGGAACCCTTGAAATGGAGGTATCTAAGGCCACCATTGCAACAACCACTGAGATACCCAACACTGGTGAAAGATGGTTTAAATCCATGACTCTTAATGCATCCTTCTCCAAAGAGTTCCTCAAACCATAACATTAGGGAGATAACCTATCTAAGGGAGTTCCTAGGAGCCACTTGGTTGAGGGATTTAAAAATATGTTGAAGGTGATACAAAGATATTTTACCTATGAGGGAAGATTCATTATGATTTACCAATATCACATTAGAATTTTGTTGCACTTCACAGGAAAAGATCTAATGAACATCCCTTTCTATTTGTTTAGGAGTATGGGGGAAATGGTTGATAGGGTCCAAGACAAGTCCAAGGATGTGGACACAAGTGTTTTCCACTCAGGGTTGATTAGGATTCTTGTGATGGAGGAGTTGAAGAAAATAAACATAGCTTGGGAAAAATTCATTTCCTCCACCCATCTACAACTAAATGTAGCCCCTACTCCTCAATCTAAGGTGCAGATCCCTTTGCAAGATGACAATGATATTCACACAAAAACAAGAAAAAAGAGAAATGGAAAACACATTGCTAAAGATAATAAGGCTCCTAAAGAACAAGAATAAGAAGAAGGAGGAGCTCATCACTCTCCACAGAGAGAATTTTCACCCCAACTTTCTCCAGAACTAGAAGAAGTTCCCTCAACTAAAACCACAAACAAAAAAGGGAGAAAATTACTCTTTCCCTCACCTACTGTTGCATTTGAGACTAGAGTTAGGAGGCCCTTCACCAGGTCATCATCCAAGAAGGAAACTGTTGAACAAGAAGTCATAACTGAAGCTCCTATCAAGAGGAAGGATAAGGGTAAAATTGAGACTGTTGAAAAACACACTGAATTAATAGACATAACTACTCCCCCTGAAAACCCTACCTTCAAAAGACTGATCAGACATATCAAATATGCTAGAAAGGAGATTTCTCACTTGAAGGGAGAAGGATTGGCTGGGAAGAAAAAGGTGAAGGATCTGATGGATATGTATTTGGAAACCATTGAAAAAGCCAAGTTTATAGAAAATATATTTCTGCTACTTCATAGGCATCTTAAGAATCTATACAAGCAGAACATGGGTTTGAAATCTTAGGTCAAAAAGATCAAGATGGATTTACAACCCTTCAAAGATGAGTTAGCTCAAAGAAATATTAATGTGCTAGCTCAAGCTATAACTAGGAGAAGTACCAAACTAAGGAGATGAGATGGAGTGGTTGAAAGACCTTCAATTTTGGCGATGTTCATACTTGCATTTTGAAGTTTTTTGGGAAGTATCATGATTATACCTTCTTAGGAGGCATATATAGGATTATACACCTTTTTGCTGAGGATTTTGGGTATTTTGGATCAAACTGCATTACACAGAAAGCTACAAGACATTTTGTAGTGTCTGTTGCTGCAAAATGATCTACACCGACAAAGTTGCAGGTTCACTACGGAATGCACTGCATAATCATTTACACACACAGAAGCTACACAGTCGTTGCGAACTCCGCTGCTAAATCACCTAGTCAGAAAAAAAATGCAAGATCGTTATAGAATCTGCTGTGAAATGGTCTACACATGTGGGTGTTGTATAATTTGCTATGAAATCCACTACGAACTGGTTGATACAGTCAACACTTCAAGGTTCGCTGCAAATTCCAATTTTGATGGGTTTTGAGGGAATCAATGGTCACCAAGTGGCAGATGGAGCTTAGCACAGATGCTTGGAGGCCATTTGGAGCTGGTGGACACATGGAAATGAAAGATATGTGCTCAAGGGACACATCACTCAGCAAATATTATGGTGTTAGAGTCGTTGCCAACATTTTCCTTGTTTTTAGCAGTTTTGTTTATTCCACTTGTACATGTGTCATATTTTTAGTTTTAAGTGGGAGGATCCTAGGTTGGAGGATCCATCTCGAATTGTGTGCTATCACTCATTGTTTAGAATTTAAATGCAACATTAGAAGTACATTTTGAGGTTTGAATGGTTGAGCATAGACTCCATGATGTAATGTTTTGATGTAACAGAGCCAAACTCTGGTTTTTATGTATGAGATCTGAGACATTTTTCCTAATAGAATTCAGCTTCCTTTTCCATTATCTTGTTTCTTTCTTACTTTTATTTGCTCATTATCGAATGATTCAATTGAGATATATCATATTATAGCTGTGTTACAATGTATGCTTGATTGTGATGTTGTTGTAATTGTTATCAATGTTTTAAAGTTTAGATCAAGAAGTCCTTATGTCTGAGATTTTTATTCATTTGTCTGCTTGTAAGGCTTGATGCTAGTAGCAAACTTATTCACCCTTCTCATTAAGTCTTCCATCTACCCACACTTATCTTTAAATCACTGACTGAAGTTATCCAAAACCTCATTTGCTTATCCATTATTACCTAGAAATTTATGTGTTTTAACATTGCTATGTTGAGTTTTGTCCATTTGACACTCTATCACAAATATACCATATTAAACCTATTTTATGGGTACTAGGATTATCCTCTATCATTTTGAGGGCGACTCTCAATGCTAAAACCGAGAAACCTTCCTCCCAATGTTCACCCTTATCGTTATCCCTTTTCCTAGAGGAATGAAATAGAGAAAATTGTTCAAGAATTGCTTGAATTAGGTGTTATCCATTCTAGTACCAACCCCTATTCTTCTCTTATGGTCATAGTGCTCAAGAAATAAAGCACTTAGCGCATGTGTCTAGACTTTTGTGCCCTCAACAAACTCACCATCAAAGACAAATTTCCCATTCATGTCATTGTTGGCCTGTTGGATGAATTGAGCGGTGCTCAATACTTTACTAAACTTGATATTTGTTTTGGCTACCACCAGATATGTATGAAACAAGAAGACATTCCTAAGACTTCATTTACAACTCATGAGAGTAACTATGAGTTCTTGGTCATGCCTTTTGGCCTCTGTAATTCTCCCTCCACTTTCAAAAGTCTCATGAATCGTGTCTTCCATCCTTTCCTCCATCATTTTGTCTTAGTTTTCTTTGATGATATTATCATATATAGTAAAACTTGGAAAGACCATCTGGCCCATGCAGATCAAGTTCTCCATGTACTCTCTCCACACAAAATTTTCCCCAAATAGTCTAATTGTGCCTTTGAGCCATAGAAGTAGAGTACTTGGGTCATATTGTTGGAAAGGATGGCGTATGGGTGGATCCTAAGAAAATTGAAGCTATGAAGGATTGGTCTTGCCCTAAAACTCTTAAGATATTGCCTGGTTTTCTAGGTTTAACGGGATATTATCGCAAGTTTGTTAAGAATTGTGGAAAATTTGCAGCACCTCTTGCTTCTCTCCTTAAAAATAATGCTTTCACTTGGACGCCAACCATTGATAAATCCTTCCAGCACTCCTCAACTTCACCAAGACTTTTGTCCTAGAATGTGATGCTTTAGAGAAAGGAACTGGGGCATTCCTCATGCAAGATGGCAAGCCTTTAGATTTCACTAGAAAAAAAAAACCGGAGAGGAATTTGGACCAATCAATCTATGAAAACGAAATGTTGTCTATTCTGCATGTCATGGATCTATGACATCCTTATCTATTAGGGAAATTATTCCAAATTAAAACTAATCATCAAAGCCTTAAGTATTTTCTGGAACTGCGAATCTCATCCCCAGAGCAACACAAATGGGTGACCAAGTTATTTGGATATGATTATGAGATCATTTACAAGAAGGGAAAATAAAATGTGGCTGCCAACTCTTTTTCTAGGAAGTATGAAGAAGAAGGGTCCCTCTTTTCCCTCTCCTCCATTGTACTAGATTAGCTCCAAGTTCTTCATCGGGAATTGCTACAAGACCCTAAATTTTCTCTCCTAATTCGACAATTGCAACACCATTCTCAAGCTTCTCCACGGTACTCTTGGCACAATGAAGAGCTTCACTACAAATTTCATCTGTATTTAAGAAAAAAATCACAACTTAAATCCACAATGCTTTATGAGCTTCATGCTTCACCCACAGTTGGACATTCCATATTGACCAAAACCTATGAATGGGTCAAACATTATTTTTCTAGGACAATATGAAACATGACCAACGAGAGCATCATCTTTGTTAGTGAACCATTAAGGTAGTGTTAGTTCAGTGGAAAGATACAACTCCAGAAGATACCACCTGGGAGCCGACCACCACTCTGAAATAATTTCCTCATCTCAAGGCTTGGGCATGTTAGGGACCTAACCTCCCTAACCCCTCACGTAGTTATAATAATATATTTTCCATGTAATAAAGGTCGATATTAGTTAATAAGGACTATTTAATAATGTGAACAAGTCTAATGTAAGAAAACTTAATAGAAGCTTCCGCTTCTAGAAAGATATTCCTCTAGAACATTCTTTATAAGATACAATTAGTATAAATAAGAATAGGAGGCATGAGAAAGTTTTTTCTTGAGAATTACTGTAATAGAGAGTTTCTCTGTCGGAGGTTTCCCCTTTGAAGAGGCAAGTGAACATTGCTTCCTATCAATAAAGGTATCATTTTTGGTGTTCTGGTTCTCTACTTTTTGTTATTTTGCTGGTATTTGTTGCATTATTCTGTTTTATGCTTATTAAAATACATTTGGTACCTAAAAAGAACCTTGAAAATGATAGAAAGTCAATAAATATAGTCCAATTCAAGGGGGGAACCTCCTTTTACAATATATCCAATTCACAAGACAAAATATGATGATCCTAAGACTAGGTCTCCTTGGTATATATATGTGAGACAAAGGGTACACTTATAATGAAAGGGTACAATGAAAGGTTCTATACGACCTAATAATATAACAAATAAACTAATAATGAATGCTTATTAGGGCCTTAACATAGGGGCCCAAGGGCCTTAACACCTTCCCCCAATAACCTAATTTCCACTATCATTGAGAATATGTAATGAATGAACTTCTATATCTTTATTTGAACCTTCTACTTTATACTTTCATGCATCTCGAATTTTCTCCTTTTGTTAAAGGTCTATGTGAACAATGTTTTTTTTATACAATAAACTCAATGTCTTCTCAAAAAATTTGATCTCTTATTCAAAATTGTATCAAATCAAAGGAGTGTGATGACTTGGTAGAGGTTATTGGAGGGCTTGTGATTGCCATTAATCATGCATGAATGATTCATGATGCAAGGTGACCATGCTCTAGCTATCCTTATTTCAGTTAAAACCATTCTCTGGTCTTTGGCAGAGCCACACATTATGCTAGTGATGCCATACTTGTTACTTGTAGTGCATCATAGACATTGCAAAAGGAGTCCATTCAAGCTATCATTCTTTCATATCACTTACTTCTTGTCTAGAATAATTCTACTAAGAGAGATAAGAGAAAAAGACAAATGCTGCTCAATTAGCTCATACCCATTCATTGTTGATATCACGACTATATTTTGTTCTTCATTAATATTTTTGGGGTCCTTATGGGAAACTAATGCCCAAAAATATGTCATGAATCCATTACTAGATATGGGAAGCAAGGAATTGTTCATACAAATTTTTGACTTCTCCCAACTGAATTGGGAATTGATTTATACATTAAACGAAACTCCATAATCAACATCATCGTGGCTGATTCTCATGACAACATACCTAGCATACATGTATACTTGGATATCACATAAGTTTTTCTGCTTAGAAATCTTGTGAATTACTTCTCAGTTATTGAAAGGATTCCCTATAAGGTGCCAATTGGTCCTCTTTGAGAACCCTAAATTGGATATTAAGGTAACTATATATATCTGGATAAGGATCACCCACCTTGTTGCTAAGAATGTAATGATCATCCCCTACTTTTTCAGATGATAAAGTTTCATTGATTGAATGGATGATTTAGGTTTCTCTAAATAATTCTCCCTACAACAAAGGATATCTAAACTCCCACTCATGTCAACAATGAATATACATTTATGTATCCTTGTGATCTTCCATCCAATAAGACATGTTTTGTAACCACACACCCATCAAGACATGGTGTCCCCTAATAATATTAGTCCCACTACATTTGAAATGAAACCACCCCCTTCTAATCATTGGCTCATGAATCCTCTCCATGTTCTTTTATGGATGCACAATCTATGTCACCTCGTCAACCAAGGTAAGAGATAAACATTTCCAATACATTTTAGGTTGTATTTGTTGGATGTAGATGAGTTGCACAGTAACACAACATGAAATACATTGAAATGCACACATTTTTTAGCTTCTATCTTCCAAACATTGTATAAAATCCAGGATCCTCCTCTTCTTCTCCTTCCATCATAGTGTAATGTGAAATATTTATGAGGAGGCTCAATATGGTTTGTTCTCCTAGCCTTGCTAACCTCTCTCTGGTTGTGTTTTGAGCTACATCTATATTACTCTTCACTATAAATTCTGCTAGAAAATGTTCGACATAAGTAGGTAACTGGATACCACACTATGAATTCCTTATACCAAAATACAATTCGAACAAACTAAGTGAACAAAAAGAGAGGTTTGATGTTTATCTATACATCTCTGAATTTGTTGATGTTATGCATGTGCATTTTCAATGTTCATGTCAAATTATGCATATACTTTTCCATGTATTATATATATGTATTCATGTATTTTAATGATATGTTTTCAACTTGTTATCTTTATTTTATGTAATCTTTTAGTACCATTGACCTACTTTCATAGTCATCTAATGTTGGACATTGATAAACTTAACTAATCTTATCTTATATTATGTACATGTACGATTAGTCTATACAAAATATTACAGGTTTGATGTTCATCTGTACATCTCTGAATTTGTTGATGTTATGCATGCGTATTTTCAATGTTCATGTCAAATTATGCATATACTTTTTCATGTATTTTATATATGTAATCATGTATTTTAATGATATGTTTTTAACTTGTTATCTTTATTTAATGTAATCTTGTAGTACCATTGACCTACTTTCATAGTCATTTAATGTTGGACATTTATAAAATTAATTGATCTTATATTATATTATGTACATGTACGATTAGCCTATACAAATATAATAATATTTACACATTCTTCTAGTCAACCCAGAAGGTCAATTATATGATACTTTGTAATTTAATAAGTATAATCTCATTTATTGTGCTAATATACTAGCTTAATATATGTTAGTGTATAATATGGTTTCCTGTTATTGCATACAATTAAATGATTACTAATAATAATAATTTTTAACCAGAACGAAATTTTGCATTATATATATAAAAAGTGGCTTGTTGCACCAAGTCTAACAACGATTACATTGATTGCATTTTTAAACTCCCACAAAATAGAGAATATTTCTAGATTGGTATTTACATACAAAAAAATAGTTTCTAAATGAGAGTTCCAAGCGATCCTTCTTGTAGCCTGCCTAATAAATGGAAAAAAATACAAATGACTCTAAAAAACATTTATACTGGTTTACATTTGCACATTGTCTTGGTCTTTTTGCTCCTTGCCAGAGTGATGGGTGCCTATGCCTTTGAATTCCATAGGAACTTGATTCTGGTAAACTATCTCAGCCTCTACTCCCCCCTCTTGGTTAGAGCTTTGAGTTCCCATATTGTTTGACACCAAGGAGAGGTTATCCACTTGTTGAACTAATACCAACACACGTAATCTATTGCATTCTTCTTCCAACAAGTAAATATGACATTTTTAATTGAGAAGAAGGCTGGAAATATCAACTTTTTGGGATATAATGGACTGGTCCATCTCAACCACCTTGGAGGAGATGACTAGGATAGCACTATTGTTGGCATATGTTATCTCCTCGTGTCTATGCAAGAATATTTTGAATTCTCAAGTGTCTTCACCTGCCATCGCTTCACTACTAACCCTTGTCCCTTTCCCATATATTGCAGAGTGAATTGACACTAACTTGCTATACCTTGAACCAAAAATCTAGTTTGGAAGAGAACCCCAATTTCCTTTGGTCCAGGTGGCTAATTATGCTCCACACAAGAGTGACTAAATTGGGAATGAAATCTAAAATAGGACTATATATTCTCAGACCAAACCAATAGGAAATAAAAAAGGAAACCACTTCGTGCTTTCTGATACCATCCACATATGCACCTCAACTTTCACACCACTGGCCCTCCCTTGCCAATCCTTTGGAATTATGCATTCAATTAGACAATCCTAGACTAAATCATTCCATCGCTAAACCTCAACTCTACAGAACTAAGGCAACTCCCAACCTCGGTTTATCCCATTTCCTTTGCTTTGTTCCATGTCTATGCATTGAAAAACCTCGCACGAGGCTAGTCTAAATAAATGAGAGAAGACTTACTTGCGCCTATTGTCCCTTTGCCACCTTCTCACCTTTCAAGACCTCAGGGGAATCCACACATAATGTGATTTGGTTGTGATCCACTTGGCCATAGTAAATATGATTAACCACCCACTAATGAAATGATTAGGAGATTATGTCATATTTAATTCCCCATTTTCCATAATTTTCTCTAGATTCAACGATGTCACAAGTTTTTTCCATACATCCACCTCTTTGTTCAATGCCCTCTTGATGTGGAAAAGAGAGACCTTATCAAATTGAGATCAAATCTACTTGATTTTTGCCACAATGCCTTGAAGTTGATGCCATCCAGGGTTCATCTAAGTGATTACTACCCAAATTATTAACATTGAATCTCCAAAGACATATAATGTCTAGATTCCATAATTTCTATCAATTTTGAGCCTGCACCACAATGAATAGGCTTTGGATAGATTGTTCATAACATTCACTATGCCCCAAGAATAGTGCACAATCATGTTCACCCTAGGATCATGGAGATTCCCATCCACACCTACTGCCCTTGATTTATTTTTGGAAGCACCATCAAAAAATAAGGAGTGACAATGATGTTGTATCCTCCAATTCATAAATTCAGACGACTCTCTCCTGATTTTCCATCCAAGGAATGATCTAGCTTTAGGAGGAAGAGGTGATCTAACTTGGTAAAGATGAAATTTCATGAGCTAGGTGTCCTGCAGATTATCCAAGGTCACATCATGTTCATGAATTATGATTCTTAGATACTTAGACATAAGTTCTTTTTCCTTGGAGTTCATTTGTGAAGTCTTGCTCCATTCACCATTAAATATTTTCTTGTTTCTAGCCAGACATATTTTCCAACACGGGAATTTTGACAAGGCATTCCAAAATCTTATGAAAGTATTCTTATTTTGAAATCTTCCACAGTACAACTTACCCCATTTCAAAAAAAAATCTTCCCAAGTCAAGGGCCATCTCACTTGATGCCTTAGACCGACAAAGGGTGAATTCCCATGCTTCTTTCACATATCTATACTCAATGAATATATGGAGAGAGGATTTTGTTGGAATTATTGTCATTGATGTAAAATGATCAATGATGTCATTAATGCCATATTATGACATTGCAATACGCACAAAATTTCCAAAATTGATTTATATATATAGGTTTACAAGTATATCAAAAAAGGGGTGTATGTAAAAAAGTAAAAAGTGAAATGATGGTTTCAAACTCATGGGTTTGGGGTATTTTCCCATGGTATTTGGGGTATTTTCCCATAGTATTGGGAATTAATTATTTAATTAAGGGACATGTCCCTTCATTATTATGAAA
>ML785080.1:451829-490405 GCA_009831015.1 Picea engelmannii | reverse complement strand
AACCAAAGCACACGCTGTGGAAAGGGACAATGGTTCCTCTTCCCTCCAGCGGAAGGTCCTTCAGGAATCCTCAACTGAATGCTTTCCTTTACAAGATGAACAAAGCAGAAATGAAATGGATGGTGAGAGAATTCTGTACTGCATAGCTTGATGAACTGGTGATCCAAGACAGGGCTTAGACACATCTGAGCAGCGTAACTCTACTGCAAATTCCCTGCTGAAACAATGAGCCTGCACTGCTTTTTATAGCCATTTCCAGGCGGTCATGAAACTAGTTCCCGGTGTAGACACAGGCTAGCTTAGGGTTTGTTTAAGCCATTAATTCGCCGCTTCTGCAGGACCGACCCTGTTCTGGATGTCAAATCATCTCGGGCGAAGGTATTTTGGCGGTCGAAAGGCCGTTTTAAGCATTTAATGTGCCGTATTAGCAGATGCGCGACTTTTCATGTGGACAGTCGCGCATCGTGCGCATAAAGTGCGCACAACACGTTCTTATCTCACGCATACGCGCGCACCTTATGATGTGAAGTGTCTTTCAATTTTTGTATAGTATTTGACCCTTCTGGAATGCTGTGATTAGTGCCATGAATGACTTCATTATTGTTTTGATGATGTAGAGTTCTTGTCGCTGTGTGCAGATGATGTGGAGTTCTTGTCGCCATGTGCAGACGAAATTTCAGTGATAACAGAGGGTATACCCACGATTATGTGTGGGAGCTTGCACCAAGGTGTAAGTCCATTAAGCAGGTCGTCAATGCAAATTTTCCACCCTAGCCCAGCCCCTTATTGTCTCGATGTCATGACATTGGATTTCATCACCAACTAGTCATCTCAGAATAGGAAGGTCTTGCTTGTTTGGTTTTGATTCCTAGATTTTACTAGTGCATGTTGTTTGTTTCCATAAGTTGGCCATAGAATTTATTTCGTGATATTTTCGCTTGATCACCATTGACCCTCCACACCATTCACGTAGAATGCAAGGACTACCCCCAGAAGATCTGGAAGGTTCTCAACCCTTGCCTACCAACTCATCAGAGGGCTCTCCTCAATAGAGTGAAGTCCAGGACATTGCCACTCCATGACTGGAAAGAACCGACTCTTTATAACAGTTCTGAATTGTAGATTCTCGAGAGGGATTGCGACTTACTCCCAACTCTATGAGACGTATTTTTCGAGTGAATTCATCTAGAGATATTGTTGTTGAGACTTCTGTATTACCAACTGGACCTTTCATAGGCCCTAAAGGTCAATATCCTTTTTGGACTACTTGAATTTTTAGACGGGATCTCTTTGGCTCAGGAGCAGGCATTGATATCACTATCCCACCTGAGTCGCTCGAAACATCTGATCCAGATGCAATACCTTTTACTACTGCCTATTATTTCCCTGGTTTGGATGCTCAGCTAGTCGACCATATCTTGATTGTCCCCCTTCAAATGGACCATTATACAATGGTCCCAGATAATACTAATCTTCACACCAGGAATACGGTGGCTAACCAATCCCCCATTGGCACACCACTTTCACCCAGACTCACCCCAATGCTTCCTCCCATATATCATGGGTTGAATGCTTCTATTACCATTCCTACACAAATCCCATCGGGGACTCCTGACATTTCCACTCCTTCTAGGCACCATCTTGTTCCTAGTTTTATTCCAACACTTCCTCGACCCCCTTCTAGTGGGTCTCTTCCATCCCCTATTGGAGGAACCGACCCTAGTGGCACCGTTTAGTCTTTCACACCTAATTACTAGATTCCTGTTGGTGGACATTTTCACCCAGGAGGTCAAATCCCAATTGGGACAAAACCTCCGATTGGAGGGAAACCCCCACCTACCCCACCCACTAGACAAAACATACCTACAGACTTGGCACCGTATTGGAACTATCTTATCCGAAATAATCCTGAATCAACTGGGGGGAAACAAACTCAAACTAACTCTTTCATACCCCCTAGTATAGTTCAACCATATCCAGGTCCATCCAATTCCATTTTGGGCTTGAACGTTGGACCCAACGTCCCTGTTCAAGGGAACCTCCCTAACCAATAAAACCTTATAAATTACATGCCTCCGTACCAACAACTGAATCTGCCTGGATGTTCGCATTATATGAAAACTTCTTACGGTCCTACTAGTATACATATGGGACTTCCTCCCCAAAGTAACTAGTACCCCCATGTGAATAGACAGTTACCTTTCTTAGCCACCCTGGACCTCCCTGATTCGTCTAGAATTTTAAACGATCCTATCCATCACTCTCCTCAATGGCCTGCCATATCGGCCAAACTACCTTCCGACATTCCTAAGTTCGATGGTAAACTAGGAGAGGACCCAAACAATCATGTAATGAATTTCCACCTTTGGTGTTCATCCAACTCCTTGATGGATGACTCTATTTGATTACATCTTTTTCAGCGAACTCTCGCGGGTTCCGCTGCGAAGTGGTATATAGAATTGTCTCGAGGCTTCTTCACTGAATTTAACACCCTCGCCATAGATTTCCTCACCCACTACCAGTTACCAATCCGATATGAAATGGGGACATAAATTTTGAGTTCTTTCAAACAAACCAAAGCCACTCATATCTC
Organism: Picea engelmannii; assembly: GCA_009831015.1. Lineage (NCBI taxonomy): Eukaryota > Viridiplantae > Streptophyta > Pinopsida > Pinales > Pinaceae > Picea > Picea engelmannii. The sequence goes on along the minus strand of ML785080.1, from coordinate 487,812 downwards.
TGATCACATTCATGAGTGGCGACGATGAAGACGTCTCATCAAAATTAAGGCTTCCCGATCCGTTACTGGAAGAGTGGTTCACAAAATCATTCATGAATGATATCTCTTGTGACATCGCCATAGGTGGAGTTGTCACAAAAGAATAGGCGATCAGTCATGCTCAATACCTTGACCTCGTTTACTCACAAACAACTACTCTTTACAATTTTCTCCCCAATGCACCTCGTCCTTCTACTACTGCTTCTTCAACTACCCATGTTTCTTCTCATGCGAATGATGGTGTGATTGGCACTTTCCACACCCAACCCCACTCCGCACAAGCATCTACCACCAAACCCAAGTCCGTTTCTTCTAATGTTCAAGATGCTTCGTCTCCTACTCCTCCTGCCGACAAGACTTCTGAGGTGAACTCTGTTCAATCCACCCCTGTCGAAAAGAATAAATCTAGAAAAGGGAAGGGTAAAAATAAGGAGGATAAAAATAATCCGCCATCTGAGAAGACAAAAACACAACCTATTGATGATAAGGATAAGAACAAACCCCGATATCATTGTCTTATCTATGGTGATGATCACTACACTAAGGATTGTCCGAGACGAGCTAAGCTTAGTAAGTTCCTTCAAGGGACTCTGAAACTGCCTACCTCGGTCGTCTTGTCACAACCCTTTCCTTCTCAACAATAGGCCCAATTTGTCATTCATGACCAACCTTCCCCCTCCAATACATCCTATGTCTTAATGTCTACAGGTGATTCAAAGAAGAACGACATCACACTTATCACTCGAGCCAAAGACTATTCTTCCTCCAAAGAGAAGGTTGATGAAATACCTCCTTCCTTGGTCCAAACATCTCCATCGGCTCCACCTACCAATCGTCCTCTTCATCTCAAATGACTAAGCCTAGACACAGTTTTTTGCCCTCCCCCGAAGGGTGTTGTTCAAAAGTCTGCTTTCAATCCTCATGTGTGTGTTGCCCAGAACTACAGTATTGTAGAAGATCTGGCCCAAGCATCGTCTACGATGTCAGCCTTTGAAGTCCTTCAATGTTGTCCCACACAACGGAAGGCACTATTGAAATTTATTGGTGGAATTGACCCTACCGATACAAATTTAATAATTTTTGACTTGGAAGATCACATTCCAAGGTTACCCCCTTAACTCGCATTTCAAATACAAGTTATTGTCTCTAACAAGAACATTTGTAGAACAGTTATTGATGAGGGTGCCTCGATGTGTGTCATGTATGTTACCTGCTGGAAGACCATCGACTCTCCTCCCTTAACCGAATCACACAACACACTCAAAGACTTTAATGGCTTTGGGTTTAAGCCTTACAGTGTCCTCCCTTCATTTCCTATTACGTTATAAGGAAAAATGGTCAACATTGAAGTTGAGGTCTTTGACGCTCCTCTCGATTACAACTTTGTACTTGGTCATAGCTGGATCGATTCCATGCGTGCAGTTGTGTCCACTCTTTTTTGTGTCGTACGTTTCCCACATCAAGGAAAAGTAATTATGGTGGACCAATTGGCCTTATTTAACTCTGATACACATACCGACAACATACCTTTCATTGCAAAAACACCCCCTAGATATGAGAACGTCAGTGTGGGTCTTCTTAAAGATTCCTCTTTGATGGGTACTTTCCCCATTCCACCACCCGATGTTCCACATCCATTTGTCGCCTCGATAAACATGATTTCCACCTCTTTTTGAGAAACCCCTACATCTTATGACCTGTGGATAGTACCCAACCCTGGTGATCATCTTCACTATGGCGAAAAAATGCCTTTAAGTCCAGTCAAATTTGCTTATCAAGCCATTCAATCGACAACCTCTTCTACCCCCTCTCTTGGTGATCTATCTCTAGATCCTTTCCATGTCATTTTTCCTACAGACGAGATGATTATGTTTGTTATGTCCATGGAAGATATCCCTTGGGACGATGGACATCATCATTCCATTCTCTTCCTGGAACAACACACCATTGAGAGTTACCAATGGATCTCAAACCCGTCGACCGTTGTCATCATTTCTTCCATTCACGAATCTACAGAAGATGTGTTCTACAAAGGGAACTTAAGTAATATCTCACCCACCATCCCCCTCAACATATCCATTAAACCTGGAGTTATCAAAAATGTGCATATCAAAGTTTCATGTTATAATGATGAAGTTGTCACCTACAAGTCTCTTTTTCAATAATTTCATGACGTCTTCGCATGGAGCTATGAAGAAATGTCAGGTATTGACCCCGACATTGTTGTACACGAGATTAAGACATACTCGGGCACTAAACCCGTCCGACAATGACTTCGTCTGGTCCAACCACGTAAAGAAGTTGCTATCAAGCTTGAAGTTGAGAAACTTCTTAAAGATGGCTTTATTTATCCTGTGGCTCTAACTGAATAGGTTTCCAATATTGTTTCGGTTAGCAAAAAACAAGGTACGATCCGTGTGTGCGTTGATTATAGGGATATTAAAAAAGCTTGTCCTAAAGACAACTTTCCCACCCCCTTCGTTGACCATATCATCGACGATTGTGCTAGGAATGAAATCTTATCTTTGATGGATGGTTTCTCTGGATATAATCAAATCAATATCGTACTCGCTGGCCAACACAAGACCTCTTTTATTTGTCCTTGGGGCACTTTTTCCTACCGGAAACTACCCTTTGGTTTAAAGAATGTCAGTGTGACTTTTCAACGTGTTATGTCTTATGCCTTTCATGATATAAAGAAAATTGTCCAACCATATGTCGATGACCTACCGACTCATTCCATGCACCGTGTTGATCATCCAACACACCTCCGAGCCATTTTCCTTCGATGTCAGTTTTACTGTATATGCTCTAACCCACACAAATGTGCTTTTTGTGTAGAATCCAGCCAACTTCTGGGCTTTCTTGTTTCACATAAAGGGATCAGTGTATATCCTTTCAAGGTTGAGGTGATTCTGAATCTCCCTCCTCCTTCCTCTCTTCACCGGATACAAAGTTTGCAAGGGAAGGAAAATTTTCTACGTCGTTTCATCCCAAACTATGTTGAGTTAACCCTTGGATTTACTCAACTACTCAAGAACGGTTCTGAGTTCGTATGGGATACCACTGCCAACAAAGATTTTGAAGCATTAAAACTGACTTTAACCCGTAGCCCACTAATTTTTCCACTCGATTATAGTCAAGATTATTTCCTGTATCTCGCAGGCTTAGACTCTACCATTGCTATGATTCTAGTCCAAGAGGATGATTCTCATGACGAACATGTCATTTATTATTTGAGTCGGAGTCTCACGACTACCAAAACCAAGTATTTACATGTTGAAAAACTGGCCTTGGTCACCATCCAAGTTGTTCAACATTTCCGACACTATATCCTTTTATGCAAGACTACTGTGATTTCCAATTGCAACCCTATGCAGCACATTCTTAAACGCCAATTTCTAGGGGAAAAATACTCCAAATGGATCGTAATACTCCAGGAGTTTGACTTAGAATTTGAATGCGCTAAGTCTAATAAATCCTTGGTGTTTTCCGAATTGATATGAGACCTTCCCTGTTCTGAGACGAAAAATGTAGCTGAGGATTCATTACCTGATGAATCCCTTTTTTTGATCAGTTCCAATGACCTTTGGTATGGGGATATCATCATATATCTCTAGAATCAGACTTTCTGGACCGATTTGTCTAGCACTAACTACCATCGAATACGCTACGAAGCCCATCAATATATTATCCTCGGTGATACTCTTTATCGTTGTGGGATTGACTCCATTTTTTGACAATGCCTCACATTTGACGAAGCCGAGAAAGCCTTGAATGAATGCCATTCTGGAGCATGTGGTGGTCACATGTTTGGGTATGATACTACCCAAAAGATATTACGAGCTGGGTATTTTTGGCCTTCTTTATTCAACGGTTGTATTATTGCTATCCAAAAATTCCACGCTTGCCAAACCTACAACAACAAAATATGATCTCACCCTGCTCCTCTACACCCTATATTCTCTGTTGGACCTTTTGCGAAATGGGGTATCGATTTCATGACATGTCACCCTCACTTGGTCGGGGGGCATTGATACATTATTGTAGCTGTAGATTATTTTACGAAATGGGCCGAGGCGATGTTGACATTCAAAAATACCGAAAAGATTGCAACACTATTCATATTCAATCACATCATTGCTCGGTTTGGTGTTCCTCAAGCTATCATTACTGATCATAGTAGCCACTTTAGAAACTTCATGATCTCAGAACTCATCGAAAAGTTGGGTCTTCGCCATGAAAACTCAACACCCTATTACCCATAGGCCAGTGACCAGGTTGAAAAAATAAACAAAGTCCTCATTACCATGCTTCGACGAATGATAAAGATTCAAAAAACGAGTTGGCACACAATGTTGTTTTCAACATTGCAGGCTTACCAGACATCTGTCAAGTCTGCTACCAGGTTTACACCTTTCCAGTTAGTTTATGGTCTCAAAGCCATTTTGTCGATTGAATTTGAGATATCGTCTCTAAAACTAGCCATTGAACTTCTCCCAAACACTTCTGATGAAGAAGAACGTCTTTTGTATCTTATGCAACTAGATGAAACCCATCGTGATGCCACCCTAGTTATAGAAGCTTAGAAGAAATGCGTCAAAGCCCAATACGACAAACATGTCAAGCCACGCATTTTCTCTGAAGGTGATCTAGTTCTCCTTTATGAACAAGATCAAGATTTGCTAGGAGCAAGAAAATTTGAAGTTATGTGGCAAGGCACTTATATCGTCAGACGGGTGTTGGAGAAAGCAGCCTACGAGTTAGTGGACTATGATGGTATCCCTTTGAGTGAACCTAGAAATGGGCTTTACTTAAAGAAATACTATGCTTAGATCATCTATGCATGAGTGCCTGTATTTTATTGTATCATATTTTTTGGGTGTTACTTTAGTGTTCTTTTTCGTTATTTGGTTTTTTCCCATGACCTCTTACCTTGCGTTGTTCTTGGTTTCCATATGTCAGAGTCTTCGTTACCCTACATTGGCTTCACCGATGGTGCTAGTCTTAGTACTCAGAACCTTGCTTCTACTGCATGGGAAATGTATTCACCTACAAATGAACTTATCAGTCTATGAGGTGTTTTCCTTAGTCATGCGACCAATAATATCACAAAAAATAGCGTCGTCATCAAGTTGTTGACTAATGCTAGTAGTTCTATCATTAAGTAATGTCTATGCTATCTGAAGTCCTACTTTATTGCGAGTATATCTATGAATTCGCCTCTTGGAACGTCATTTTGATTATATCGAATATCAACACATTCCTAGATGTTTAAATACATTGACTGATGCTTTAGCAAATTATGTGTTAGACAGATATCTGAGACTTTTATAAAACCAATCACACATCACATGTATTATACAAAACAAAATAAAGATGGTATAAGCCATATATATATATATATATATATATATATATATATATATAAAGATCAAAAGTTTTACAAAACGTTTTTGTCCAGGACCAAAATATCAAAATATATGAAGCCCGTGGCTTCTACAAATTAACATCACGGATGACGCTCATGGTAACATACAACTTCTCGGGCTACCCTACAGAGTAGTCAACTAAGAGACTCAAACACGCCCACAGTATGGCATTGATAACACCTTGGGATCTCCCCAATAGCGATGTCTGGGACATCCACAGTCAATCCCTCTAAGTTCTGTTCAACTACCTCATAGTCCTCAACATCCCATCTTGCCACTGGAGCTGCTGCTCCTCATATCTAAATGGGAGATGTTCTTGGAGGTTGATACAGCCGCACATCTGTGTCATCAAAAGAATTTTTTTGATTAGTCCTTGGATCAAAGACATAAAAACATTTTATATAATAAAATTTGCAAAAAACATTAAAAAAAGAACAAAATGTGTACTTCTTACCTAAGTCACCCCACTAAGCATCCTCAGGCAGGACCAAATCCACATCTCCTCGGAAATCCAAACCAACATATGCGTAGTCATCGATCATCAACATCTGGGGCCTCAATCAGTCAAAAAACGAATCGTTATATTTAATTATAGGCCCTGCTACGTGTCGAGCCATGAGGTTACACCACCTCAGCATCCTCGGATCCTATGGGGATGGTAAACCCCAATCTACCTTTAGTCGCAGTAGTGGGACCCTCTCAAGGAAGAATGACACCAAAAGTGACTCGTACCTGAACTGCTTTAGGTCACCCCTTCTGCACTTTTTCAGTTGCCTCTTCACACTATAGAGAACTGCATCCGACTAGTTGAAAACCTGAGGCTTTGTACACTCTATTGCATATTGGAAATAGCTCTAGAGATCCATGTGCAGAGCAACGCTCCCAACCATGTGTGCAATGGTAAACAAGATAGTCAGCAAGGTCAGATTTTGGACACCCCAGATGGCGACCTTACCCTTTCTTCTCTCCACCTCGGGAACAGAATATCGGTGAACATACTCGCTCATAGGAATTATGTCGCCTCTACCTCTGGTTAGAGTAGCATGGTATCCACGTCATGACAACCCCGTCAAAAAATAGACATCCTTGATATCTAGTGTCAGTGTGTGGACCCCTACATGAAATATTTGTTGATCCACACCCCACATGTGGAACAGGTACTCTAACAACTTGAGTTGGGCTCTCATGCCCGAGATCCTGAAAATTTTTAAGAGCCCACATTCTCGAAGGACAACAACTATACCAGGATCATTTTCGGCAATGGCATCACCCTCCTCATGTTCTCTTTCCCTCCATTCCAACATCTTGATGGTCAATACCTGCAATAGAGTCATGAGAAGGAAGTTAGCAACTTGTTTTAACCACTTGCATAAATTTTTATTGAGTAAAACTTGCATGAAAATCTATTTTTTGGCCCTCACAGGTGAAGCTTGCACACAGTGCAAGATTCTCATAGGTGCACTGAAGCTCACCTGCGAGAATCTTAAGTTCTCCCAAGTCCCGAATGGCTCACTTGGGAGAATGCCTGAGCATATTCACTGACCCTAAAATGGACTCAAACACATAAATTTGCCAATAAAAATCGATTTTAATCCATGAAAAAGTTGAAGAATCAGGAGATTACCTCGTTGGCCAAAACCATTTGCTGAATGATCGCTTGTACCTCCCGCAATCGAGCAAAGCAATTTGGGGAAAAGGAGGTGTGTTGGACAAGTTTTTGGCAAAGTAACAATGAAATGGTAAAAAGGGCTTTTCACTCATATTTATTCACTATTTTACTATTTCTTGTTGATTTTTTATATTATTTTTATTATTTTGTTTAAAAACCTAATACCCTAATAGCCTTGTGAGTATGGTTTTTCGCAGGTAGGTGACCTAGAAGCCTGAATGATAGTGTACGAGTACTTTTTCCTTTTTTCATCACATGTACGAATACATTTTTAGGGTTTTGTAGGAAAAACCTCGATCTCAGTGTTCGTTTGTTCTCGCGCTCGAAAATACATGAGAATGCAACTGAGTATACTTTTGTCATATTTTCGTACTCATCATGGTAACAGGAAAACAACGAAAATAAGAGAGTATCTTTTAATCTCTTTTTGTGCTCCATAAAAACGAAAAGATTGTCGAGCGATCTTGTTCTTTTCACGCTCGTAAAAGTAATTTAAGAAAACATTTCATGAGCGATAGTTTATCACTTTTTCAGTCTTGTCGAACTAATTTACGAAAAAGGAATTGAGAGAGTTCTCTTTAAGTGTTTTTCAGACTCTCAAAACATGAAAAACCCCCAAGTTTTCTAACTTTGGACTCATTAAACAAACATCGAAAGACCCTTTATGGGACTGAACCACTCCTTCCTAGGGTTCACTAAATGTACTCCAAGGGACTCATCCAAAGGATGAGCTTACATCAACAAGCATATGTTATCCTCCTCAAGCTTGTGTAAAAATAAAGAGGTACTCGCCAGAAATGGTGGGGGAAATTTTGGGAAAGGGATATGCCTTCGTATTTGTATTAGTGGCAGTCAACATCGCTCTTGAACATGACACTCCCTATTTGTCATTTGAATCCAGGTTGGGAAATCCATTTGTCTCTCATATGACTTACTACAAGGTCATATCTTGGGTCATCTTTGAGTCAATGTTTCCAAGACCATTGTCGTGTCGTTCATATGTTCAAGAGAAGTCCAATCAAGCCCTCCATTGAGTCAACCATCTGAAGTTGTCCATTCTTACCATGTCGGCCTTCCCTGTATCTGTTTCAAATCATATTCATACTTTGACTTACCCTCAAAATTTGTTACTTATTTTGTGTCATTGATGGGGGATACATCAAGGACCTCCTATGATGATTCTTTTTCCATCAACTCCAACTCATTATCCGGGAATAAGACTTAGAAATCATTTAGTACCTTAGAACTTGCATGCCTTAATGGCAGGTCTCTTCACTTTCGACAGTGGGTTCACATCATTGGTCCCTGATTGAGAGATTTTGTTGTGTGTTCAACTTCATCTCATTTATTCACATTCGTTTGGATTGTACTTAGGTACCTTGGGAGTCATTGACATCAATGGTGATTTACCTCGCACTTGTTAACAGTTTTCATCAATGACCAGTAATCGAGTGGTTTCTACCATGTTCGACTTCGACACATGTAATCACATGGCTAGATTCGTATTTTTTAGATGATGGGATTGAAGACCATGGGTCTCATCGTTTTGACCCAAGTTGCGCTAGAGTATTTATGATTTGTATTGACACGTAGATCCACTTTGTATGTCACGTGGCTATGTCCTAATCTGAGTCTTTTAACACATAGATCCATGGTGTACTCCTGGTGGCTATGTAGCATTTTGATGACATGGATCCATGATGTATGATTGGTGGCCATGGCCTACATTTATGATTTCATTCATTTGTGGTCTGAGCATGGGAATGCCTACCTTAGAACTGGTATTATATTCTGTAGATGCTTGATTGTTTGCAAGTTTTTGATTAGGTGTGATCCTTGTTTCTGTCACACACACGCATTTTACAAAGTATTTCAGCTGTCACGAGTTCCAACCTCATACTTTGGGGGGCATTCTGTTACACATTATTTTTTTCACTCTGGTGATGTATCTACAGTTATGTGTTCAGGATCTCATAAGGATCATTTTCCTGAGAAAAGTGACTGTTGTCTTCTTCCATAAAACATATTTTTAATATGAGTTTGCAGGTTGACTATGTTGTAGGGTGTGAGAATCTTGATTCTTGCAGGAAACCCTATACTTAGCCTGTGAGGTGTTCGCAGTATGCTCTATAGGTAGGGTGCGAACCTGTTTCAAAGCTTAAAAGGAAGAGGAAGTTATGAAGGTTCTAGAAGAGGATCTTCTAGAAAATGAGTTGGCATTATCATGGTTGGCATCCTACTGACTTATCAGATTTAGTGGCATCATCCTCATCCCTTTAACCATCTCTCCTTATCCTATATAATGAAGGGTTTCTCAAGGAAGAGGTCAAGCAAGATTGAATAAAGAATTGATGAAAGAATAGATTCAGAATTGTGTGAGGAATCCTGTTTGAATTGATGCTTGAGGCATCCATTTGTCCATTAATCCCTAGTGGATCTTCTTCATGAAATTTTGTAGTAAATGTGTGTGTTGGAACAAAGAAACACCGAAAGGAATCTTGTGACATCAAGGTGATCTGGTTGTATCTTCTACTTTCATATTAATATAATACAGTGGCATGTCCCTTTCCCATAAAATTACTATTATTTTATTGCATAACTCCTTGATCATATGCATAGGGCATCATTGAATATACTTTACTATCTTCACTTTGGTTGGTTTGTGTTGTCTTGGATATGATCTCACAAGAGAACCAAAGCAAAGTAGGAACAACAAATACCTAAGGAAGTGATATAAAGGTATGTCATTCATTCCTCCTTTGGTACTAAATTCAATGATAGCTACTTAGGGAAAGCGTCATGTCCTGTCCTATTTTGTTTTAGATCCAAGTGGATCTAGGGAGATCTCTTAGTGTATGCATATACCGATTTATCCAATAACATCTATGCAGCCCTGGACAACAAGAAAGTAGAGTATCAGTCACATATGTTTGAAGTGGAAGGTATGATCAACAACCAAACCATTGTTATTTTAATTGATTCAAGAGCTAGTCATATCTCTATAGATCCTAAGATGGTGGAAATCATGCATTTACCAAGAATAAATCATGGAAAATCTTGGTTGGTGAAGCTGGCTATAGGAGCCAAAAGAAAAGTTAATGAGATGGTTAAGTCATTTCTTATGGACATGAATGGATTGAACACCAGGGCAGATTTGAACATCTTGCCTTTAGGTTCCTATGATTGTCTAATTGGGATGGATTGGTTGGACCAACATCATGCATCTTAGACTGTCATAACACGGCCTTTACTTTCTTAGATGAGGAAGGGACCCTAAGGAAGGTGCAAGGAGTTCCCAGGGTAGTAGCCATCCGAGAAATTTCAGCATTGTAGCTGAAGAAATGTTACAAAAAAGGGTGTCAAATATTTGCATCTCATATGGAGGAGACACCTAAAGATAAGGTGCCAAATTTGGATGATTATGCAGTCCTAAAAGAGTTTGAATATGTGTTCAAGGAGGTACTAGGACTACCCCCAAAGAGAGACATTGATTTCTATATAAATTTAATGATTGGAGCGGCTCTAGTGTCAAAGAATCCTTACAGAATGAGTACACTAGAGCTGAAGGAGTTGAAAATGAAACTTTAAGAGCTTCTAAAGAAGGGGTATGTATGGCCAAATGTGTCACCTTGGGGCAGGGATGGTTTTAGGGGCTAAATTTCGCTCATGGGCTAATTTTCCATGTTTTTTCCCAAAAACATATTCGCTATTCTAAAAATGATTCGCCCAAATTTGATAGGATAAAATTATTTTACCTTAAAATTCGCCAAAATTTTATACAAACTACATAAAATCCTTATAAATTTGAATATTTTTACAAAAATATCACCAAACATTTATAGTTGTCATATGAAGGATTAGTATGATTCGCCAAGGTTTCTACAGTTTAAAATAAATTTCCATCCTTAAAATCATCCCTGCCTTGGGGTGCCCCAGTCTTGTTTGTGAAGAAGAAATATGGAACATTAAGATTGTGCATTGATTTTAGAGAGTTGAATAAAGTGACTGTTGAGAACAAGTATCCTCTGCCAAGGATTGATGATATTTTTAATCAATTGAAGGATGCAAAGATATTTTCAAAGATAGATCTCAGGTCAGGATACCGTCAGGTAAGAATTAAAGAGGAAGATATCAACAAGACTTCCTTTAGGACAAGGTATGGTCATTATGAGTTCATAGTGGTGCCATTTGGGTTGTCAAATGCATCAGCTATTTTCATGTGCTTAATGAATGGTGTTTTCCAAGAATATTTAGACAGGTTTGTCATTGTCTTTTTGGATAACATACTTATATATTGTACGTTAGAGGAAGAACATGAACATAATTTGAGTATGGTGTTGCAAGTATTAAGGGAGCATCAGTTGTATGCCAAATTGAGAAAGTGCTCATTTTATTAGAAGAAAATTCACTATTTTGGGCATATCATTTCAAAGGATGGGATAGCATTGGATATTGAGAAGATAGAAGCCATTTGAGAATGGTCAGCACCAAAGAATGTGATAGAGGTAAGATCATTCATGGGCCTTGCAGGCTACTATAGGAGATTTATTGAAGGATTTTCAAAGATTGCACACCCAATCACTTCCTTGCAAAGAAAGGGTATGAAGTTTCAGTGGACATTGGATTGTGAAAAGAGTTTCCAACACTTGAAATAGTTATTAACAAGTGCTCCAATACTAAGGATTGCAGACCCAAATGAAGACTTCATTGTATGCACAAATGCATGTAAAGAAGGACTTGGTGGAGTCCTCACTCAAAATGGGTTTGTTATATGTTATGAATCAAGGAAGTTGAAGGAGAATGAAAGACACTATGCCACTCATGATTTGGAGTTGGAATCCATAGTGCATGCCTTGAGGAAATGGAGACACTACCTCATGGGAAAAAGGTTTGAGTTGAGAACAGACCATAATGGTCTGAAATATTTATTTGATAACTCTAAATGCTAGGCAAAGTAGATGGTTAGAATTTCTAAGTGAATATGACTTTGATATAAATCATATCAAGGGGAAAGAGAACAAAGTGGCTGAAGCACTCGGCAGAAGAGTACATGAATTGCATGCTACAACCATTAGCATGTACCAATCATATTTGAAACCCATAATTATAGAGGCTACCAAGTTAGATTTGCATTACAAGGAATTAGTGGCAAAATTATAGCAAGGTAATTTGCAATAGAAAATTGAGGAATATAAGATAGATAATGATGAAATTCTCATGTACAAGGGAAACATTTATGTACCAAATTCTCAGGAATTGAAAAACCTAATATTGAGATAAATGCACAATGTGCCTTATGTTGGGCACCCAAGATATCAGAAAACTATTGCAGCTATCAAGAGCCAATATTATTGGCTAGGCATGAAGAAAGATGTTTCTGATTTTATTTCCAGATGTTTGGAATGTCAAAAGGTAAAGGCTAAGCATAGACACCCAGCTGGTTTTCTACGACCATTACCCATTCCTGAGTGGAAATGGGAACTTGTAACAATGGATTTCATCACTAAACTTCCCAGAACAAACAAGAACCATGATTCTATCATGGTAGTGGTGGATAAGCTTACTAAAGTTGGCCATTTTATTCCAGTTAAGCTCACTCATAAGGAAGCAAACATTGATGATATTTATATGAAAGAAATTGCTAGATTACATGGAATACCCAAGACAATTGTATCTGACAAAGATCCAAAATTTACCTCAAAATTTTGGAAGAGATTATTTAATGGATTTGGAACAAATTTGACTTTTAGTACAACTTATTATCCAGAATTAGATGGACAAACAAAGATGGTGAATCAAGTGATTGAAGATGTGCTGAGGATGTATATGATGGATAAACCATCAAAATGGGAAGACTACCTACACTTGGTAGAGTTTTCTTATAAAAATGGGTACCAAGCATCTCTAAAGATGAGCCCATTTGAGGCACTTTATGGTAGAAAGTGAAACACACTAGTAATCCGGGATAACCCAGCAGACAAAGCAGTGGTTGGGCCAGATTTTCTCCGGGAAATGGAGGAGAAAATGATAAAAATAAAACAAAATTTAAAGGTTACCCAAGACAGGCAGAAAAGCTATGTTAAGGGAAGAACTCACAGGTAATTTAAAGTGGGTGATAATGTACTTTTGAAAGTAAAATCCAACAAAAGTTCCCTGAAGTTGGGAAATTGTTCAAAGTTGACAACTCGCTATTGTGGACCATTTGAAATCCTAGAGAGGATTGGTCCAATAGCTTATATGATTGCATTTCCTGCATCTATGTCTGTTCATGATGTATTCCATGTATCATTTCTCAAGAAATATATACCTGATGCTAATCATGTTATTGATTGGAATGTGATCCAGGTGGAGCAATAAGGCGCATTCCAAGTGCATCCGGTGTGCATTCTGGACTGGAAAATCAAACAGCTCCAGAATCAATCTATAGGGCTTGTAAAGGTCCAATGGACATGGTACGGTCCTGAGGACACTACTTGGGAGCATGAGGATGCAATGCGGGCTGAATAACCACATCTTTTTAGGATTTTTGAAATTTTGTTGTATATGGGTACATGATGCACTAAGGACGGTGCATAAATAAGGGGAGGGGATTGTAATATTCCTAGGCCAAACCCAATTGTAATGTAAATGAAAATGTACTTAAGCTGGTGATCTATTTGATATCATTTTGTATTCACATTTCATGGCATAGTGCGTGCTTGTACTACGTAGTAAAATGATGAAGTGTGCACATTCTTGGATACCGTGCACAACAACTTGAGTGTGTGTGATTTTGAGGCCAGGGAGCCTTTTGTGTATATGTTTTTTTTTATAGGCTGGCGAGCTAGTTATTATAATATAGGATGCTTATGTTTTGATTCGGACGAAGAACGTATATTTTAAAGGCCAATGTGCCTATTTTTGTATATGTCTCATAATTAATATAAAATACATCATTGTGCGTAGACCGACCATGATAAAAGAGTATGGGGGACTAAACTCCACTAGTTAGGGAAAGGGTGGGGCTAAAAGTTAAGTAAAAGGGCTAAGCTAGGGAGCTTAAGAAAAAAATGAATATTATATTAATATTTCTTAAATCATAAAGTACGGATAATTATTTTATCTTAAGTTCTAAAGTTGGGGACAAGTGGGCCAAAGTAGTTCCCAACATGACAAGTGTCAATTTGGGGACATGCATACATATTGTTGGGACTTAGTTCATTTTCCCATCTTTTCCATCATTCTTCCCATCATTCCTTCGATCATTCAGTCATCGAGTCAATCATCCATCAGCAGGCACACACCCATTGAGCTATCTTTTGTATCTTCATGAATGTACCTGATCCTGTATCCATAAGCATTTTTTTGTTCGTGTAGCTGGTTAGCTTGGGAGCTAGATTGAAGAAGCGGGTTGTCAGGCATGTGGGATATTGAAGAGGAAGGTTTTTGGTCCCATGAGCAATTTATCTCTAGGTGAGAGAATTGTTGGGAATTGATTTCCTGAAGGTGCTAAACTACAACTATAGTGCTCTGGGACTTCCTGTTCGGCATGTTGCTAAATCCCAGAAAAGAATTGGGGAAGCCAAAGGAATGTTGAGCAGAGAAGGGGCACACTTGCTAGGGTGGGACAGGCATGTGGGGAATGAGGGATTGTAGGTTGTTAGTTTTATTTGGCACCTGATACATAGTCTTTCCTTTATCCTGGTTAGGAATCCCTTTACCCAGGTGGAGCTTAGTCCTAGCTCGGGGGTGACTCACTATTGAGAGTGATGAACAGTGTGGTCTAAGGCTAGCAGGTTCGTGGAAGGTATGCACATAGTTGGTGACATTCTTACCAAGATAAGTGTTTGTTTGATAAATTTACTTGCTACATTGTTATTTATGTTCTTATTTTTATGGGTTATCATATGTGTGGTTGTAATTGTGTTTATTTTAATGGGTATTGCATGTATATGCTGCATGTATATGTTTACTGTTATTTCAGCATGAATCTGTGTATTTATATATGTATTTGTATGTTTACATTTTATATATCTATAATGCTTCCGCAAGAGTTCTACGTGTATATATTTTAATTGCATGCAATTCGAAAAATTTATGTGGCATAGCTCAGTTTGATGTTGGGTATGTTACATTATGTTCTGCAGAGAGAACAATAAGAGTTCTCTGGTGTAGCATGGCCCATCATGGATGTTCGGGGACATTACATTACCTACAACACTTTCATCTCAAAATCAAGTATAATACATGTATCTCCAATTGTGTCACTGATTGCCTTAGTTGGCCCCCTATGGTTGCACTGAACACTATGATCCATTCCTTTGGACATGAATCCTCTGAGTGGCCCCAACTTTATCAGCAAGATACAAACTTCTCCACCACATATCATCTCTTGGGTATAGGCGCAACTCTCACTGATTTTCACATTTAGGATAGAATCTTATGCCACCTGGTCCATCTTTGTGTTCCTACAAGCAAGCGTGCAAAGATGATTTGGGAATCCCACTATAGTCGGGTGGTAGGACATGTTTGCGTAGAGAAAACTTTGGTCGTTCTTCAAAAACATTTTTATTGGCCAAAAACTCGATAGGACGTCAACAAGTATATCAAATATTGCACTTCCTATGTCATTTCCAAGCCATCCATCAAGAAGCAAGGCTTATATACCCCTCTTATGATTCTCGAGAAGCCTTGTGAATCCATCTCAATGGATTACATGTCTAGATTTCCATCCACCAAGCAAGTAAATGACTGCGTGTTTGTGGTCATTGATCGGTTTTCGAATATGGCCATCCTCACAGCCTGTAAGAAGAATGTCACAATGATAGATACTGCCAAGATCTTATTTGAATGAGTGTGGGTCCACTTTGGGATGTCATAGATCGTCATCTTCGACCAAAATAATAGGTTCCTCAAAACCTTTTGGTCATGTCTCTGGTCTCTTTTGAACACCAAGCTCACAAAATCCACTGCTTTCCACCCCCAAGTCGATGGCCAAACTGAGGTCATCAATCAGATGATTGTGCACATTCTGCGCATGTACAATTCTAAGCATCCATGTACATGGGGCGAGAGTATCCCCTTTTTCCAACATAGTTACAACATGGATCTTCATAGTTCCACTGACCATAGCCCATTTCAGGTGGGTCTGGGATTCCAACCCTTGGGACCCAATGATGTTGCACTCCCTCTTTCCACCACACAGAAAGTCTCTTCCCCTAATTAGTCTGCAATCTAGAAATCCACCAGATTCATTGAGTGGAATCAACACATCCACCAATAGGTCCAGGAGATTTTGCAGAAATCCAATGCTAAGTACAAGAAACGCCATGATCAACACAGGGTACCACACCAGTTTTAGGTTGGCAACAAATTATGGTTACATCTGCAGAAGGAGCATCTCAGCAGGCCCCATCGAAATCTTCAACCACTTTTTTATAGGCCTTACACTATCACCAAGGATGTGGGTAGCAATGCTTTCGAGCTCAACACTCCACCCTTCCTTGGTTTTCATCCAGTATTAAATGTGGACCTCCTTTGGCCATATTTTCTACCATTATCAGACACTTCTAAGATTGAAAAACAATTGACCCCAATAGAGCTCAACCCTGACTATATGGAAAAAGCATCCACTGATCAGATCGTGGACACACAGGTCAAGGGCACTCGCCAGCAGCAGATCCATCTTTATCGAATTATCAAGGCAGGGAAACTCTTACACCAAGGAAAGTGGCTCACCCGAGACCAAATCCAACAAAATTTTCCTCACCTAATGGGGGAATGCAATGCAATGGAGACCATTTCTTCCTAATGGGGGATGATTGATCCAAGTGGATATTGGTGGCCACCCACCTATTCCAACTGGCTCCTCGTGTCCATGTTTGGTCAACACGTTCTTATGTACTGCTTTGTAATTGTGGGTTCTACACTTCTAGGGTTGTCAGAAGCCCCACACATACTCCGGGTGGATATGGGTGGCCTCTCGCCTAATCCAACTAGATTATTTTGTATGTTTTCATGTCATCACATATTTTTGTACTTTTGTGGTCATTTTGGGGCCCTAAACATTGTTTTTTTGGATCTCCATAGTCAAACTGTAGATGAAGTCAACGTTTTATGGAGGAATGTGTATTTATGTAAAATACCTTTCCAACGGGATATTACGCGCCTAAAAAGGAGGTCGTATGCAAAATTTACGGCCCTAGGAAGTTGAGGTACCCAATTACACCAACTTACCTATAAGGCCCACATGACTTTTTGTGTTTCACCTTCTAGGTTTAGGTTTTTGGATGTCTAGGGTTTTGGCATTCATGAGTAATATAAAAAAGGCATATGGAGACTCATTGTAATGCATTCTTCTTAGAAGGATGCGCGTATTAGCCACATCTCTTATCATAGATAGCTAAAACCAATCAAGCAAGTTTTAGTTCAATAGTTTTACAGTTTAATCCTACTTCATTATTTAATAGAAGATATTTTTCACTAGATATTTGCATTATTCTCCATATCTCTGTGTTTATTGTATTTAGTCCCTTAATCAGTTCGTTCCACTCCTAAATTTGGATCAGTGACTATGGGGGGGACCATTATTGGAAGACCACTACACAAAATACTGAGGGAAGGGTTCTATTGGCCTAGTATTTTTTCCGATGTATACAAGGAAGTTTCAATATTCCATGAATGGCAAATTTTCAATGGAAAAAGAAAGTTGCAACCTTTACCTTTAAATCCCATCTCTGTTGAAGCACCATTCAAGAAATGGAGCCTTGATTTTATAGGAGAGATTCATCCACCATCCTCATCTTAGCATAGGTGGATACTGATATCCACATACTACTTCACCAAATGGATTAAAGTAGTCCCCACAAGGCAAGCTATTGATATTGTTATCATTCAATTTCTAGAAAGCAATATTTTGTCTAGATTTCGTTGTCCAGTCAAGATCATTATTGACAAGGCAACAACATTCAAGTCCAAGAAAATGGAGAAATTTTGCAGTGATTATAATATAAATCTTGGCCATTCCACAACTTATTACCCACATGGTAATGGGTTGGCTAATTCATCCAAAAAAAGTTTGACCAGAATTATTAAGAATCTTCTGTAGGAAAATAAGAAATATTGGCACAAAACAATTATCTATACACTATGGGCTGATAGGATCACCACCAAAATGTCTATTTCTACATCACCCTTTCAGATTGTATATGGTACACAGGCAATTTTTCCTACCTCATTAGGGTTGTTAGTGATGAGACTTTTGCAAGAACAGGAAGTTGAACCAAATGATTCTCTAAGAAGGATAAACCAACTAATCCATGTGTAGCAAATGAGAGAATAGGTCTTCACAAACTCACAATTGCATCAGGATAAAATGAAAATATCTTTCGATAGGAATACTAAGGAATATGATTTCAAGGTGGATGATTTGGTATTGAAGTGGGATGCAAGGAATGAAGACAGAGGGAGGCATGGAAATTTTGACCATATTTGTCTAGGACCATTCAGGATCGTTTCATACCATGGTAACAATGCCTATTTGATGCAGGAGATCAATGGAGATCTAATTGGTGGAGGACCTGTGAATAGAAGGTTTCTCAAACACTATCTTGATTAAAAAAAAAAAACTCTCCATTTCATTGTAAATAACCATTTTATTTTCATATGAAGCATTTCAACTCAATAATCAATAGAAAATTGAAGCCCGAAGTTAAGGCCCTAAGTGTATGTTGATTTTAGTCAAAGTTGTGTCACAAAAGTCTTGTAAATAATTTTTTTTGTCAGTTTAGAGTCTTTTGAGTCGAATAAAGCCCAATGGTTAGGAACTTGGCCTATTGTTCTTTGCTATTTCACTTGGAGGATAACATCCCCATTTGATCCAATTGTTAGTTGCATCATGATTTTCATAGCTAGAGTTAGAGGCTTGTCCAAAGTCTTCAAATTCATGCCATGATCTTGGGAAAATCAAGACATTCCTAGATGAATCATAGTTAGTCTGTCAAGGTTTATGAGGTCGATAATCAAATAAAGAATGGCTTGAAATGTCAGTAAGCGGTTTATCCATAAGTTGATTTAAAGGGTGTATCTTTTTCATAAAATTCCATCATAGAAACAAATATTCAAGAGTGTAAATTTCATCATGTTAGAGTTGTAATTGTCCACTTTCCTAAGTCTCAAATCACATTAAAAAGTGGGAAATTATGTGCTAAGTTAGAATCAAAGGTTAGGGTGAATGTCATGTCAAAAGATATTATGGTTCATCATGGCCTAATAATGAGGTTAGAAAAGGAACAATCATGGCACTCCATATAATTTGTATCATTGCAAACTTCAAAGGTGTACCCATTGTGCAAGTTCGTTGCACAAATATTTAACTTGAAAATTATTCTCGCTATGGATAACCACTTCCCTTTTCATAATTTGGTTCCTTATCCATTCAAGCATAAATATTTCCCACCTTTTTTTTTCTCCGTTGTCTCCAAGACCTGTACTTCATCCATAGCCTCTCCAACAAGCTCCAAAGCTCTATGCTAGGCAAATGATGTGTGATGCTAGTTGCTACACAAAACCTGTGTGTTGATATTCACTATGTAAATATTTAATTCTATTTTTTATCGCGCATTCTCCATTTGTTTCAATCATTGTTCAAGAGCCTTTCTTGAAGCCCATTAAACGTTAGCCTATGGAACGAGTTTGATTTTCACATAACCAAATTTCCTTCATTTGAGTTAAACTCTTTCCATCCTTATTGTTGCGCCAAATTGTTCTACTACTGTTTATTGTTGCACTGAGTTTTATACTACTATTCATTGTTGCGCTGATTTTTCTACTATTTTTTGTTGCTGCACAGAGTTGTGTACTATTGTTTGTTGCTGCGTCAAGTTTCTGACTGTTGATTCATTTGTTGTGCAGATTTTTCGGTTGCTACCTATTGTTGGGCGCCGTGCAAAGTCACTATTCTCATTTTTTGCCCATACATTATTTCTCTTGTTTGTTGTCCAAAGGTTATTGTTCCCATTTTTGTTCCACAGAGGTTATTACAATCTATTGTTTCACACCTACAGTTCACACAACGTTGACATATATCAGCATCATGACAACTCCTCAATGAAAAATAAAGAATGTAAGAAGAGGGGAAGTAGTGAGGTTTGAGCCACAAAATTTGAATTTTGTAAACGCAAACCCAACAATCAAGGTGTCCTTTGAACAAGTTGGATGCATGATATTATGTGAAAAGGTTTAGGGGCATAATGTGCTTCTAACCATGAAGTTTGTTCTTAACTTTGATGGTGTCAATGCAACCATTACAGGGATCGCTTTTCTAGTGTCATAGGAGACCATATGAGCTGCTACAGAGATTTCTATGTAGGGATAGAAGTGTTTTAAAGGTATTCCATTAGATAATTCATTTTATATTGATTTTATGAAACCTGAATAGAGAAATTGAAAGATTGGTGACACCATTCCCAATGAATATTTTTTGGAACCTTTTGATAAATTTTTAAAGTTAATCCATCATGTGGGTAGGTTTGACAAGGTACATCAATGCCACATCAGGATCCACATGAATTTCAAAGGGAAAATCCCCCTAAAGTTACCCTTCTTCCTATTTAGAAGCCTGGGAAAAATGGCAAACAAAGTCCAATCCGAAGGTGAACAGATAGAGAGTAGCCTATTCTATTTTTCCTTGGTGAAGTTGTTGGTGGTTGAAGATCATGTAAAGTTAAATAGGGACCAATATTCTTTTTTTACTTCAGAAAACATTTTCATGGATCCTAAAGGAGATACTCCCTTGTCTGCTGAGAAATCAACATCTCATGGTTCATGGGTAAAGGGAGGAGGAGTTGCTGAAAGAGGAAAAGGAAAAGATATTTATAATCCATCACTCAGTCATCCATTTTTGAAGAAAAGAAGAAAATTGAAATTCAATGATGAACCTAAAGAGGCACATTTTCCTAGTAAACTACGCACTAGGTCATCTTCTAGGAGGTTTCCCATACCGACAATTCAAAAATAATTTGTTGAATTTGCATCGCAGGAGATTGATGAAGAGAAAGTGAAACCAGGGGAGAAAGATGCAGATGTCAAAGAGATGCAGAAAAAACTCAAGAAAGATCAACATATTATAGCCCAACTCTATAAGGATAGAATTGAAAATAAATCTAACATAAAGGACTCCTGAAGCACAAACACCATAGAGTAAAGCAAGTCAGAAATCTCCTACTTCATTCACAGGGGGGAAAAAGAACATAAAATGGTTGAATACACAACTAAAAGAAGCTCAATATGAGATTATCAATATTAGGGAGGAAAAGAGAATATCATAGCAAGGGATTATGAATCATTACAAGAAATGCAGGCCAGCCATAGACAATGCATGTCCAATCATTTTTTATGTGCAATCAAAGTTGAAAAGGAATGCATCTTTGTTGAGACAGGTAGGAAATCTGAAGAGACAGAACTTGTCATTGAGAAAGGAAAATAGGACCTTACGAATACGAGTGAAATTGGATAAAGAAGCTAAGGACAAGATGAATGATCCCATCCTTTACTGCCAATAGGATTCACGCGAGCAACCTTAGCATGAATACTCACTACCCGAAATCGCTACACAAATTTTGTAGCCAACATTTGTGCAGAAGTAACCAAAATTCATTGCGTGAGGGTGAAATGGTTGTCTAGAAATGCATATGATGACTCGCTACAACCACATGATCAAATTTTTCTCAAGGATCTATGATTGTAAATTGTGTTTTTGTTATATTATGATTGGCAAATTGGGTTTTCTATTTTTGGTAAATCTTGTAGAGGTTATTGTTCTCTTTGAAAGCAACCAGATCCATAACTCTATGATGTAGTAGTTCGAATCCTAGTAGCTAAGTGCATCTTTAGTTTTCTATATATGTTGACCATTTTGATGTAAAGGGCAAACAAAAGTATAGTATTTTTTTATCTTCAATGTAATTTTCTGAAACTAATAGAAATACAAATGCATAAGTCTTGAACTCCTTATGAAAAAGATTCTAATGGTGGTGATATGAAGATTGTGCTCGTATTTGTATGTATTCCTTGTGTACTTACTATCATATGCACTTTGCTTCTCTTTAAATTGGTAAAGTAAAAGTCCATAATTTATCTAATGGTGCTCTAGACTTAATTGATTTAAATTGTCTTTATCTTCTTAACTAAAGACCATAATTAATCCTTTTATGATGCTCTAATTGTATTATGTGTTTATGTTCTTATTTCACCCTACATAATCAAACTCAACACTGAAGTTCATCACCTTGTTTAACTTTTGTTCCTCTAAGGAGTTCTACCTACCAGACATTGTTTTATTTTGTTTTCAAGGTTTGACTCCAACCTTGAAAAAACTATCTCAAACTTCTAAATCCAGCCATCGGTTCAAAAGAAACTTGTTTATCATTGATAAAGTATCAGAGACAACACTCTATAGATTGGAAATGATAGTTTCCAGTATTAAAGTTGGTTTGTAGGTTACCTTTGTAGATTGTTTCTTCATCCCAACAATTTACTCATAGTTAACATTTTGGCACTATTGCTGAGGATGAAATTGACAATTTTCCCTGGGAAAGAACGTCTAAAATATTTAAATTTGATTACTGAGGGTAACAATAAATCAAATACATTTATTGGTTGAATTATTCTTACCCCGATGAATTCATTTAATAAGATAAGTAGCATAAAGTTTTTTTTTTAAGAAAATAAGAAATCTGGGCTCCTAAGAGAATTTACACTAGAAGGAACCCTGATCCCGAACCTATAGCATCTGTGTATGATCTTGAGAAACTCTTACACAAAAGAAAAGAAAAGACAATCAAATCATTTTCTTTCCTGGACAAAAATCTATATTTTCCCAAAGACGGGGTAAAAAGCATTGGTGACCTTGACTTTGATTTAAAATTTGAACAAACCTTGTTCAGATCTAGATTAGAATATGATTTTAATGAAATCATTTTTTATGAGAAGAAAATACAGTATTTGATTCCTACTATTCCCATTCAGACTATCACTATTCATACTATCTCCACTCAAATTGTTCAGATAGCTCAAAATTCTCCTAGAACCATGCCATATTTATTCCTCTTGCATTTCCTACCTAGTTGCATGATTTACCTCAAAATTATAATCATATAATCATACCATTTGATGTTGAAGAGAATGTATTAGCCCAAAGACATTTAGATTGGTTTAATTATTTTTTTGAACTAGAGGATGTATATCATGAGGATGCAAATGTAAGGTTGTTTTCACAAAGTCTTTCAGAAGAAGTCAGAAAATGGTTCATAGCTCTTCCTACAGTAAGAATCCATGATTTTGTAGCTTTTGAAACACTTTTCCTTGCAAGGTGGGGTGACAATAAGAATCCTCTTCAATTGTTAAATCAGTACAATAACATCAAAATATCACCTAATGGAACAACACAATAGTTTTCGAGCAGATTTATGAAAGTTTACAATTCAATTCCTACTGAAGTAAAACCCCCTCCTAGAGCTGCCCAACTTTGATATGTTGATTCTTATGAAAGTGACTTTTCCTTGTTGTTGAGAGAAAGGAGATCCAATACACTGTATGACATGATGAGTGATGCAATTGAAGTGGAGGTAAATCTAATTGTCTCATAGAAGATCAAACATAATCCTGATAGAGATGTGAAAAAGGTCCAAGGTGAATCACAGTCCTCAACTTCTCAATCATCAGATGATAAATTTGATTTTATGACGAAAACTATGGAAATATTCATGGAAATAATGTCCTTGAATAATAAGCCTACCACTAGAGAGAAAACCGATTTTCAGCTCAAAAATAAAAAATTTAGAAGGGCTCCAGTTCCCCAGATCAGGAAAAGAGACCAGAGAAATCAAGGTGATCAACAAATAAAACCTTATTTCCAAAAAAACTATTTAAATGAATATTTTGATAAAACAATTGAAGACAATATGCATTGTTGTGATGATACATAAACAAATGTATTATTTACTAAATAAGAACCTGATCAATTTATGGATGAAATTGATAAGTTTATGCAGGATAATTATGGTATGTTGTCAATGGAAACATAAGAGTATAAGAAGGGAGTTCAAAATGTTTTTATGTGGTTTAAGAAACATTACAACCTAAGAAGCAAAAATGTTCCTACAAATCCCCCAAAGGAAAATTCTACAAGGTAACTTCAGATCAATACACCTTCTTCAATCCAACCTAAGAAATATAGTTCAACAAAGGATGCAGTGGAGAAATGGAAATCCAAAGAAGAACCCCCAAAGAAGTTACATGAGGCAATAAAGGAAGTAGTCATCAAAGAGGTAGAAAAAGTCCCATCTCCTTTTAATTTTGAAAGTGAAATGGCTAAAATAAAAATTTATGTTCCATTCAATGAGCTGATTAAAAATGGTGAATACAAAAATAAGATCATTAAGATGCTCAAAATGGAAGAATCCCCTGACACATTGAATGTG
This sequence comes from Picea engelmannii, assembly GCA_009831015.1. NCBI lineage: Eukaryota > Viridiplantae > Streptophyta > Pinopsida > Pinales > Pinaceae > Picea > Picea engelmannii. Next base: position 463,213 of record ML785080.1, on the reverse strand, counting down.
CAAGATGATCACCCTGTTATCTTGTTTGGCCCATGTGTGGAGGAGAGTGGTGATGTTGATGATGTCTCTCCTTTCTATGTTAGTGTTAAAATTCATGACATGAACTTACATAATGCCATGTTAGATTCAGGAGCATCACATAATATGGTGCCCAAGGTAGTCATGGATGAGTTGGGCCTAGATATCAGAAGGCCTTACAGGGATATTTTCTCCTTTGACTCAAGAAAGGTGAAATGCTTGGGTTTAATCAAATATCTGGTTGTATCACTGTCTCAAATTCAATAAAAAAAACTAATTATGGATGTGGTGGTTGCTGACATCCCTCCTAAATTTGCAATGTTGTTATCAAGATCTTGGGCTGCAAATTTGAAAGGGACTTTTCAAATGGATATGTCATATGCTACTATCCATGTTTTTGGCCAAGAAAGGAGGTTGTATAGAGAAGTGCTTCTCAAGTACATGGTGAGTATAAAAACTCGACAAAATAACCATCCTATTTACTCTATAGATACTGAGGTTGGTTCCTCTATTTTCTATAATGACTTGATTTTTGGAGAGGATGAGCCAACGAATGTTATGACCATTAAAGAAAAATTTGATCATCAAACAGAGGAAATTATAGATCATCAAAACAATGAAGAGGATGAGATGTGGAACATGAGATTTGATAAAGATTCTAGTAGAGAAGGAGCAGGATCTAGTGTATGGATTAACCGTCCCAAGATAGACACAAATATTTATTCTTACAAACTTTCTTTTGATTGCACAAATAACATGGTTGAATATGAGGCACTGATTTTTGGATTGAAGACTTTGAAATAATTGGGTGTAGGGAGGATAGTTGTACCTGGATATTCTAAGCTTGTCATAAATTAGGTAAAGGGTATACATCAATCAAAGCATCCTATATTGAGGGAATATAGGAATATATTACTTTATATTCTTGAATATTTTTCAGAATACAATTTGTTATCACTCTAAGTCGCCTTGGGTCTCTGAGTTTGTTTTTGTTTAAAAAAAAAAACCTTAGATTCTTAATTTCTATTTAAAATAAATTTCTCATACTTTAAATGTTATTTATGATAGGACCCCTTAGGATGACTAAACCTTTGAGTCATATCTCATGTGTTGATCCACAATTCAATTTTTGGTCCTTAAACCCTTATGAGCTCATGGTCTATTCTTTATGTCCCCTCTCGTGATTCATCCCTAGGTTGATACCTCCCATGACCAGGCTGATGTGACACACCTCTCTCATCACTCATGACCTCGCATGCATACCTCATCATCCCCACTCACCTGTCCAATCATTTTTGATTTGGAGAATGTTTCCCACTCAACAAGCATTTCCATAGCACCGTTCATGATTATCATGCACCCACTCCAAGTCATGATTTCCACGACTGATACCTTAACCCTTGTTTTCAGTGCCTGAAGTCGGTTGAAATGTTTTCAAAAGATATTGTGTTTATGATAATTGGTAACAGTTTCTAAATTTGAAAGTTCAGCAGTGATGCGTTGCGTAAGTTTGCCTGTTCAGATCAGATAATCACATGCCCACTAAATCTGATGATGTGAGATATTTCAGGGATGAATTTTCCTCAAACTCATCCTAGGTTCGCACTGAGGAGATCAACAGTTGTGGACTTCACAGGCATCTTGTGCAACCTCCTTCGCATATTAATTTTCATAGGATATTTGTGCTCAGTTTTTGGTTTGCTAAGCTTGCAGGGTAGTATGGGAGCCATATTTTCATTTCTGTAAACATCTTCGCTCATATCCATAGTTTGATTATTGTGTTTAGTCATAGCCTTTTGAAGTCACAAGCCTGAAATAGCCCATCCTCTCTGTGTGTGTTGTGCTACGCAGAGGCACTGCTCAAACCTCTATGATTATCCTTTGCTTCTTTTCATCCCGTACGAAGAGTCAGTTCAGAATTACTTCCTCATAGTCTACACTCTGAAAACCTATATGAGCCTGAAAGTCCATTTCTCATAGCCAAGTTCATTTTCTAAGAACTGTTAATTTGGAGGTCCATCCTTGTGCTTTTGAGACTTAAATTGAAATTTTCTGGTTAATAACTGTTGTAGGAAAATCTCTCTGCAGACAGGTAGATCACCTCTAAGGCTTGAACTTAACCCTAGACAGAAAAATGCTTAACGTGGACACTGACTTCCTTTCAAATCTATCTAAACTAATACATGAGAAGGAAGGATAAAAAAAGTACCTCTTAATCGACATTTGTCCTTGCACGCTCCAAGTTGCGCTCCAATCCTTTGCTCCTTGTTGAGCTCTGTGGGAAAAACAAGATATGACCACTTCCTACTCTATTGACATTAGCTTGAAAACATATATATCAAAAAATGATAAGTTCATGTAACATCAGACACAAACTAGAAAGAAACAGGCCAAGCGTGTCATATTAATGAGAATAATGACAGCAGTGCTTACAATCATAGATGCGAATGTGACAACTTCGTCAAGTCCCCTTCATCTAACCCTTGCCTGAAAGATCCACAACCTGGATAACAACAGCTTCACTGATCGCTCTCCTTTGGCTGACTGTAAATTTCCTCCAATATCATAAGTTTCATATGTTCAATTCTCCCCCTTTCCACCATCATAGAGCTTGTTTATATAGGTTAAGAGGGGCTTAACCTCTTGAGTTATCTTTACAACAAGTTGGGAACCTTCTCCTTAGATCAGGGATCTCTTGATGAAACCAAGAATTCAAGCACAACTACCTCCTAATCTCAAATAATCCTCCCCTTATTCTCCTCAACGGACCAACAACTGACCCAGAATAGGGAGCGCTCCCTCAGAAGGGGCCTCAGAGCGTTGTAGCGCTCCCTGGTAAGGCTTAGGGAAGCGCCAATGCTCTCAAGATGGGCAACGCTCCTCCAAAAGGGGCTGGGGAGCGTTGTAATGCTCCCTGGAGCATGCTAGGGGAGCGCCATTTCTTCTAGAGATGAAGTAGGGGAGCGCTCCCCCTCCAAACCTTTGTTTTTGGGCTCTTTTCAGGTGTCAAGATTTGTTTTACTCCAGTAAACTAGTTCTCCTCCTTCAAATCATTCATATGCGATATTATAAGTGCCTCCTCAGTGTCGTAGTCATGGCATTATGCCTGAACATTGCTTGCGACACTAGTGACCAACTTGTGACACTTGCGAAAGTTGTAAGGAATGATGTGACACTTACGACGATTGATAGGGACAATGCGACACTTATCCAGTTGAGCAATTTTGACATGTAACAGAATGCCCCCGAAAGTATGAAGTCAGAAGATGCAAACTGATGACTGAAATACTTTGTAGACGTGCAAGCAAGGGAATAGACTCGGAGAACCTGACGGAAGCTACACACGAACATCCAACAAATATCATGACATATTTCAAGACCCAAGGTAGGCATACCTATGCTTGGGTGATCAGGATTTGTAAGGTATGGCCGCCATAAAATACATTGCGGATCCATAATTGTATTGATAAAAAGGATATAGCCACCAAAGATACAATGTGGATCTATACTTTAGTGACTCAGACTGATCGTAGCCACGAAGAATACACAGTGGATCTACAATATGATAAGACATAGCCACGACCAATACAAAGTGGATCTATGTAACAATGTACATGTTCTTTGTCCAGAACTCCTTCACAACCTGGGCGAAACATATATCAAAGTGAATTACTCAACCCAGGGTCTTCTTACCAATCCCCGTGTGATACAATTCTAACCATGTGAATAGATGTTTTGGCGTCGAACATGGCAGAAACCACTTAATTACCGGTCAATGAGGTAAACCGTTAACAAGTGCAAGGGAGATCACCATTAATGTCAATGATTCCAAAGGTATCTTAGTACATTCCACCGAATGTGAATAGATGAGCTGAGGTTGAACATTCGTGGAATCATTCGATCAGGGGTCAATGATGTGGACCCATTGTCGAATGTGAGGAGGCCTGCCATTGAGGCATGCAGGTCCCAAAGTACTAATTAGTTTCTAAGTCTAATTCCTGGATAATGTATTGGAGTCGACAGGAATAGACTCATCAAGGGAGAGCCTTAATGTATCCCCCATCAATGACGCGAAATGTATATAAAGATGCAATTGGTATATCAAAAGAACATGGACTGACATGGGTTTTGAGACAAGATATTTGGGATGGTTGACTCTCGAGGCAGATACTTCCCTTGAACACTGAGGCACAATAACAAAACATGACATGGACCAAAACTATGCAATGGATGCAATGACTTGCGTCAGGTGACCCAAAGGAGTGAAAGGAAACTCAAAGGTTAGCCCAGTGCAGAGGTTTGGTAGACTATGATATGAGTAGATGATAAAGTGTCGTGTTCAAGGGCGACTCTAAGACGTGCTGGATGATGTTCTCAAGAGAATGCTTGTCTTGCTCCTTTCAATTTTTTCCCCCATCTAGATAGATGAGTACCTATTTTTGATTTAATGAGCTCTAGGAGGATAACACATGCTCAATATAACTCACCTTCGGTAATTTCCTCTTCCTTTGTTTAACGAACCGGAAGAACGAAGGGTTCGTTCCCATATGGGCCTGTCGATGTGTGCTTTAATGAGTCCAAAGATAGAAAACTCGAAGGTTTTTTAGGATTATAGAGTTTGGAAAAATGCTTAAAAGAGAAATCTCTCAGTTCCTTTTTCGTACAGTAGTCCAACGAGACCAAAAAAGGGTTAAACTATCGCTCGAAAGACGCCCTTTCTGACCTTTTAACGGGTGTGAAAGGAAGCAAGATCACTCGACAATCTTTTCATATTTAGAGAGTCTGAAAAGGGTTTAAAGGAGACTCCAGGGGGGTTCCTTTTTCGTGTGATTGTATCCGTATGGGTCCGAAAAAGAGATAAAAGTTTACCCGATTACGTTCTCATATTGTCGAGCTCGAGAACGAACTAAGACTATGCTCATAATTGCGACAAGGTAAATGATTCATTAGAACTGCCAAGAAACCTGCGATGCCAGAAACTATAAACCAGAGATTAGTGAAGCCATTTACACCATTAGAGAAACCCAAAAATGACCATACCTTATAAAAAAAAATGAAATCCTATAAATAACAATTGATTTGGAAATTTATTTACCATTTCATTTGTAAGGATTTGTGGAGTGTTGGAGAATCTCAATTGGAGCAAATATTGTTTTTCTCGTTGCTAGAGCTACGATTGACCATTTCGCACACCGTTTGAACCAGGTAGGTGTTCATTCTTCGCTCTTTCAATTGCATGGTTTCAAGTTGATTTTCATGGCATTATTAATTTAAAACACAAAGCCCTAGGTCGCCCCTTTTTGAACCAAATCGGCCTCCTTTTAAAAGTTAATGAAATGGGGGGAGTCTTTTACAAAAATGTATTGGAGAAGGTTTGTTAGTATGTCTACATCCTTGCAATTGATTAGACCAACCATTTTAATCAAAAGAAGCTCATGAAAATTCCCCTCATGGGCCAACGCACCCCCTCAAATCGTTTTGCATTTTTACCATGTTTTAATCATTGTTTGGTAAATATTAAAGGGTGTGGTGGTTAAAAAGGATGATTGGTTGCTTTTAGATGTCATGGGCATTTGATTTTATGTTTTAAAATGCTTTTTGAAAATTGCCGAAATCACAAAAACGTGAGGAATGATGAAGATCTTGGTTTTTTGTTTTGTAGGTGTCTTCAGCAATCATGATTGAATGGAAAGAGAGGGAACACGAGATGGATGATTTAGCCGCTCTACGGAGTCCCCGTACGTGGGCTGCTTTGAGGGCCTGTGGCTTGCTCAAGTTTTTCAAATTGAAAAAAATGAAGAGAGAGATTCTGCTGCTTGAGCACATGATTGGCCTTTGGGATGTTACGGAACAGGGATTCCGTATTGGTTCACAACTCCTAACCATTGAGTTGGAAGATGTGTACTTTTTGATCGGCCTCTCGAAAAGAGGGGTCCCCATAGCTTTTACAGGGCAGAGGGAATTACCTGAGCAGGTGGACGTATATCTGACACATCATTGTATTCCGAGAGCATGGTTGGTAGGGGGCAGAATCCCTATCAAGGATATACGAGATCTGCCTCTCCGATCAATATTATTTGGTATCACGAGTGTGACTGGTAGCACTAGTGCTCATTTGGCATCGAGATCCCAGGTGGCCTATGGTGTTCAGTGTTTAGAGCCAACACTGTTCAACTAGAGTGCAGCGTTCCTTCGGAACGTGAAGGAACAAATCTCACGGTGCAGGAATGGACAAAAACAGTTTGGCTATGGCTCGTTCTTAGTCTCATTTTTCTTAGAGCACATCCCTCAGATGCAGCCTCAGATAGCACTGGCAGTACGACCAGTGGATGAGCCTCGGATGGAGAGGTGGACTAGTCTATCTCCAAGGCTAGTCTCAGAGTCAGAGTTCCACTTTATTGGTGATTTCTTTGCCTGGTTGAGATGGCAGTACCTCTGGATAGAGGACTTCCCATACGCCGATGTAGACTTCCGTGGGAGTATGGACTTGATTTTTCCCGCGGGGGAAGATTGGGACGAGTCAGGTAGGAGACTAAGCCATACCTTGTCTAGTTTTGTTTTTTAAGTTTTTGATGTATATGTATTTTTTTTTGGGTATGTAAAAGAGTCTTATCAGATGTTTTGTTTCCAATGTGAAGACAAGGGAGCAGTGTGCCCCGTTGATTTACCAGTACCAGGGCATCGTGAAGGCGCCCCGGCTGCAACAGATATGATGGTACCAGTGGTGGGTCTCCGGGAGGTCGAAAGGAACCTCCAAGGCCTTACTATGGGCATCCCTCCTCTGCAGAGGGGGGATGTGCCTTTACGTCTGCAGCGACACACTGTAGGAGTGCCAGAGAACATCAATTCTATGTTGAGGTGTGTAGTGCGTGCAGTAGTATGTTACTCACAACACAACGCAGTGTGGGGAGATTAGAGTTTCCCCGAGATCATGTTTTTTGTATGCCTTGTCAGGCGATGTTGTATGGGTGGATGGACCCAATATTTTTCTCTTCTACACACTTTTTGATGTAATGCAAACATTTCAGTCACGCCATATATATATATATATATATATATATATATATATATATAGAGAGAGAGAGAGAGAGAGAGAGAGAGAGAGATAGTTTCGAGTTTTTATGATGCCGACGATTTATACATGATGATGTCTGTGATGTGTTTTAATTTACATGTAATGTACAGTTTTTGCTTTCCTTGAATCTTATATGTGGGAAAGATACTGATCCATGATGTAATTAGCTAATGAATCTGAAACACTATTAAGTTCTCTTGGAATGTGTCTATATTCAATGTAATCAAACATGCGTTCAAGATGGCGAACTTGCAAGTGTAGACGTAGCAAGATAGGACTACAGATAGCATAGATGCGGTTGAGTTGATAAACCACGAGTTGGGAGTCTAAGTAAATAATGATACGAGAGATACCTAGGGAGGAGGCTTGGGTTAGCAGTCCAATGACAGCGTGGTATTCTGCCATATTGTTGGTTGCTGGCCCTAAACAGATGCCTCCTGAACTCACCACTTCGTCAAACTGATAAATAACCCATGCTGCCGAGGCAATGTTCCGGGTATGTCGGCTGGCGCCGTCCGCGAACCCAAAAAAGATAGGAAAGGCAGACGTCATCTGCGCATGAAAACATAGGTACAGTCATGAGTGGCAACAGTAAAGACTTGAGAATGTGAAAGAAAAGACACACCAAACTAAAATACAATAATGTACAAAGTACAGATGCTAGGTGATATAGGCATAGTACTTTTTAAGGTAAAGCCTGTTTCGGGGCTCTCCCAAGGAAATTCCATCATGATCTACTAGTTTGTAAGCACCTCTGTGTAAAACACGCTTCACGATCTAAGGACCGTGCCACATAGGTTCTAACTTTCCTGTTCCCAATTTATCATGTGCTTGGTCATAAAGGAGGACTAAGTCTCCTTATGCAAAGGCTCGAGGTTGGATGGATTTTTCATATTGACTCTTAATTTGTTTCTGATGTGCCTTATTAACGAAGGCAACATCGCAGCGTGTTTCGTCCAGCTTAGATAGGTACAAGAATCATTCTTCTTCTGCAGAAGTATGGGGCAGGAGTTCTACTTTCAATTTGAGTGATGGAATTTCACACTCGATTGGTAGGATGGCCTCAATGCCATAGACCAACTGGAAAGGAGTGAATCCAATTGAGGTTTTCACAGACGTGCGATAGGCCCAGAGAGAGGAAAACAGTTGTAAATGCCACGATGTCTTGTTTTCCCCTACCATGCATTGGATCATGGTTTTTAGGAATTTGTTGATAGCCTCAACTTTCCCGTTCGCTTAAGGGTAGTAAGGGGATGAGTTTTCATGGAGAAAATCCAATTTGATGTGTAATTCGCTCATCATCTGGTTTTTGAAGTGTGCACCATGGTCGGTGACAATGGCATGTGGTATGCCAAAATGAGTAATGATGTGGTTGAAGAGGAATAGAGCTGCAGTACGACCATCATTCAGGAAGGTAGGCATAGCCTCAGCCCATTTTGTGAAATAGTCGATGGCGACGATGATGTAACTGTGCCCCCCGGCTGAGGTAGGCTTACACTGCATGAAATCGATACCCCATTTGGAAAAGGGGCCGATGGAAATAATGGGGTGCAGCGCAGTAGGGTGGGTGCGTGCCTTATTATTGAAGATTTGGCAGGGTGGGCATTTTTTGACGGCCTCGATGCAATCTTTGAAAATCAAGGGCCAAAAGTAGCCGGCACGTAGGATCTTTTGGGCTGTGGCCATCCCAGAAAGGTGACCACCACAAGCGCCAAGGTGACAATCGTTCAAAATGCGTTCAGCCTCTTCGTGAATCAGACATCGCCGAAGAATGGTGTCAATACCGCGGTGATACAAAGTGTCACCGAGGATGAGATAACGACGAGAGTGGTGACGGATGCATCAATGCTCTTCTCAAGAGATGTTTGGCTGAAAACGTTGGGTGTGAAGGTAGAGGAGAATGTCTCCGTACCAAGGGTCAGAGGTGTTGATGAGTAAGAGAGACTCATCAGGGAGAGAATCTCTAGGTTCAATGTTTTCATCGGCACTAGGGAGAGCGCAGATGAGCTCGGAAAACACCAGGGATTTTTTGGCTTTAGCCTTTGTAAACTTGAGATCGAATTCTTGAAGAATAACAATCCATTTTGAATATTTGCCCCCAAGTACTTGACGCGTCAAGACATTGTACATGGGGTTAGAGTCTACGATTATCATGGTGGTGCGTAATAGGATGTAGTGGCGGAATCGTTGGACAGCAATGACGACTGCCATAGCCAGTTTCTCCACATGTGAATATCTAAGTTCGGGTCCAGATAGACTCTTTCTCAGATAATAAATCATGTGTTCTTCGCCATTAGAGTCCTCTTGAACTAGCACCATCGCAATGGTGGAAGTAGAAGCGGCCAAGTAAAGGATATAATCCTTTGTATACTCGGGAGGATGTAACAAAGGAGCGTGGGTCAAAGCGTGCTTGAGAGCATCGAATGACTGTTGGGCAGTGTCATCCCAGATGAAAGAGACGTTCTTTTGCAGTAGCTGCATAAATCCTTTAGTGATATCGGCGTAATTGCAGATGAAACATCGAAGAAAGTTTGCTTTTCCTTGCAAACTTTGAAGTTGGGTTAAGTTGGTGGGTGGGGGTAAGGCTAGGATGGCCTTGATCTTCAAGGGATCTACCCTGATCCTGTCTTTGGAGACGATGAAACTGAGGAGTCTGCCAGATTCAACAGTGAAAATGCATTTATGTGGGTTTAGTCAAATATGATAGAAGTGACATCGAAGAAAAATTGCCTGCAAGTGCTCAATGTGGTCGGGTCGGTTGGATGAATGGGCGGGTAAATCATTGAGGTAAGGTTCCGCGATATGTTTGATGTCGTGGAAAGCGTATGACATGGCTCACTGGAAGGTAGCACCAGCATTTTTAAGGCCAAAAGGTAGCTTTCGGTAGGCGAAAGTGCCCCAAGGGCAGATGAAGGTCGTCTTATGTTGATCAACAGGTAAGATTTCAATCTGTTTGTATCCAAAAAGCCATCCATGAAGGAGAAGATCACGCTTCCCGCACAATTATCGATGATTTGATCGATAAAAGGCGTAGGGTAGTTGTCCTTGGGACAAGATTTGTTGAGATCATGATAATCTATGCAGACATGGATGGTCCCTTATTTCTTGGCAACCGGAACGAGGTTAGAGACCCATTCCGTTAAAGGGACGGGGTAGATGAAGCCAGATTTTAGAAGTTCTTCAACTTCTACCTTTATAGCTGCCAGTTTCTTGGGATGAACCGGGTGAAGTTTCTGTCGAACCGGTTTTGCGTCAAGGTAAGTCTTGATTTCGTGTATGACGATTGAAGGGTCAATCCTTGGCATTTCCTCGTAAATCTATGCGAAGACATCGCAGAATTCCTTGAACAAAGTGGTGTAAGAGAACACTTCGTCGGGCGTGCAATTAGCACCAAGATTAATGTTTTCCATGACACCTTCTTTGACTGAAATGTCAATCGTGACAGTAGTAGAGATGTTACCCATGTTCCCCTCAGAGAGAGTATCTGTCGTGAGGATAGGAGATTGCGGAGCTTTGGTAACATCGGGGGGGAAGACGGATTGTATGTCTTGGATTTCCTCCAATGGTGGAAGAAAAGAGGATCGGTGGTGGTTGTCATCCCAGGGTAGATCATCAATACTAAGTATTTCCATAATAGATTCGTCCGAAGGAAAAATGTGGGAAATGTAATCAACGACAGATGGTAGGGAATCTAACCACGAGGGCACCGAATAAGTGTCAGGTGCCAACGCATGTGAATTATTGGGAGAGGGAGAGGTAGATTGAATAGCTACGTATGCGGCCTCGGCTGGGCTCAGTGGCATTGTGTCACCGAACTCATCGAATTCCAACGGACTAGGCACAATCCAAGGGTCGGATGATTCCAAGGATTGATGAGGCAAAGTCGAAATCATATTGATAGCGACAATATGATGTGCAGTAGGTGGAAGTGGTGTAGGGAAAGTACCCATAAGGCTAGAATCTTTCAATAAGCCAACACCAACGCTTTCATACATAACAAGGTGGTCTCCCAAAAAGGGAATGTTGTTGGTGGTAGGGATGCGAGCGTCAGGTGTACAGAAATCAAGTTGATCGATGGTGACAATTTTTCCTTGATGAGGGAATTGTACACATCGAAACACCGACGAGGCGACAACAGTCATAGCATAGAACCAACTTCTTCCAAGTAGTAGGTTGTAATCGAGGGGAGCATCGACCACCTCGACATCAACAGTAACAGTTTTACCGCCCAATTGAACGGAGAGGGATTGGAGTAATCCGTGAGGATGGAAACCTCATCCATCGAAAGCGC
>ML785080.1:344891-451779 GCA_009831015.1 Picea engelmannii | reverse complement strand
TGGTTCGATGGATTTGTTGATTATGAACAACAACATCGATTTGGAAAGCTAGTTGGTGGGAGAGTCGCGGTTGATGGTCGTCCAGATTAAACGTGATGTAGTTTGATGACTCAGGATCGAAAGCACCAATGGAAGCTAAGAGCATTCTACGTTGGTTGGGACAGTGTTGTAACACTTCTAATGCGGACATGGCACATGGGGCTTGGGCCAAATCTTCTACAATATTGTAATTTTGGGAAGCCCGTGAATTAGGATTGAAAGTGGATTTCCGGATGGTGCTCTTAGGAGGGTGTAAGATGGAGTCAAAAGAAGGTTTCTCAATCTGAAGTGGCCTGGATGGTGGGCTAACAGATGGGGGATTAACAACAGATGGTAAAGGATCTGGCGAAGAACCATTAGCAGTCTTCGACTTGTCGGGTTTAACTGGTGTGTCGTATGTCACAGAACGAGTGGTTAGGTTAACCCCGTTGAACATGTAAATGTGGGCGCTGATCGAGGCCTCATCATGGGGTTGGTTGGAACTGCCCCCCGACGTGGGGGTTTGTGCAACCAAAGATTGTTGTTGTGGAAAAGGCTGAGTGAGCACAGCGGATTGCGAATTTCCCTTAAAAAGTTTAGCCACTTCATCGCGGTGTGGGCAATCTCGAGTGTAGTGATTGTCACCACAAATGAGACATGGGAATTTCGGTTTTCATTGTGGTTGTTTTCCGGCAGCGGGGGTTTGCAGTTGGGTTTTGGGTTGTTCGTTGTTATTGTTCTTCTTTATTTTTTTTCTCACTTTCTTCTTGCCCCCGGGTTGTTGTGAAGGGGTTGATTGGACCACATTCACATCAGAGACCTGAGTTTGGGTGGGGGTAGGAGAGGGTGCATTCGAACTGGGAGCAACCGTTGAAGCGGTCCGGTGAGTTGTTCCAGTGGACTGGGTGGTAGATTGAGTTTTGACGAAGCTAATAACTCCATCCGCATGTGAAGCAGTCGATGGTTTGGATGGATCGTTAGTGGCATGGGTAGCGTTTGGTATCAACTCATACAGAGTACCAGATTGCGAATAGACTAAGTCTAGGTACTGAGCTTGGGTGATGGCTTCTTCCTCAGTGACCACACCACCCATGGCAACATCACAAGCGATCTGGGGTAATAATGATTTCTTGAACCACTCCGCTAATAATTGGTCAGGGATGACCGCTTTGATTAGCCTTCATCGTCTTCTCCATTCATAGATATGATCGGAGATGTGTATGGAAGTTTTCTGGCGAGGAGAGGTTAATAGTTCAGTACCCGTCTCATATCGGATAGGCAGTTCGAAGTGTGTGAGGAAGGACATGGCGAGGGAGTTGAAATCGTAAAAATATGCGCGTGGTAATTCAATATACCATTTTGCTGCAGAACCCATAAGTGTATGTTGGAAAAGACGCAAACAAATAGAATCCTCCATGAGGGAGTTGGATGAGAACCACAAATGAAAAGTCATCACATGGTTGTTTGGGTCTTCTCCGGATTTTCCATTGAATTTTGGGATGTCAGAAGGAAGTTTTGCTGGAATAGATGGCCAAACCGAAGAATAATGAATGGGATCGTTCGTTAACCGAGACAAGTCTGGAAGGTCCAGGGTGGCTAGAAAAGGTAGTTTTCGGTTAACCTGTGGGTAATGCTGGTGTGGCAGAGGGACACTAGTGGGGCCCAATATTGGGTTATGTGGATAATTATAACTCGTGGGCCCTGTCATGTGAGGTTGGTTTTGACCAAGGTACATAGGATTTGAGGTGTTTTGAGAAGCATGGGTGAGCGGGGGATAACCAGATGAGTTTTGAGGGTTATGAGTTGGGTTGGGCATTTGTCCATAAGGAGGTTGCTGCGAAGCCTGAGAATTTTGTCCTGCCGGGAATTGTGGGTTTCCTAAGAAAGGAATGTTCCATGGATTAGGTACGGCAGGCACATTTTGTCCCATGGAGGCATGCAGATTTCCTTGAAAAGGGACGCTCCACGGATTGGGTGCGACGGACATGTTTTTTCCTTGTGGTTGATGGTGGACTCCGACTTGAGGTTTCCCCCCAGCATGAGGGTGCCCTCCGAATATAATTTGTCCTCTGGAGGGGGAATTCCCCCCAGTTTGAGGTAGAGTTCCCAGGATCTGAAAGCCAGATTCCAATGACTGACCAATGTTGTCGATCGGGTTAGGACCACCAAGGCCAGTCCCTCCGGGTTGTTGGATAGGTATGGAACTTCCCGGGACAATTTGAGTAGTGGTTTGGGCAGTGGTGATAGCAGATGCGTTCAGTGCCCTAAACCCAAAAGGGAGATTAGGTCTTGGTGTTACAGGTGTGCCAATCGGGGCTTGATTAACTACCGCATTACCGGCAGGGATAGTCGGAATGTGCGGGGCCATTGTCGAATGGGCCATCTGAAGAGGAATAGTAGGCCTTGGGCCGACGAACGGTATGTTCGGGCCAACGGGTGGTATGTTCGGACCAACGACTGGTGTGGCTGTAAAAGTGGTAGTACCGGTGAAGTGATTTGGGGGTACAGTGTAGGAGGAAGATGTGTTGGCACCTTCTCCTGTTCCATAAAGATCTCGCACCAAGCGTGGTGGACTCCGAACAATGTCCTCAGTCCAAAAAGGGTCATTGGGTAAAGGGTTTTGAGGAGACCCGGCCAGAATGCCATAAGGGTTTATGAAAACAAATTCTCCAGCGGAATTTAGGTGGAGGATTCATCATTCGTATCCCTCAGGAATGCGATAAGATTTCGAGGATTCCGAGACAATTCTAAAATTCTCCAAAGGGATGGGAACTTCTTCCTGGGAAGTTGTAGTGTTTTGAACCTCGCTGTGTTGAGGAGATTTCTCCGTAGAATGAGGGGGTAAAGGGGTGTCTCCTTCCATACTTTCTGGAGGAAGTAACTGTAGCCTCCGCGAGCGTCATGGAGGGTCGATGTTGGCAGAAAAGAGTCGACGAAAGAAATCTATGGCCAACTAGCGAAAAGAAACAACACACACTAAAAAATCTAAGAATCACAACCAAGCAAACAAGACCTTCTTTTGATTACTGTACTAGTTGGTGATGAAATCCAACATCGCGTGATCAAGTTCATAAGGGGTGGGGATAGGGTGGAACAATTATAATGAAGACCTGCTTAACAGACTTATGCCTTGGTGCAAGCTTCCACGCAGTAATTGTGGATTTACCCTCCAAGGAGCCCGAGTGAGTTTGGCCAATGTCTGTTCTAGGTACAGTGAGACTTCCCGTCACCGTCACCTTGTGTAAGAACCTAAAGATTATGGCCACTAAGGTTACCAATTCGCAGTCATCCCCTAGGCGGGAATAGTCGACAGTTCGATCTGAATGTACGGGCAGGGTATCAAGCCCGAAACCAACTAAGAGGCTTCCATGCAGTAATTGTGGATTTACCTCAAAGTGATCCCCATAATACGATCCGACCACCACAATCAGTTAAACCACGGAGGGTTAGTCCCCGTAGCTTACCTGAATGCAACCTCGTGCGTAACCCCTGTGTGAGAGGGCGATCCCAGGCAGACTTATATGATAACTGGATTTGACTCTCCCTAACTCAGGATGCTACTATTTGTTTTGAAAAATTTGGAGAGTTATGCTCACGGCCTAATCCAAAGTACTACACCTATTGTACTTTTGGTGGAGGATCCTAGCAAAGAAAAAGTTCTAGATAATTTTTAATTAGCGTTGATTTTTATGGTTGTTCTTTATGCAAAAGGGGGGTATGGAAGTGAAACAAATGGAATTATGAATCAGACCCAAAGAATGCATCGAACATGATAAGCAGTCATTTCCTTTCGATGAATGTCTATCTAAGGGAGAGAGAGAGTTCTTTTCACTAACAAGCACAACTACGGAATGCCCTCAAACAATTCTTTTCTCAATCAAATCCTGATGTAATGCAAAACTTTTAGATGTCTTCTAATATGCTCAATCAATCATGAAGATATCTTTTATTGTTTGTGTATGGATTATGATCAATACAACACAATGCTTATTTTCGCTAATTATCTTCTTGGTATGAATGAAAACCAAACTAGCATAAGAAAAAGTCACACAAACAATACACCCTTCGTAGAAATCAAAACGAAAAGCGAAAGGAAAGAAACAATCAACGAAAAAGACAAACTTCACACCCAAAAGCAAGAGTTGAAGAACAATTGACCTTGACTAAAATCAAGATAAAGAGGTCTGTAGGCCTTTGATGACCTTCACAGGGGTTTTACTCAGCTGATGAGAAGAGAAAAACAAAGCATGGGTTTCAGATTTCACTCAACAGGGAAAAACTTCAATGAAAATGGCGAACAAGGCTACAAGATCCAATCGACAAGGTATTTATCTTTCAAAAAGACAGATGTCAAGGCTGAAAAGGAAGAAAAATTGACTCACAAGATCACTCAGCAGAAGAGGCATAGAGGCAAATCCTGAAAAAGGCAGTTATGGAGGGTTTTTGGGCCAAAAAGAGGCTGGCGCTCTGTTGCCAATGGCAAGGAGCATTATAGTGCTCTGTGCAAAGCCTTTAGGAGTGCTGGCGCTCTTTTAACACTAAGACAGGGGCGCCAGGGTCTAAAAGCCCCAGAAATGTAAAAAAAATTCAAAAATTGAGATTCAAGCTTGACAAGTATGCTGAGTGTGATAAGGTGAGGAGCTAATCAGCTCATGAAACTAATCAAAGAGGGGTGAACCAGGTCTGAAACAATCAAGGGACAACACAAGGTTAATGAGGAGAAAAATCCAAACAAGAGGTTTCAATTTGAGGCTATCTCCCCAGTGGAGTCGCCAGTTTCTGTTGTAGGAAAATCTCCCTGCGGACAGGTAGATCACCTCTAAGGCTTGACCTTAACCCTAGATAGAAAAATGCTTAACGTGGACACTGACTTCCTTTCAAATCCATCTAAACTAATACATGAGAAGGAAGGATAACATAAGTACCTCTTAATCGACATCTTTCCTGCACGCTCCGAGTTGCGCTCCAATCCTTTGCTCCTCGCTGAGCTTTGTGGGAAAAACAAGATACGACCACTTCCTACTCTATTGACATTAGCTTGAAAATATATCTATCAACAAATGATAAGTTCATGTAACATCAGACACAAACTAGAAAGAAATAGGCCAAGCATGTCATATTAATGAGAATAATGACATCAGTGCTTACAATCGTAGATGCGAATGCGACAACTTCGTCAAGTCCCCTTCTAACCCTTTCCCGAAAGATCCACAACCTGGACAACAACAGCTTCACTGATCGCTCTCCATTGGCTGACTGTAAATTTCCTCCAAGATCATAAGTTTCATATGTTCTATTCTCCCCCTTTCCACCATCATAGAGCCTGTTTATATAGGTTAAGAGGGGCTTAACCTCTTGAGTTATCTTTAGAACAAGTTGGGAAACTTCTCCTTAGATCAAGGATCTCTTGGTGAAACCAAGAATTTGAGCACAACTGCCTCCTAATCTCGAATAATCCTCCCCTTATTCTCCTCAACAAACCAACAACTGACCCAGAATAAGGAGCGCTCCCTTAGAAGGGGCCTCAGAGCATTGTAGCGCTCCCTGGTAAGGCTTAGGGAAGTGCCAACGCTCTCAAGATGGGCAACGCTCCTCCAAAAGGGGCTGGGGAGCGTTATAACGCTCTCTGGAGCATGATAGGGGAGCGCCAGCGCTTCTGGAGCTGAAGTAGAGGAGCGCTCCCCCTCCAAACCTTTGTTTTTGGGATCTTTTCAGGTGTCAAGATTTGTTTTACTCCAGTAAACCAGTTCTCCTCCTTCAAATCATTCATATGAGATATTATAAGTGCCTCCTCAGTGTCGTAGTCATGGAATTATGCCTGAACATTGTTTGCGACACTAGTTACCAACTTGCGACACTTGCGAAAGTTGTAAGGAATGATGCGACACTTACGACGATTGATAGGGACAATGTGACACTTATCCAGTTGAGCAATTTTGACGTGTAACAATAACATCCCTTACAGCCTCTCAAGAACCCTCTTTCTGAGTCATGGAGACCCCTCAGTCGAAGAAAGCACACAAAGGTGGCAAGATAGTTTGAATAGAACCTGTGGACATGCACCTTTTTGACACAGAACCCATGGCAAGGGAAATGTTTCGAAGAGTAGGATGTCTCTCTTTCTGCTAGAACATGCAGAGAGGCCACTCAAAAGTAGCAAAATAATTTGCACTAAACTTTGATGGAAAGAAAACCAGATTTATAGATTTGGAATTTGAGGTGACTGAAGCCTCCATCTTAGCTGCAACAGGGATTCCCATTTTAGGAGAAAATTGGTTCAAGGCCATGGTATTGAGTTCACCTTTTGTTAAATATCCTTTCAAGCCTGAATACCAAGACAATGATTTATCTAAGAATGTGTCAAGGAATGAGTTTATTGTCCAGTTTGACAGAATGTTGAAAATCATACAGAGATATTTTAGTTGTGAAGAGAGATTTAACACCCTATACCATTACCGCATAAGGTTTTTATTGCATTTTACTGGAAAGGTTTAGATGAATATTCCATATTACCTGTTGAGAAGTATAGGTAAAATGGCAAATAGGGTGAAAGACAAATCCAAGGATGTGGACTCCATCCTTTTCCACTCTGGACTTATCAGGATGCTTGTCTCTAAAGAGTTGGGAAAGAAAGAGATCTCCTGGGAGAATTTTTTGGTCTCTTCTCACTTTAAGATGGACCCAACACCTACCCCCAAATCATAAATTGCAGGCTCTTCATCACCTACCAGTACTAAAGCATGGATCAACAAGAAGAGAAAGGGAAGATCCCATGTTTCAGAGATCAATAAGCAGGTCAGAGAAGTAGAGGAGGAGTTTTTTCCTTCCCCACACAGATATTTCTCACCACCACCTCCACCAGGGTTAGAAGAAGTTCCATCTTCTACCAAGGTGACATCAAAAAGAGGGAAGAAGCTTCTATTTCCCTCTCCTTCTCCAGCAGCTGAAATCAAAGGTAAAATACCTTTCACCAAGTCATCAATTCCTAAGGGGGATTTCAAAGGACAACCTTTACAAGAAACCCATGTACAGAAAATCAGGGTTAAAGGTACCAAAAGACCTTTGGAGAGGGAAGATGAAATACCTATGAAGGATTGTAAAAAACCTATGAAAAATAAAGAAAAGGATGTTGTGCAAGAGAAGAAGCATAAAGGAAAAGGTTTTGAGAAGACTGATGAAACATTGAAGGAAACTCTTGTACATATGGAAGAAAAGGACAAGAATATTCCTATTGAGACTAAACATGTCCCCATCCCCCTTGGCAGCCAGACCTACAAAAGACTTATTAAGAATCTTAGGGATGCAAGGAGAGAAATATCTCGTCTCAAAGCAGAAGACATGGTCCACTTTTATCAGATGAATGAGCTCATGAATGGCTACAACCATACCTTGGATTTGGCTAGGTTCACAGGGAGAAAGGCTATACCTCTTCGTAAACAATTGAAGAATATTTACAGACAGAACAGGGGTTTCAAGGCTCAGAACAAGAAGATAAAAACAAAACTGAAGCATTTCCAAGATGAAGTAACCCAAAAGAAGTTACAAGTGTTGGTTAAGGCTGCCATTGAAGATGACAAACCTGTAGCTAAGGAGAGCACAACTATACTAAAGAATCCTAGAAGTGCTAAGAAGAAGAAGTCTACTAAGTTAGTTGAAGACACTCTTTCAACCAGGAAGAGTGTGAGGCTAAGTGTTAAAATGAAAAAGTAGCTGGTAGTGGTAAACCCCATTTTTGAAAGTTTTTCCTTCTTGGGAAGGTTAACTGATATGCACATATTAAATTTTGCCGCCTATACAAGCTTCTAGGTGTTTAGCTATATGAATTTTGGAATTTTTTCCAAATACTAGTTTCACTTAGTGGTAAAATCACCTAAGTAAATTGATTTGTCATCATGGAAGGACACAAACAACTCTACACACGTTCAAGAGTCAAATATGCTGCATTTTGGCTTAGCTACCCAAACCCTTATGCAGACGCAGCGTAGGTGGTGTTGTGTAATATTTTATAGAATGCAGAATTGTTACACAGGCACTACCCACAAGCACTGCGTAATATCTTATAGAGAGAAGGTTTACACATAGGTGCTACTCAACTTTTCAATAGAGGACAAAGGTAGCCACAGACATGCATCACAGGGGCACTACCCATAGGCACTACATTCTCTCCTTGTTCCATTCTAGGGGGCGCTACATAGAATTTCTACCCAAGGGAGTAGCCAGGACTAAGCCAACAGTTTTGGATAAGTTAATAATGGATTAAATGATAGAAGTGACAGTTGGCATGCAGAGGACAACTACAAGCTCCAAAGGGACACATGGCAAAACAAGAGCTGAGCAACAAAAGAGGCTCAAAGCAGTTAGAAGCATGATTGGGTTTAGTCACCAACACTTCCCTATTTTATAGCATAGGTTGTTATCTTAATTGTTAGAATAAATAAATGTTCTAAGATTTTTAAGGAAAAGAGGCCAGCTCGTACCTCCAGTTGTTGCCTCCCTTTCTTGTTATAAATAGATAGGTGAATTTCTTTAATGGGTTTGTATAGTAGAGCAAAGCTCCCAAGAAACTGTAATATTTTGATAAAGTGACTGTGATCTAGTATGTACTGGACTTAAGACTTTTTGACTAATAGAAATCAACTCTTATTTTAGACTATTTGCTTCTAATTCTAAATGCCCATATTCGAATGCTTCATATGGATGACTGTGGTAATGATGTGATGGATGTTTGATCATTTTATTGTCATGGTGTTTATTTAGCTCCTTAGTTTCTAATTTCAAGAAGATATTGTTTTTAGAAACTTTCTTCCTTTGGGATTTTGTGGACCTGATGTTTGTAGTAGCTCTTACATTCTTCTCATTCAAGTCTTCCTTCTATCCATATTTACTCCCAAACTATTGGTTGAAATTAGCCAAGACCTTATTTGTTGTTACATGTTGTCCCTGTTTCTGAGTGAGGATATTATCATTCCGAGTTTTTTCCATTCGACCTTTCAAAAAACACTCATACTTTCACATATCATCTGATGGGTACTAGTCTTACTTTCCTTGCAATCAGAAAGTGACTCCTAGTGCTAACATTTTTGGCGTCGTTTTCGGGGAACGATTGGAAGAATTTTCCCTGGGATAGAATGACAATGCTTACTGGCTCTCAAGGTGCATTGGGACTTAGTATTTTGAAGATTGCATCTTGCACCTGGAGACTCCATTGATTAAGCTCTGGCACCTAAAGGCAGACATACAATATCAAATACACAGTTACCTTTGGTTCCACCTGAGGCTGACCCAGAGAAGATAATCAAGAAGGGAAAAGCTTCTTAAAAAGTTTTTTCTACTGCTACTACAAGTGATTCTGGTCAGTTGCCTGATTCCACTCTTGATACTCCAGTTGTTTTATCAAATAAGTTTCCTTTATCTTCTGCTGAAGCATCTAAAAAGATAGATTTTGAAGAGTTTCCCATTGAATACTCTACCTTTGAAACTGAATTGAAAGAAGAAAACATTGATATATTCTCCTCCCCTGATATTGAGAAGTGTATCAGTCTTGTTTGTGTTAGGACCCTACAATGTACCTTTTTACTCACACTTTTTGCTACCTTTACACCCTTGTTTCACTCACATTTAAACTCACATTATCACCTTGCCCTATCTTTCCAAAGGTATACAACGTCTCTTCTCTTTACTATATGTTTAATTTGTTTTGCATATAATTTTACATTACTCTCATACTTAACCATTGATCATAAATGTATAAGTGTTGAAACAGTTCGAACTGCAGATTAGCATTGAGGCTTGTTGCTGAAACAGTGAAATCATGCAAACCCTGTGGATGAAACAGTCTGTGGACAACGATGCTGAAACAACAACTCACATAGAAGAAGCTATTACACAGTCTGTGGTCTATGATGTTGAAACAACAACTCACACAGAAGAAGCTGTTACACCCTCTGTGGTCTACGATGCTGAAGCAACAACACAACTGTTACATTGACCACAACAACCACACATTGAGCTAGCATTAACCATCGCTGTTGCATGAGACCAAGTTGCTAAAACATTCAGAATGCAAATCTCGTGGCTGAAACAGCCCGCGATTTGTGATTTTGAAACAACATACAACAACAGTAACAAGAAGAAAAATAAAGAAGCTGTTACTCCAGCCGCAACAACAACACCTCACTCAGTACTTGTAATAGCATTCTTTTATGGGAGACTAGGATACCCTATTCTAGTATAGAAATCAGATCTGACTAAGAATAGGATTTAGATGTGCAAATGTAATTTGATGATCAAATTGTATCGAGGGGATTCTCCTCTTTAAATAAGAGGAAATCATCATTAGAGAGGACCTTCTTTTTAGCTAAGAAATGATTTTACAGAGAAGGACGTGTTTTACTTCAGATTGTAATATGATACAGTTGATAGATGAATAAAAGACTGTTCTGAGCGTTTCTCGCTAGTTCCTTTCGTTTCAGGGGAATCTTGTGAGAAGGGAGGTCCCACCTTATTCACAAGATTCACCCATTATCTTTGTAGTGTGTTAGTGTTATTTCTGTTCATGCCTTGATTAAATTGTGTTTTGCTGAAACACTACTTTACTGAACTCTGTTGTGTTGAAACTCTGCTTTACTAGTTGTTACATTGTTTTCTTATAATTCATGCTTGGGTAACTGTTGATCATTCTAGTTAGCAATCTTGTTTGGAGAATTTATGAAAGTGTGATAATCAGGGATAGGTGTTGAAGGTTCCTACTTGGGGAATAGGGTCTTGTTCTCTTTTAGAGATAGTTAGCCTTCAGTCCATGTCGATTATTTCAATTAGTAATGAGTTCATGAAAGTGTGCTAATCAGAAACAGGTGTTGAAGATTCCTTCTTGAGGAATAGGGTCTTGTTCTCTGTTAAGAAGAAGTTAGTCTTCAGTGTGTGTCAATCATTTCAATTAGCAATGAGTTCATAAAAGTGTGGTGATCAGAAACAAGTGCTGAAGATTCCTTCTTTGGGAATAGGGTCCTGTTCTCTATTATAATATAATTGGTCTTTCCTTTTGCAGTGTCCTGAAAGATTTCTTTTCCAGGTTTTTATTTTCTTAATGTAATCCAGGATTCTTTG
Source organism: Picea engelmannii (assembly GCA_009831015.1). Classification (NCBI taxonomy): domain Eukaryota; kingdom Viridiplantae; phylum Streptophyta; class Pinopsida; order Pinales; family Pinaceae; genus Picea; species Picea engelmannii. The sequence goes on along the minus strand of ML785080.1, from coordinate 440,655 downwards.
GACAATTATTTCTTTAAACATTGAACTCTGCAATAGGTAGATTTCTTTCCTGTAATTCAAGTTAGAACTTCAGTTTGTTCAAGACAAAGTGTGATTAATATGCTTTTACTACAACTCTAGGTTGCTTTTGAGATTGAGCATATATAGTGCATGATTACCTTTGAAATAAACAGACTTCCCTGGGTTGACAATTTATGTAGCACTTGATTGTTTAGTTAAATAAGCAATTATAGTGACCAATAGTTTGTTTTGAAGATTTCCCTACGTTAGGTTTTTCTACACCTCTCTCTGTTAAAATTTTAGCTGCCCAAGAAGTAGGCACTTCATCTCCTTCTCAGACATTAACATCCTCTTCCAAGACTCCATCTGCTATTGTGAAGACTGAAATCTCCCCTTTGTCCTTTTCTCTTTCTCCTAATCTGCACATAGCCAGATCTCCTTCTCCTACTTGTTCACCTAGAATCCAAAATCAAATGGCAGTTGTTAACCCCCCTGCAAATAGGATGGATGCCATAGTGGCTACAAGATATGCCCCTCTAGTCTTGCCTCAGCCAATGAATGCTCTTTCCCCTGGAGATTATTTGAAATACATGCCCAAGTTTACAGGAGAAGAAGATATAACAACTGAGGAACATCTTTCTACTTTCTATAGCTATGCAAATAACCAAAATATTGAAAATGAATATGTTTGGACGAGAGTTTTCATCCAAAGCATTTTTGGTGAAGCTAGTAAGTGGTTTAGGGGTCTGGCCACTGGATCCAGTATGGGTATTGAGGCATTGGATGAACCCTGCTTGAGGCACTCAGGTGAAAAAAAGGATTTTCTATATTATATCACTAAATTTGGATCTTTGAAAAGGAAAGAAGGAGAGTCTGTCTTTGACTTTTCTAAAAGGTTTAACAAAATGTACATGAAGATCCCTGATGAGATCAAACCCACCGAAACCATGGAAAAAATCACTTATGCCAGTGCTTTTGACTTCGAGTTCTACCTTCTATTGAGAAAGAGAAGGCCACCTTGCTTAGTTCATATGCAGGATGCTGACTTAGAGGTAGAATCCAACATAATTTCTTCAGATAAGGTCAGGGAAAAATCTGACAGAGATAGGAGAAAAAACAGAGCTAAAGGTTCCACTTCTGACTCTCTTATTGTTCATTCACAGGTAGATGAGTTGACCAAATTAGTAAAGTCCCTTTCTACTGAGATCGAGAAGTTAAAATCAGAAGGAAGACAACCATATAGAAATGCTCAGAACTCTGAAAATAGAGGTAATTTCTAGAGACCCAACAATGCTCCCCAAATCCTTCCTAGAGAACCCAAAAATAGAGAGAGAGATGATCAAAGGATTCAAGCTCATTTTTAGAATAATATGGTTGTTGATGAAGAAGAAGAGGAGGTAGAGGTTGATCCTCAGATTCACTGTTTAGGTGATTCATCCCCATCCCCACACTCGAATCAATCCTCTTATGAGCAATCTTTAATGGATATTCAAATCAATGAGTTAAGGAAGGGAGAAAAAATGAAGGAAAATGCTAGTAGATATAATCTAAGATCTAAGAAGAATGAAGAAAAAAGTGTTTCCCCTAATCAGCCTATTCAGAAAGAAAATTCTTCCAAGACTGTGACAGTGAGAAGCAAGGAAAAAGATTTTCAAAACCCACAACTTCTTATCAGAAATCCTCCTCCTGAAACCAAAGAGATTCTGAAACCTTCCCCCTCCTTTAGTTTTGAGAATGAGATCCATAAAATTAAGATCCATGTACCAATTTTGGAATTGATAAAAAATGAAGAATTTAAAAAATATCTGACCAAAATGTTACAACCCGATGCCTCTCCTAATTCCACTAATTCAATAAATCTGCAATATGAAAAAATAGTTGTGATTTTAGGCCCTTTGATAGAAGACAAATATGACTCATCCCCTCCCTTCTATACTTCTCTCAATATTCATGACAAGGTGTTACATAACTGTCTTTTGGATTTAGGGGCCTCCCATAATCTTATGCCAAAATCGGTTATGGATGAACTTGGACTAGAAATCACCAAAACCTATCATGAATTATATTCTTTTGACTCTAGGAAAGTAAAATTTCTGGGGGTCATTAAGGATATGGTTGTGACTCTATTTCAGCTTCCCATGAAAAGTATACTTATGGATGTTGTGGTGGCTGATGTTCCTCCCAAGTTTGGCATGCTCTTGTCAAGGTCTTGCATAAAAATACTTGGAGGAACCTTGCAGATGGATCTCTCATATGCAACTATCCCAGTGTTTGGTGGGGATCATAGAAGACTTTACAGAGAAGCCCATCTATATTACATTATTAGTGATGAAGAAAACCCTGCAAATCATCTTGTTTTTTCTCTTGATACCGATTTGGGCTCCAACATTTTGCAGCTCATTGATGCTCCTGAAACTCCTCTTGAAATAAGAAAAAAGTCTGCTACCTTGTCTGAAGAACCTCCTCTAACCAATTATGTTTGGAATATGTTCTTTGATTGAGCCTCTTCTAAGGAAGGTGTCGGTGCTGGAGTGTTCTTTGTCTCACCAACTCAGGAAACCATATCTTTGTCATACAAACTAGAATTTGAAACTACCAACAATGTGGAAGAGTATGAAGCTCTTGTTTTGGGCTTGAGAGATGCAAAGGATATGGGGATTAAAAAATTGTCAGTATTTGGAGATGATGAATTGATAGTCCATCAAACCAAAAATCTTTTCCAAACTAAGTACCCTAGGCTTAGATCTTATAGAAATGAAGTATGGGACCTAGTGGAGAATTTTTTCTATGAGTATGAAATCTCTTTTATTCCACGAGAAGAGAATTCTATGGCTAATTCTTTGGTTGTATCAGCAAGCAATTTCAGGATACCCATACTGCCAAAACTCAAGTATGATGTAGAATTCAAATATAGGCCTTCTATACCGAACAATGTCAAATATTGGAAGGTGCTTGAAGATGATTTAGAACTTAAAAATTTTCTTGAGTCTGTTGATGAATTTGTTGCATTACACATTGATCAGGATCTTTATTTTGAAATTACTCCATATGATGATGTTTTCCATAACATAATTGTTAATCATCATATTGTGCAGCTACCTAACAACCATATTCCAAAAGGACTAGTTCCTTTGGAAAAATTATTTGATGAAAATGATGTGGCAGTAAAAGGGAAAGTGTCTACTAACGATGCTGATATAACTGAGTGCAATTTGGGAACATAGAAGAATCCAAAATATGTCAAGTTGTCAAGAAGCCTATCAAGAGAGAAGAGGGTTGAATATGTCAAATTGTTGAAGGCGTTTGCTGATGTATTCGCGTGGACTTACAAAGATCTCTAAACTTATGACACAAACATTATAGAGCACAAGATTCCATTAAAAGAAGAGACTAGGCCCTTCAAGAAAAATTTGAGGCAAATCAATCTTATGTTACTGCCTGTCATAGAGAAGGAGGTAAAAAAATCTTTTAGATGCAAAAATTATTGTTCCTTTGAGATATTCTGAATGGGTGGCTAATTTGGTCCCCGTGAGGAAAAAGAATGGAGAAATCAGACTCTGTGTCGATTTCCAAAATCTGAACAGAATTTCTAAAAAGGATAATTACCCTTTGCCCAAGATGGAGCATATATTATAGAGGGTGCCAGCTGTAGCTCGGATTTCTATGGTTGATGGTTTTCTGGCTACAACTAGATTTTTGTTTTGCCAAAGGATAGAGAGAAGGAAAATTTTACCACTCCTTGGGGTACATTCATGTATGACAAGATTCCCTTTGGTTTGATGAACGTGAGGGCGACCTTTAAATGAGCTATGGACATAGCATTTATTGGGGAGAAGGACAATTTTGTTGTTATCTACTTAGATGACATAACTATGTTCTCTTAATCTGATGAAGAGCATTGTGATCATTTAAGAAAGGTATTCTTAAAATGCAGAAAATTTGGCCTCTCTTGGAATTCGAAAAAGTCATTGTTTTCCATGAAGGAAAGAAAATTATTGGGGCATATCGTGTTAGCTAAAGGAGTGAGGATTGATTCCAGCAGGGTTGAAGCCATACTGACCTTAGCACTTCCTAGATCTAAAAAGGAAGTTCAATCTTTTCTAGGAAAGGTTAATTTCTTGAGAAGGTTTGTGCCGAATTTTGCTGAGTTTCTCAAGTATATCATAGCCATATTGAGGAAAGATAATGAAATCAAGTGGACTGTTGAGGCTCATAGTTCTTTTGATCAAATAAAGAAAGCTTTGACGGAATCCCCAGTCCTAGTTAGCCCAGACAACTCCAAGGAATTTCTTATTTTTTATTTTTCCTCTTTTGATACAGTAGCAACAGTTTTGTTGTAGAAGAACTCTGAAGGCTTAGAGCAGCCCATTGCCTTTTTCAGTCGAGCTTTGAGAGATGCATAATTAAAATATGACATTATGGATAAGCAATCATATGCACTAGTTAAATCTCTTAAGTCCTTCAGATTTTATGTGTTGCATTCAAGAGTTATTGCTTATGTTCCATCAACTGTTGTAAAATAAATTCTTATTCAGCCTCATATTGATGGAAAACGCAGCAAATGGATTGCTAAGATCCTTGAATTTGATTTAGAAATTAGGCCTACCAAATTGGTCAAGGGCCAGGGTTTAGCCAAGATGTTGGTTGAATCAAATTGCTCAGCATTGGGAGTAAATTTCATTGGCTCATGTTCAGAAAAGCAACAGACTGAATTAAACAACAGAGGTGGTCAAGCCAACCCTGCATTGACAAATTGTAGTTGGTACAAGGACATTATATTTTTCTTCTAGAATCTACAACCTCCAAGTGATATGGAAAAGAACAAGGGGAGAGCATTAAAACTCAAATCGATAAAGTATTGCTTGGTTGATCAATTTTTTTATTGGAAGGATCCATTGGGAGTGCTATTGAGATGCCTAGATCCGCAAGAGGCCCAAAGGATTATGTCTAATTTTCATGACAGTTTGTGTGGGGGGCATCATTTTTAGAGGAATACTGCCTACAAGATTCTTAGGGCTAGGTATTTTTGGCCGAATCTGTTCATAGATGTTTTTGCTAAGATCAAAGCATGTGTTAAATGTCATAAATTTTCTCAAAAGCAACAACTTAAGTCTTTGCCATTAAAGCCAATAGCAGTTTCAGGACCTTTTCAACATTAGGGCTTAGATTTTATCAGGGAAATTCATACCACTTCCAGTGGTGTTGGAAGCCAATTCAATTTTTCAATTGCCCTATAAGCTGCCTACACCTTTGTCTTTTGAATTTCAAGTTATCGTCGCATTTTGCAAATAAACGATATTTTCATTCTTTGCGACATTTGCAAATTGGTCTCCATTTAGTTTTCACGACTGTAAGCGTGAAAACTCCTCCATCGTCACTCGAACTGTCATGATATTTTATTGATATTTTGAATGGCACTTACCTTTGGATTATCATTAAGTGGCTAAGAGATTTTCAAACTGTCCCTATTGCCTATTCACACTAAATTGCGCAACTTGATTTTTATTTAATTGGTAAGGCATTGAGCATGTGAATTTATGGGTTATACTTATTTTTATGAATTGCATAGGGGTCATAGTTTACTTTGTTTTATATGATGTGATCCTTACTGTTATAGTTCTTGCCTTGTCGATTTTATGCAAACGATTGTCACAATGTTTTAAACCTTTGATTAAAATGTTTGATTATGCAATGGCGCGTTGGTTAAACATATGGGTTTGATTTCACATTTGAATATTCATGGTTTGAAATATGGTAAATGGTGCATTGGTATATCGTTTATCGTTTGATTTTTGGGTCGGCTGAATAATATGATTTGAAATATGTTATGATTGTTTCAATAGAGGGTTAATACGTTGGTTGTACTTTGCAATTACTATTTTGCATGGTGGTAAGTGATTCCACCACCCTCGCATGTGCACATTAATGCCTCCCCTTTGATCGTTCATAGTGGTTACACTGAATGACCCTGTGTGCTGGTGTTTTTGACCCAACCCTTACCATGTGCTCGCACCATGGCTCCAGTCGTGAGGGCCAAACCGAATGGTAGCCAGGCTCTGTTGATGTTCAACAGTGCCTGTGCTGACCTTGAGGAATTTGGGTGGCTCTCGTTCATACATAAATTTGATGGTTTTAACCTCGACGTTGCTAGGAAATTCACATTGACCTTTGATGGTTGTCGAGACAAGGTCGAGGATGTTCAATTGAAAATTGACGAGCAATTTCTCAGTTTAGCTACGGGTTTACCTATCATTGGGCAGAGATGGTCCAAAAACTGCAAGGTAGAAGAAGTCCCTTGGGATTTTCTCTTTCGGTCGCGCAAGGTTAGTTCCTGTGACAAGGGTTTACCCGTGACCATGCTGAAGCAGCGATGGCATGACTTGTTGATGGTTATCAAGTAGTTCATCACCTGCGAGGGTCGGTATGGGTTTGTTTTCTTACACCACCTTCGTCTGATTATGGTTTTTATGGGTTTTGAGCTTAATATGCCATACTATCTACATAGAAGCCTATTCAAAATGTCTAAGAAGTATAAAAGGAACCAGGCTGATATCAACCTCTTTCACTATGGGCTGGTTAAAATGATTGTTGTTTGTCACCTGGGGTTACACCGAGATTGTTGGGATGATTTTCTTGTGTGCAATAATTTTGTGGATTCAAATCCACCACAGGTTGAAAAACCTATGGTGAATGAGGATAAAGCTATACCCCCGATTTCCTATAGTATCCTTTTACCTAAACCCTTACCCGACTCACCCATCGACCTACCCCACTCTGTGACCAAGGATATCGAATTTGTTAAGCCTGTGGAGAGGAAGCCCAAAGCCAAACCTACTGCAAACGCCAAAGGAAAAAAGAATGCGCAGCTAATCTCTCGAATGGCGAGGAATAAACCTAAACCCCCGATCGTATATCTAATCCCTCTCCTGCTCTGTCGAAGTCTACTATGCCACCCTGTGATCAGTGCGGGTTATGGTTAGAGAGATACTATCTTGATGTGCCTATGCTACAGTCATAGATTAAATCTTTGGAGGACCACGTTACACTGCTTACCCATCAAAAGGATGAGTTGCAATCGGCCACAGCTGTGGTGAATTCTAAGCTGGCGTAATTGGTTAGCCTCGTCACACAGGTATGTGTAATATCAATCATTTTTGTAAATAGTATGAGTTTATATAACAACTCAAGTTTGGTTTGAATAGCTCTGTTCAGCATTGATTGGTTTAGTTACATTGTATACTCAGCCTTGCTTTGACTGAATGGAATTCTGTTTAGTTTTGATTAGATTTTAATCGATCCAATTTGATTTGATTTGGATTTGAGTTGTTTGATTTTAGCTAAAATGAATGCTCTGTCAATTGGAGTCGTTTGTATCTGTTATAGACACAAGTTGTTTCTCCTATGTCGATTCTGAACACGATCACATTTCGTTTTGATTTCGTTATAATGTATATTCTTTTATTGGTAACAAGTGTGATATGGTTAACTGTTACGATTTTATTTCCATATGACTTTCGACCAACTTGAATACCGTTTGGATTATTGTTAATATGATGTTGTATGATTTCACCCAAATCGTGAATGAATTCAATCCGTAACAGTTATGTGAAACCTAGCTGATTAATTCGTATTGGTTTGCTGTTGGATCGACCCAATTGGTGGTTGGATTTGTAATAGCAATGATTATTCAGTTACAAAGTGATTTGTTAAAAGAGATTGGATTCACTGTTATTCTATATTCAACTCAGTCACGATTTGTTTCTATTGTTACCCAGTTTATGATTATCACTTCTGTCGACTTGGCGATGGTTGTGATCGCTATCATTTGACCCTGTCTGTTGACTGTATAATGCCCAACGATTGAAATCTATGGCGAATTTTGTTTGATATTATATTGTTATATTTACCCATGATCGTAACAGTCTTGCCATCTTTGTATTTAATCAAAACGACATGAATATTATGATGCATTATTATAGCCATAACGAATAGATTATGATGGTGGTGGATTACATCCTATCACACACGATAAGATTCACTATGGATTTCATGTGATATGGAACAGTCTTGTTACTGTTTGACCCGCTTTTGTGGTGAAAGAAAAACAGAGTATTCTTACCCATGTTTTCCATTGAATCATTTTTGAATAATAAAATCATTTGAATCATTAGTGATTCATTTTCAATGTTTATTGAAAGAAGATTGGTTTGGATTATTTTTAAAAAAGATCTGATTTGATTTCTATCTGATCCTGTATGTTATTTTAGACTAGCTACAGAATCAGATGATTCTGTAGCTAAGTCTGTAGAATCAAATTTTTATTGTTTTTCTAATGAAATATTTTTCTAACTTGATATGTTTGGTCTATTTCAAATGAATTCGAAATTGCAGTGGATATGATGAGAAGTTAGGGGATATTTCAAAGATCTCACTTGCATTTTAGTTTCCTAGTTTAGCCGATTTTGGGATATTTCCCAGATTATGTAAAACTGCTTGATATTATCCACAGGGAGGTTTTACCCTGTGGATAAACTTATATATACTTATTATTTTTGTAATAATGATCATCCTCATTCGTGGGAAAACAAGGATATGGAATTTTAATACAGACTGAAGCAGAATTTGGTGTTTTTTCACAGCTTTAGATTCACATTATATCAACATTTTGTTGCATGTTGTGTATATCAATTTGTATTTGGTTAATGACTACTTTAGATATCTTAATCATGTGCAAATGATATAATATTAATCACTGCAATCCATATCTATTTTCTTCCAAGTGTATAAAAGACATAACAATTGTTTAGTTCAGTTTGTGAATGACAGGTTTATCTTCTTCATAAGTTGAATTATCAAATATAAGTTTTTTTCATAACAGGTTTCCCTTATTGCAGAGATTTATAATCATAAGATTGTTATGATTTTTTATGTCTTGTTTGTCCTGTTAACAATTCAAAGAGCAGCGCAGCCTATCATTTACGAGAATCTTTTGGACTAACCGGTGCAAGTTTACTTCCGCCGAACAACTTCAAAGTTATCATACACAAGACAAATTAGGAGCGCTTCCAGGTCAGTTAATCTTTTCCTTGCTATTTTCATTAAGTAGTTTAGTTTATATATAAGTTTAATTAGATTTATATTATATTGTTTAATTTCAGTAAATATATTAGATCGTTTAATTTCAGTAGTTTTATTTCTTTTTCATAAAATATAAAAATCAAAAAACATATATGGTTGTCTTAGGACAGAAAGTACATGAGTTTTACAGGTTTTATTCAAATCTGCAACTGTGTATATTGTACATTTGTGAATAAGTTGTAATTTAACTGGAAGTTAGACGGTTAATTGTTAGAGTTAGAATAATAGTAATTAGTAGTTAGTATATAGAATAGTTAGAGTAGTTTATATTTAGTTTTAGTTTAATTTAGTAGTTTGTTTTATTAACTTTAGTTAGTTTTAGTTAGTTTTATTTGTTTTAGTTAGATTAGTTAGTTTAGATTAGTTTTCTCTTTGGTTTTCTAAATACCTTAGGGTGGCCAACTGAGTCGTTAAACTCGTCAAGGTGGTTCATTCCAAGCAGATTGGGTTATTAGACAACCCCGGACCAGTTCCACTCTCTCAATTGACGAAGAGACAATTTTGCCTGTCAACAAATGGTGCTAGAAGGAGGGCCTGAACTTAATTAATGGCACGAGGTGGTCACGAGACTCCTCCCCCCCCTAATCGCTAACTTATAGTGACTAGAAGTCGTTCACACGATAATATTCCCCTTCAAACAACAACTACTTCAACCGAAGATCCACAGATCACAGTTGAGCCAACAACCCCTAATCCTACAGGTGGTGACTTGGAAGAGATTGTCCATCGATCTCTTATTAAAACACATAGTGCCTTAGCTAGTTTGAGGCAACCAAACTATCTGTGAGGTCGACCTTTAGACTTCTCTGATATCAGAGAACAATTAGGTGACACTAACCTCACTGTGAATCCTACATAACCAAACACAAATCCTGTTGCAGGAGGATCTGGGATACCTCCTTCACCACCTCCCTCATCTCCTTCCTCTTCTGGAGGAGATTCCTCTTCTAACGAAGGCAATTCACCTTCTCGTCCTTCCACACCCACTACCCCAATGGCAAATCAGAACAACCCTGCTAGACCCTGGTTGGACCAAGATGTTGTAGCTATACCTGGAGCCTAGCACCCTTTACCTAAGCACCCGGAGAAATGGCTTCCTAAGTTTGATCCTAATTCAAAACAGATAGCCGAAGATCATATCAAAAAATTTATGTTAGCCATCAGACTCCGTAATGTTGAACATGAAAACGTTGTCTGTAGGTTGTTCCTGTATACCTTTGAGGGTAACGCATCCACTTGGTACTTTTCCCAACAGCCCCATACAATCATGTCTTGGGAAAAGTTTGAGTCATGCTTTTTGGAAAAATTCGGAGATGCTAAACCTCCGGAAGTCTTAGTCATGGATCTTTCGAGCTTAAAAATGAACCCAAAAGAAAAAGTTAAAGATTTTAATCAAATATTCTTAACGCTTAAAAATCGAATCCCTGCAGATTCTATGCCTGCTGAGAATCTTGTGATAGCTTACTACACTAAAGCTCTACATCAAAGTATAGCTATTTGGGTTAAACGTTCTAAAAATGCCACATTGTTAGAAGCCTTCGAAGAGGCTACTCAAATTGAAAAAGAGATACTTAGCCTGAAGGATTCATCTAGCAACGAAACTAAGACTGTTTCTTCTTCTAAAAAGAAGATTGAAATTCTCCCCAGACCACCACAAAGCAAAACACAACCTGAAAACTCTGATTTGGAAAATTTAACGAAAGTTGTTAAAAAATTATCTAATCAAGTTATAGACCTAAAAAGGTCTACTGAAGAAGCTTCCTCGAGTAAAGGACCCTACAAACCTCCTTTCCGAAATCCTTTTTCTACCAACCAACCCAATCCAAACCCCGAAGGCTTGAACCTAGAAAGTTTGCAATGTGCTCTTCAGAAAATTATATAAGCCCAAGATAACTTGATGCCTCCTGAAATTCCTCAGGAGGAAGTAGAGCAAGAAACTGTTCAAGAATAAGAGTCTTCTCCAAACATCTTTGGACACTTCTTAGATACCATCTTCCAAGCCAACTTCAAGACTGTTCACCCTTACAACACTAGGAGTAAGACAACAAATAAACCTCCTGCCGAAAACACTACAACTTTGCCTCCAAAGCCATCTAAATCAGTAGAAACTAAACACAGTAATGGCAGCCCTAAATTAGATTATGATTTTGTTGAATATCTTAAAAAATTAAGGGCTAACATTTCTATTTATGAGTTGTTGAAATTTCCGTTTTTGTTACAAAAGATTTTGCAAAATATTTTAGAAAATGGAAAGAATGGTAATTCAAATGGTAACAAGGTTGTGCAAAGCAAAGTTCCACAGAAGACTTCCACCAAAAATAATCCCGATTCTCAAGATAAAGGGAGCCTTCCTGCAACCCCTGTAAATAATGTAAATAGTGTAAATAATATAAATAATTCAGATAAAGTAGTCTTAGAAACTGCGAGTAAGAAACGACAAGCTACTACTCTAAGTACTCGCAAAAATGTACCTCCTTTTCTTTTAACTTTCGAAATCTTCAACAGAAATGTGCATAATTGTATGGTTGACTCAGGGGCGTCATCAAATGTGATGCCTTGGTCAGTCTGCCAAAAGATTAACGCTGAAGTGGAACCATCTTCTTTGAAAATCATACAACTTGATCGAACAGATGTAAAAGTTATAGGCGAACTAAAAAATGTATTGATTAGATTATCGTCTAACCCAAAAGTTCATCAGGTTATTGATATAATTGTGGTGGATATTCCAGAAGTGTATGGAATCTTTTTGAACAGGGACTGGTCGGAGCAGCTACATGGTTACTTCACGACGGACTGGTCTCACTTATGGCTTCCAGAGAATGGTAAGCCCAACAAGATCAGAGTGAATCATGAGCGTTACCTCAAGTTCACGATCACGGATTTGAATGACCCTAATGAACCATACACACCTCCTGCTGATTCACCTGAAGTCCAAGGGATGGACACCTACTTCGGAAATTTCATGGCTGAAGTTTCACCTATCAAAAATCCAGAACAACAGTCCGAGATCATAGCATACATGCAACCAACAGCCTCTATGCAACAGTCCCATGAGCCCGATGGAAATCAAATTTGGTCCCTATATTTCGATGGTTCCAAGTCTAAAGAAGGAGCTGGTGCAGGCTGTGTCATTATCGATCCGGCAGGTAACAAAACATTATTGCCTTGTAGGCTAGAATTTGAGTGTACTAACAATACTGCAGAATATGAGGCTTTACTGCAAGGTCTCAGAAAATCCTTGGACATGCACATTCAAAATCTGGTTGTATTCGGCGACTCTGAGATAGTGGTTAGGCAGGTAAGAGATTATATACACTGTCTTACCCCGCATCTCAAATGTTACCAGTCTGAGGTATGGAGTTTAATGAACAAATTTTTTGCTTTTAATATAAATTCCATTCCTAGATTAAATAATGTTGAAGCAGATCTACTAGATAATGTTGCCTCTAAACTTATTCCTGTAGAAGGCTTATCCCCAAACGCATTCTCCATGGAGCTATTGTTTCGATCATCTGTTCATGACAATATCACAAATTGGAGGGTATTTGACGATGATCAACAGATCATTAACTTTCTGCACATGGAAGAAACCTTTCAAGGCGCAGTGATAGATGAACAAACGCACACCAACAATTTGCACGACTTTACGGTAATACCTAGTCCGAAATCTCCTGAAGCTCTATCAGACATGGTAAATTTCATACCCAAATCTGTTGTTAGATTAGAAAAGTTTTATGATTTTGAAGATAAATTTAAAAAGATGGTCAATTGCAAAACCTATAGTTCCTCATTGTCTTATGAAAAAGTCAATTTAGGAACTAGCGAAATCCTCAGTGTATCAATCTAGGCATGGGATGTTCTAAGCAAGAAAAAGTTGCTTTTGTTAAATTATTTAAAGAATTCAAGGATGTCTTTTCATGGACTTACGATGATCTTAAAACATTTGATCCTAATATTATACAAACTGTCATCCCGATGAAGCCCCAAACCTTACCCTTCCAACAGAAACTGAGGAAAACGCATCCTAAACTAGAACCGACCGTTCAAAAAGAATTGAATAAACTCCTAATTGCTAAAATAATTTTTCCTGTTAGACACACTCAATGGGTATCCAACCTCGTCCCAGTTCGGAAGAAAAACGAGGAAATTCGACTTTGTGTCGATTTTTGAAACCTCAACAAAGCGTCTGACAAAGATAATTATCCTGTCCCACCCATGGAACAGATTCTTCAACAAGTATCTGGTTTCGAGAGGCTATCCTTACTGGATGGTTTCTTCGGATATAACCAAGTCTTGATGTCTCCGCCAGACCAGCTAAAAACTACCTTCCGTACCCCGTGGGGCACTTATGCTTGTCGCAAAATGCCCTTTGGATTGATTAATGTCGGTGCTACCTTTCAGAGAGCAATGGACATTACTTTTAGAGGCTTAATCAATCATTCCATTGTATTTTACTTAGATGATGTGACCGTTTACTCTAAAAACAAAGACGATCATCTAGCTCACTTACGAGTCATTTTGCTACGATGTTGTAAATACGTCATCTCCCTGAACCCCAAGAAGTCCATTTTTGCAGTAAAACAGGGTAAATTACTAGGATTCATTGTGTCTAGTGATGGAATGATTATTGACCCCGAGAGGACTCAATTCATCGCTAAACTCCCCCCACCTACCTCCAAGAAATCCATGCAGTCTTTCCTAGGCCAGATTAATTTCGTGAGAAGATTTGTCCCCAGTTTCTCCGAAATGGTTAGGCCTCTCCAGAACCTAATTAAGAAGGACACCCAATATCACTGGGGATCCACAGAAAACCAAGCTTTCAATGCTATAAAGAAGGCCATAATAGATGCTCCATCTCTCATGAGCCCTGATTTCTCTCAAGATTTTACACTCTATACTTTTGCCTCTGATCGTTCCTATGCCGCAATCCTAACTCAGAAGAATTCCTAGAACAATGAAGTACCCATCGCCTTTATGAGCTCTACTTTCAAAGGTGTCGAACTTAACTATCCAGCAGTTGATCGGCAAGCCTACGCTATTTTTAAAGCATTTAAGAATTTTTGGTCCTATCTTTTGAAGTCAAGGAAGAAAGTCATTGTCCCCTACCCTGCCGTAAGGAACTTGTTAGTGCAAAAAGAGTTAGGAGAGAAAAGAGCCAACTGGGTCACCTCCTTACAGGAGTATGAATTAGAGATCACCCCAACATAGATCGTGAGAGGCCAAGGCTTGTGTAAGTTGGTTGTTGATTCAGAAATAGGACAACAAGAAGATAGTGATACGTCAAACCTAGAACAACGCGATCAAAGTTTGATTTGTTGTGCACAAAACCTCGTAAGTCCTTGGTACGACGATATTAGATTCTGTCTTAAACATGGATCAACACCCCGTAACCTTGACCCTGCCAAGAGAAGATCGTTGAGACTAAAGTATTCCTCCTTTCATCTAGTTAACGGTATACTTTTTCGTCAGAATTTTGACGGCGTACTGATGTGCTGCCTCGAAAAAGACGAAGCAGAAAGAGTCTTTCTTGAGTTGCATGCAGGAGAAGCTGCTGGTCACTTCAGTGGTGATACCACTTCTCATAAGGCTTTAAGAGTTGGTTACTACTGGCCTACACTTTTTAGGGACGCCCATGCCTTGTGTCGTAAATGTATCATCTGTCAGAAAGCATCAGGGCGGCTACAAAAACCAACCTTTCCCTTGCAACCTGTTTCAGTCGATTCTCCTTTCCAACAATGGGGCCTTGATATCATAGGTCCTATTAACCCTCCATCCTCACAATAGCACAAATATATTGTGACAGCCACTGACTATTTTACTCGATGGTCTGAAGCCGTCGTGCTAAGAACTGTTAACACAAGTCAGGTGATTGCTTTTTTGAATTCGAATATCATCACTCGTTTCGGTATCCCTGATTGTCTAGTCTTTGATAATGCTTCATAATTTTCTTCTCTTGATATGAGTGAGTTCACTTTGGAGAAAGGAATAAAGCTGAAGTATTCTGCTAGTTACTACCCCCAGGGCAATGTCTTAGCAGAATCAACTAACAAGAACTTGATCAAAATTATCAAGAGAACCATGGCTGAAAATCACAAGAACTGGCACAATGCACTGTTGAATGCACTATGGGATGATAGGGTAACACCCAAAGCCGCTATAGGTAACTCCCCCTTTTTTCTTGTTTATGGCAGGGAAGCCATACTGCCACCTCACATTCTTCTTCCTTCGCTTCAATTGTCGAAAAAAGTCCAACAAGAAGATTGTCCTCCTTTAGAAAGCCACATTAACACTTTGATGAAGTTAGAAGAAGTAAGAACCCAAGCTAAGTGTAAGTTAGATCAACATCAACAATTGATTAAAAGCTGGTTCGATTCTAATTCTGCTTCTGATATGAATTTTGAAGTAGGCGATCTCGTCTTAAAATGAGACAAACCACGCGAAGGAAAGGGTGAGCACACCAAGTTTCAAAATTTATGGCTTGGGCCATTTTTAATTGCTGAAAAGTTGGGTCCTAGTTCCTTTCGATTGCAGAATCTTGAAGGGCAGCTTGACACCTATCCGGTGAATGGCCAAGCCCTGAAAAAATACTTCGCTTGATTACTACCCTTGTATATTATGTAAATATTTCCTTTTGTTTTTATTTTTCCTTTGTTTTTGTGTTTGGTTTTGATTTGATTGATCAGTTTTTTGTGTGTTTGTTGAAAAGATATGCATACCTATGCATTGAGCCGTTCAGACAAAGACCATAGAAAATTTCTTCACTGAAATGACTTTTGAAAGTTTGTACGAACATCAGTGATATATTCATGGAATTGTTATCTATGTTGGAAAATTTTGTTGTTTGAAAGAAGTTCACTAATTTCAATCTCTGAGAAAAGTTTGTCATGATCATCTATTATCTTTTTACGTTGTCCCTTTTCCGTAAAGGAATGAATCAAAAAGATGTCTCCCTATCATAGGAAGTGTTTTAGAAATAAAACATCTCTAGAGATTAATAAAGGACAGTGTTAAAAAATTCTGATGAGGTCTAAAAAAATATCTTAAGAAATCAAGATTATCAGCGTCACCCCACTCAGCTATATATATACAAAAGAAAACAAAATAAAAATATTAATAAGAGCTGTGGGAAGTGTTTGTAAACCCGTCGGGATACTGAACAGGTCCGCTGGCAGCGGGTAAATGCAAGCATGACGCCAAGACAACTTTGTCGGGGTACTGAACAGGCCTGCTGGTAGCGAAGCAATGTCGGGTACATGAAAATATGTAGAAAAATATAAAACCTATTTAATGTCCTTTATTCTGATCTAGAACTTCTTGATAGGATACAGATGTCTGAGTGGGTTAAATGGAAACCCTGTCGAGGCTATGGACGCCTGCTGGCAGCAGTGGCCATGCCAACAATATTGAAGATTTTATCATTAATATCGTGACTTGTTGATCTTAAGATTGTTATTAGTTTTCTTATTTTAAAACATCGTTGGAAAAAAATGGTAAATGATGATGTTCGTACGATTTTCTGATTGTTTTTTTTGAGTTGAAATTTTCTTTGTTGTTCTAATCTGAATTTTATTTCTTTTGACAGAGATAACTGCTTCTCCCTGTGCGTCGCCATTGTTGGCAGCCAATTCAATTTTTCAATTGCCCTATAATATGCCTACACCTTTGTCTTCTGAATTTCAAGTTATCGTCGCATTTTGAAAATAAACGATATTTTCATTCTTTGCAACATTTGCAAATTGGTCTCCATTTAGTTTTCACGACTGTAAGCGTGAAAACTCCTCCATCGTCACTCAAACTGTCATGATCTTTTATTGATATTTTGAATGGCACTTACCTTTGGATTATCATTAAGTGGCTAAGAGATTTTCGAACTGCCCTATTGCCTATTCTTACTTTAATTGCGCAACTTGATTTTTATTTAATTGGTAAGGCATTGAGAATGTGAATTTATGGGTTATACTTATTTTTATGAATTGCATAGGGGTCATAGTTTACTTTGTTTTATATGATGTGATCCTTATTGTTATAGTTCTTGCCTTGTCGATTTTATGCAAACGATTGTCACAATGTTTTAAACCTTTGATTAAAGTGTTTGATTATGCAATGGCGCATTGGTTAAAAATATGGGTTTGATTTCACATTTGAATATTCATGGTTTGAAATATGGTAAATGGTGCATTGGTATATCATTTATCGTTTGATTTTTGGGAAAGTTGAATAATATGATTTGAAATATGTTATAATTGTTTCAAAAGAGAGTTAATATGCCGGTTGTACTTTGCAATTACTATTTTTCATGGCGGTAAGTGATTCCACCACCCTCGCATGCACACATTAATGCCTCCCCTTTGATCGTTCATAGTGGTTACACCGAATGACCCTGTGTGCTGGTGTTTTCGACCCAACCCTTACCATGTGCTCGCACCATGGATCCAGTAGTGAGTGCCAAACCGAATGGTAGCCAGGCTCTATTGATGTTCGACAGTGCCCATGCTGACCTTGAGGAATTTGGGTGGCTCTCGTTCATACAGAAATTTGATGGTTTTAACCTCGACATTGCTAGGCAATTCGCATTGACCTTTGATGGCTGTCGAGCCAAGGTCGGGGATGTTCAATTGAAAATTGACGAGCAATTTCTCAGTTTAGCTACGGGTTTACCTATCACTGGGCAGAGAGGGTCCAAAAACTGCAAGGTAGAAGAATTCCCTTGGGCTTTGCTCTTTTGGTCGCGCAAGGTTAGTTCCTGTGACAAGGGTTTACCCGTGACCATGCTGAAGCAGCGATGGCATGACTTGTTGATGGTTATCAAGCAGTTCATCACCTGCGAGGGTTGGTATGGGTTTGTTTTCTTACACCACCTTCATCTAATTATGGTTTTTATGGGTTTTGAGCTTAATATGCCATACTATCTGCATAGAATCCTGTTCAAAATGTCTAAGAAGTTTAAAAGGAACTAGGCTGATAGAAGCCTCTTTCACTATGGGCTGGTTAAAATGATTGTTGTTTGTCACCTGGGGTTACACCGAGACTGTTGGGATGATTTTCTTGCGCGCAATAATTTTGTGGATTCAAATCCACCACAGGTTGACAAACCTATGGTGAACAAGGATAAAGATATACCCCCGATTCCCTACAGTATCCTTTTACCTAAACCCTTATTCGACTCACCCATCGACCTACCCCACTCTGTGACCAAGCATATTGAATCTGTTAAGCCTGTGGAGAGGAAGCCCAAAGCCAAACCTACTGCAAACGCCAAAGGAAAAAAGAATGCGCCTCTAATCTCTCGAATGGCGAGGAATAAACCCAAACCCCCAATCATATATCTAAACCCTCTCCTGCTATGTCGAAGTCTACTGTGCCACCCTATGATCAATGCAGCTTATGGTTAGAGAGATACTATCTTGATGTGCCTATGCTACAGTCAAAGATTAAATCTTTGGAGGACCAGGTTACATTGCTTACCCGTCAAAAGGCTGAGTTGCAAGCCACTGATAAAAGACAAAGAACGATAGGCTCCATTTTATTCAAAAATGTGGAATCGGCCACAGCTGTGGTGAATTCTAAGCTGGCATAATTGGTTAGCCTCGTCACACAGGTATGTGTAATATCAATCATTTTTGTAAATAGTATGAGTTTATATAACAACTCAAGTTTGGTTTGAATAGCTATGTTCAGCATTGATTGGTTTCGTTACATTGTATACTCAACCTTGCTTTGACTGAATGGAATTCTGTTTAGTTTCGATTAGATTTTAATCGATCCGATTTGATTTGATTTGGATTTGAGTTGTTTGATTTTAGCTACAATGAATGCTCTATCAATTGGAGTCGTTTGTATCTGTTATAGACACAAGCTGTTTCTCCTATTTCGATTCTGAACACGATCAAATTTCATTTTGATTTCGTTATAATGTATATGCTTTGATTGGTAACAAGTGTGATATGGTTAATTGTTATGATTTTATTTCCATATGACTTTTGACCAACTCGAATACCGTTTGGATTATTGTTAATATGATGTTGTATGATTTCAACCAAATCGTGAATGAATTCAATCCGTAATAGTTATGTGAAACCCAGCCGATTAATTCATATTGGTTTGATGTTGGATCGACCTGGTTATTGGTTGGATTTGTAATAGCAATGATTATTCAGTTACAAAGTGATTTGTTAAAAGAGATTGGATTCACTGTTATTCTATATTCAACTCAGTCAAGATTTGTTTCTATTGTTACCCAGTTTACAATTATCACTTCTATCGACTTGGTGATGGTTGTGATCGCTATCATTTGACCCTGTCTGTTGACTGTATAATGCCTAGCGATTGAAATCTATGGAGAATTTTGTTTGATATTATGTTGTTATATTTACCCATGATCATAACAGTCTTTCCATCTTTGTATTTAATCAAAACGACATGAATCTTATGCTGCATTATTATAGCCATAACGAATAGATTATGATGGTGGTGGATTACATCCTATCACACACGATATGATTCACTATGGATTTCATGTGATATGGAACAATCTTGTTACTGTTTGACCCGCTTTTTTGGTGAAATAAAAACAAAGTATTCTTACCCCTGTTTTCCATTGAATCATTTTTGAATAATAAAATCATTTTAATCATTAGTGATTCGTTTTCAATGTTTATTGAAAGAAGATTGGTTTGGATTATTTTTAAAAAAGATCTAATTTGATTTCTATCTGATCCTGTATGCTATTTTAGACTAGCTACAGAATCAGATGATTCTGTAGCTAAGTCTGTAGAATCAAATTTTTATTGTTTTTCTAATGAAATATCTTTCTAACTTGATATGTTGGGTCTATTGCAGATGAATTCAAAATTGCAGTGGATGTGATGAGCAGTTAGGGGATATTTCAAAGATCTCACTTGCATTTTAGTTTCCTAGTTTAGTCGATTTTATGATATTTCCCAGATTATGTAAAATTGTTTGATATTATCCACAGGGAGGTTTTACCCTATGGAGAAACTTATATATACTTATTATTTTTGTAATAATGATCATCCTCATTTGTGGGAAAACAAGGATATGGAATTTTAATACAGACTGAAGTAGAATTTGGTCTTTTGTCACAGCTTTAGCTTCACATTATATCAACATTTTGTTTCATGTTGTGTATATCAATTTGTATCTGGTTAATGACTACTTTATATATCTTAATCATGTGCAAATGATATAATCTTAATCGCTGCAATCCATATCTGTTTTCTTCCAAGTGTTTAAAAGAAATAACAATTGTTTAGTTCAGTTTGTGAATGACATGTTTATCTTCTTCATAAGTTGAATTATAAAATATAAGTTTTTTTCATAACAGGTTTCCCTTATTGCAGAGATTTATAATCATAAGATTGTTATGATTTTTTATGTCTTGTTTGTCCTGTTAACAATTCAAAGAGCAGCACAACCTATCGTTTACGAGAAGATTTTGGACTAACTGGTGCGAGTTTACTTCCGCCAAACAACTTCAAAGTTATCATACACAGGACAAATTAGGAGCACTTCCAGGTCAGTTAATCTTTTCCTTGTTGTTTTCATTAAGTAGTTTAGTTTAGATATAAGTTTAATTAGATTTATATTAGATTGTTTAATTTCAGTAAATATATTAGATCATTTAATTTCAGTAGTTTTATTTCTTTTTCATAAAATATAAAAATCAAAAAACATATCTGGTTGTCTTAGGACAGAAAGTACATGAGTTTTACAGGTTTTATTCAAATCTGCAACTGTGTATATTGTACATTTGTGAATAAGTTGTAATTTAACTGGGGTTAATTGTTAGAGTTAGAATAATAGTAATTAGTAGTTAGTATATAGAATAGTTAGAGTAGTTTATATTTAGTTTTAGTTTAATTTAGTAGTTTGTTTTAATTAGATTAGTATAGTAGTTTGTTTTATTAGTTTTAGTTAGTTTAGTTTGTTTTTTATTTATTGTTAGTTAGTTTAGTTTCTTTTACTTAGTTTTAGTTTGTTTTATTAACTTTAGTTAGTTTTAGTTAGTTTTATTTGTTTTAGTTAGATTAGTTAGTTTAGATTAGTTTTCTCTTTGGTTTTCTAAAGACCTTAGGGCGGCCAACGGAGCCGTTAAACTCATCAGGGTGGTTCATTCCAAACGGCTTGGGTTATTAGACAACCCCGGACCAGTTCCACTCTCTCAATTGACGGACAGACAATTTCGCTTGTCAACAAGTGGCCAACATAGATGGATCTTGACTACCACGGATTACTTCACTGAGTGGATAGAGGCTATCCCTACCGGGAATGCTTCTCACAAGGTGATGATTGGTTTCCTTGAAGACATTATAGCAAGGTTTGGTTTTCCGAACAAAATTTTCACTGACAATGTTGCATCCTTCAAGGCTGAGCCATTGATTCAATTCTGTGAACAATATGGGATCACATTGATTCATTCAACCCCTTATTACCCACAGGGAAATGGGCTTGAAGAATCCTCAAACAAAACCCTTATAAAGATTGTTAAGAAGATGTTGGAGGATAAAAAAAAGACATGGGATTCAAAAATCAAGTTTTCTTTGTGGGCTGACAGAGTGACAACAAAGAGGGCCTTGGGCCTTTTTCCTTTCCAGTTGGTATATGGAGTTGAGGCCATTTTTCCCTCTCAACTTGCCTTGCCTATGGAAAAATTCCTCCAAGATTATCAAGGGGAGCCAGATGATATGATCAAGAGGATTCAACAATTGGTTGAAGTGCAGTAGACCCGGGAGCAACTGGTAGATAAGGCATATGATCATCAACTAAAGATCAAGTAGGCATTTGACAAGAAGGTGAAAAAAGAGGATTTCCAATTGGGCGATTTGGTGCTCAAGTGGGATGAACCGAGGCAGGATAAAGGAAAGAATGGTAAATTTGAAGCTTTATGGATCGGTCCTTTCAAAATCTCTAAGGTATTCCCTAATAACACTTTCAAGTTGTAGAATATGGAGAATGAAGAGGTTTTTGGTGGCCCTATAAATGGGCATTTCTTGAAAAAGTACTTTGCTTGAGCCAGGAGTGGCTCTTTACATCATTGTAAATATAATTTTCTTTTAGTTTTGTGTTCCAATAACCAACCCCATAGCCCTAGGATAAGGAACTGAATCTACTCATTCTTAGCATCCTGCAGGGGGCATGCCATCCCCTGTGGAGCCAATGTTATCACAATAAGTCGCCTTGGGTTTCTGAGTTTGTTTTTGTTTAAAAAGAAAAGAAAAGAAAAAAAACCTTTTGATCCTTATTTTCTCTTTAAAATAAATTTCTCATCCTTTAAATGTTATTTATGATAGGACCCCTTAGGATGACTAAACCTTTGAGTCATAGCTCATGTGCTGATCCACAATTCAATTTTTGGTCCTTAAACCCTTATGAGCTCATGGTCTATTCTTTATTTCCCCTCTCATGATTCATCCCTAGGTTGATACCTCCCATGACCAGGTTGATCTGACACACCTCTCTCATCACTCATGACCTCGCATGCATACCTCATCATCCCCACTCACCTGTCCAATCATTTTTGATTTGGAGAACGTTGCCCACTCAGCAGGCATATTCGTAGCGCCGATCATGATTATCATGCACCCACTCCAAGTCATGATTGCCACGACTGATACCTTAACCCTTGTTTTCAGTGCCTAAAGTCAGTTGAAATGTTTTCAAAAGATATTTCATTTATGATCCTTGGTAATAGTTTCTAAATTTGAAATTTCAGCAGTGATGTGTTGCATAAGTTTGCTAGTTCAGATCAAATGATCGCATGCCCACTAAATATGATGCTGTGAGAGATTTCAGGGCCGAAGTTTCCTCAATATAATCCTAATTTCGCACTGCAGAGCTCAACAGTTTTTGACTTCACAGGTATCCTGTGCAACCTCCTTCGCATATTAATTTTAATAGGAGATTTGTTCTCAGGTTTCGGTTTGCTAAGCTTGCAAGGTAGTATGGGAGACATATTTGAATTCCTGTAAACATCTTCGTTCATATCCATAGTCTGATTATTGTGTTTAGTCATAGCCTTTGAAAGTTACAAGCCTGAAATAGCCCATCCTTTGTGTATGTGTTGTTCTACGTAGAGGTGCTGCTCAAACCTCTCTGATTATCCTTTGCTTCTTTTCATCCTATATGAAGAGTTAGTTCAGAATTACTTCCTCATAGTCTACACTTTGAAAACCTGTATGAGACTGAAAGTTCATTTATCGTAGCCAAGTTCATTTTCTAAGAACTGTTAATTTGGATGGCCATCCTTGTGCTTTTGAGACTTAAATTGAAAATTTTTGGTCAATAGCATCCCTTAAAGCCTCTTAAGAACCCTCTTTTTGAGTCATGGGGACCCCTCAGTCGAAGAAAGCACACAAAGGTGGAAAGATAGTTCGAATAGAACCCATGGACATGTGCCTTTTTGAGACATAACCCATGGCAAGGGGAATGTTTTGAAGAGAAGGATGCCTCTCTTTCGTCTAGAACATGAAGAGAGGCCACTCAGAAGTAGCAAAACAAAATGCACTAAATTTTGATGGCAAGAAAACCAGAGTTGGAGATTTGGACTGTGAGGTGACTAAAGCCTCCATCTCAGCTGCAACAGGGATTCCCATTTCAGGAGAAAATTGGTTCAAGGCCATGGAATTGAGTTCACCTTTCGTTAAAGATATTTTCAAGCCTGAATACCAAGCCAATGATTTATATAAGAATGTGTCAAGGAATGAGTTGATTGACTAGTTTGATATAATGTTGAAAATCATACAGAGATATTTTAGTTGTGAAGGGAGATTTAACACCCTGTACCATTACCACATAAGTTTGTTGTTGCATTTTAATGGTAAGGTTCAGATGAATATTCCATATTAATTGTTGAGAAGTATAGGTAAAATGGAAGATAGGGTGCAAGCCAAATACAAGGATGTGGACTCAATCCTTTTCCACTCTAGACTTATCATGATGCTTGTCTATAAAGAGTTGGGAAAGAAAGAGATCTCTTGGGAGATTTTTTTGGTCTCTTCTCACTTTAAGCTGGACCCAACACCTACCCACAAATCACAAATCGCAGGCTCTTCATCACCTACCGATACTAAAATAGGGATCAACAAGAAGAGAAAGGGCAGAGCCCTTGTTTCAGAGATCAATAAGCAGGACAAAGAAGTTGAGGAGGAGGTATGTCCTTCCCCACACAGAGATTTCTCACCACCACCTCCACCAGGGTTAGAAGAAGTTCCATCTTCTACCAAGGTGACATCAGAAAAAGCGAAGAAGCTTCTCTTTCCCTCTCCTTCTCCAATAGATGAAATCAAAGGTAAAATAATTTTCACCAGGTCATCAATTCCTAAGGGGGATTTTAAAGGACAACCTTTACAAGAAACCCCTGTACAAAAAATCAAGGGTAAAGGTACCAAAAGGCCTTTAGAGAGGGAAGATGAAATCCCTGTGAAGGATTGTAAAAAACCTATGAAAAATAAAGAAAAGGTTGTTGTGCAAGAGAAGAAGAATAAAGGAAAAGGTTTTGAGAAGAATGATGAAACATGCAAGGAAACTCTTGGACAGATGGAAGAAAGGGTTGAGAAGAAGCCTATTGAGACTGCACATGTCCCCAACCCTCTTGGCATCTCAACCTAAAAAAGACTTATTAAGAAGCTTAGGGATGCAAGGAGAGAAATAGCTCATCTCAAAGAAGAAGACATGGTCCACTTGGCTCAGATGAATGAGCTCATGACTGGATACAACCATACCCTAGACTTGGCAATATTCGCAGCAAGAAAGGCTCTGCCTCTTTGTAAACAGTTGAAGAATCTTTACAGACAGAACAGGGGTTTCCAGGCTCATAACAGGAAGCTAAAAACAAAACTGAAGCATTTCCAAGATGAAGTAACCCAAAAGAAGTTACAGGTGTTGGTTGAGGCTTCCATTGAAGATGAAAAACTGGTAGCTAAGGAGAGCACAACTATGTTGAAGAAGCCTACGAGTGCTAAGAAGAAGAAGTCTACTGAGTTAGTTGAAGACACTCTTTCCACCAGGAAGAGTGTGAGGCTAAGTGTTAAAATGACAAAGTAGTTGTTAGTGGTAAACCCCATTTTTGAAAGTTTTTCCTTCTTGGGAAGGTTAACTGATATGCACATATTAATTATTTCCACCTACACAGGTTTCTAGGTGTTTAGCTATATGAATTTTGGAATTTTTTCCAAATACTAGTTTCACTCAGTGGTTAAAGAACCTAAGTAAATTGATTTTTCATCATGGAAAGACACAAACAAATCTACACATGTTCAAGATTCAAAGACATTTCATTTTGGCTTAGCTACCCAAACCCTTATGCAAATGCAACGTAGGTGGCAGTGCGTAATATTTTACAGAATGCAGAATTTTTACACAGGCACTACCCACAGGCATTGTGTAATATCTTACAGAGAGCAGGTTTACACATAGGCGCTACTCAATTTTGCAATAGAGGGAAAATGTAGCCACAGACATGCAGCATAGGGGTGCTACCCACCGGTGCTACCTTCTCTCCTTGTTCCACTCTAGGGGGCGCTACATAGAATTTCTACCCAAGGGAGTAGCTAGGACTAAGCCAACAGTTTTGGATAAGTTAATAATGGATTAAATGACAAAAGTAGCAGTTGGTGTGCAGAGGACAACTACAAGCTCCAAAGGGACACATGGAAAAATAGGATTTGAGAAACAAAAGAGGGTCAAAGAAGTTAGAATCAAGATTGGGTTTAGTCACCAACACTTCCCAATTTTATAGCATAGGTTGTTATCTTAGTTGTTAGAATAAATAAATGTTCTAAATTTTTTAAGGAAAAGAGGCTAGCTCGTATCTCCAGTTGTTGCCTCCCTTTCTTGTTATAAATAGATAGGTGAATTGATTTAATGGGTTCAGATGGTAGAGCAAGGCTCCCAAGAAACTGTAATATTTTGATAAAGTGATTGTGATCTAGTATGTACTCGACTTAAGACTTTTTGACTAATAGAAATCAGCTCTTATTTCATACTATTTGCTTCTAATGCTAAATCTTCATATTCGAATGCTTCATATGGATGACTGTGGTAATGATGTGATGGATGTTTGATAATTTTATTGTGATGGTGTTTATTTAGCTCCTTAGTTTCTAATTTCAAGAAGATCTTGTTTTTAGAAACTTTCTTCCTTTGGACTTTTGTGGACCTGATGTTTGCAGTAGCTCTTACATTCTTCTCATTCAAGTCTTCCTTATATCCATATTTACTACCAAACTACTGGTTGAATTTAGCCAAGACCTTATTTTTTGTTACATGTTAGCCCTATTTCTAAGTGAGGATATTATCATTCCGAGTTTTTTCCATTCGACTTTTCAAAAAACACTCATACTTTCACATATCATATGATGGGTATTGGGCTTACTTTCCTTGCAATCATAAAGTGACTTCTAGTGCTAACACAATTTATGAGTGATTCCTAGGGGGGAAATTCAATTGTTGATGCTTTAGCTACTTCAGCCTCTGTTTTCAAAATTCCAAATTTTCCTAGCAAAAAGAGTGAAATTGAAGTCAAGCATAGGCTAGCAGTACCTGACAACATTAAATATTGGCAAATTTTTAAGATGACAAATAAGTAGAAATATTCCTTCAGATTAGTGATGAATTTTCGAATTCAAATATTGATGATGAGTGTTGTTGTGAAGAGAATGAAGATGCACCTGTGTTCACCAACGATGATTGTTTTCAAAATCATATTGTTGGAAGAGATACAGTGCAATTCAAAAATAACATTATTCCCAAAGGATTGGTCCCATTGGAATTTTTTTTTGACAAGAACTATGTATCCAGAAATCCTAAAATCACTTCAAATGATGAGGACATAGAAGATTGCAACATTATGACTTACAAATATCCCAAGATCATTAAACTATCCAAGACACTTAGTCCATAAATTAAACATAGGTATATCATCTTAATGAAATATTTCCCTAATGTCTTTGCATGTATTTATGAATATTTAAAGGTCTATGATACTAAGGTAATTCAACATGTAATTCCAATAAAGGATGGTCATAAACCTTTCAAGAAAAATTTGAGAAGAATAAACCCTATGTTGCTTCCATTGATTGAAAAGGAGGTAAGGAAGTTGTTTCATGCTAAAATTATAGTGTCCTTAATATTTTCCAAGTGGGTGGCTAACCTAGTGCCTATCAAGAAGAAAAGTGGCGAGATTTGGTTGTGTGTATATTTTCGGAATATGAACAGGGTGTCTCTCAAAGACAATTATCCACTTCCTAAGATGGATCACATTCTACATAAGGTGGTTAGATCTCAGAAGATATTAATTCTTGATGGTTTCTTTGGATACAACCAAATCATGGTGCATCATGATGACCAACATAAGACAACTTTTAAAATACCTTGGGGCACCTTCATGTATTAAAAAATGCCTTTTGGGATTATCAATGCAGGGGAAACCTTCCAAAGGTCCATGGACATAGAATTTGATGATGATAAAGATAAGTTTATTGTTATTTACTTAGATTATATCACTATATTTTCATATTTTGATGATGAACATCTTAAACATGTAAGAAGGGATTTTCAGAAATTTGGGTAGTTTGGCATCTCATTGAATCCCAAAAAGTGAAATTTTGGAATGCAAGAAGGAAAATTACTTGGACACATCATTTCAAAGAAAAGGATAAAGAGAGAACCCAACAGAGTAGAAGCAATTCTGAAGATTATCACACCCAGGAGCAAGGAGGTATAGTCCTTCCTAGGAAAAGTATATTTTTTGAGAAGGTTTTGTTGGACAAATGAGAGGGGGGGGGGTGAATCAGTTGTTATCATGATTAAACAATTATGCTTATTTTAAACTCTTTGCAGAACACTTAATGAAAATCAAAATAATGCAGGGAGGTAAGCAATAGAACATTCAACATCAGTCGCACACATGAAATATACAGAGACAAATATTTCCTGAGGAAACCCATAAAGAGTAAAAATCTCTTCTTCTTGGTATGATAAGTAATCTTTACATTCTGTGCATTATCATACATATGAGATCCAACTCATTGTGAGTCTACAACCTCTATTTTTCAAGCTGCAACCTGCTAAGAGCACCAACTCTCTGTTTTCTCTAGCGCCTACTAGAAGGAAGCAACAACTCCCTGGTTTCTCTAGCAACCACTAGAAGGAAGCACCAACTCCCTGGTCTCTCTAGCACCCACTAGAAGGAAGCACCAACTCCCTAAGTGTTCCATCACCAACTGGATGGAAGCACCAACTTCCAGTCACATAGGCACCAACCTATATAACAGAGAACAATAGTTCTCACATGCACCACCTTGCCACCCTGGTTTCTATGGTTGTAACCAGATGGAAGCTACAACTCCCTGTGTTCAAGCACCCACTTGAACCTCTGAGGAAAACAATCCTCCCTACCACCCCCCTACCACCCTAAAATATAAATATTTTCTACTGAAATTTATTACAGTGATTCAATAGTTGTCATTGGCTTACCAGGCTTATCACTGTTATTCTATGTTTCTCTACTCTTCTGTATCAGTGTCTCTCTGTCGGCATCTTCTTGCACTTTATAATCTTCTTCTTTTCTCTACAAGTGCACCTCAACCTTCTTTTATTGTCTCAGCTATGAATCTCTGTTCTTTTCTTTTCCTGTGCTTTATGCTCTGTGTGCCATGTCCTTTCTATGCACCATTCCTCTTCTGTGCATTTCAGCTACTGCACTCTGCCTCCTTCTACACACTTGAATCACTCTCAACAACTCCAAATCTCTTCTCTGCTCTCTATTTTTCTTCTCTATGTGCCTCTTATGCATCCTCCATACACAATGCTTCTACATGCTCTCTCCATGTTGAGTGTTGTGCCTGATTATCATTGCAACTCTTCAGCTTCTTTGGCGGTTAGACCCATGCATCCATCATCACTGGGTGTTATGTCGATATTCCTTAGCCTCTCTAGTAGTCAAGACTCTTCGTCTTCTCTGTCACAATCGAGCTCATTCCCTCTATTGCATTTCCAGGCTCCAATGATATTACATCTGTCAATAGCCTCTATGAATAGTCTTCATTCCACTAGAAGATGGCTTGAGACTCTTCATCTTCTCTGGCGATCACCCTGAAGTCTCTTCAATTCCTCTGGCAGAAACCATCAGTCATTTCTAGCATTTACACTGTGAACCTCCAAGAAAACGCATCAACAACTAAATCACCAACCATCCAAGAGTCACGATTTAGTTCTGCTAACTGAATCGTAACTGATCGATTAACTATGAAGAGAAACAATAGCCCTTCGATCATATTTCCAAGTATCCAACACCGTTGGATTACAAGCACAAGGTCTAGCATTGATTTTTCCATTTCACATTTCGACATTTCGACATTCCTATGGTGAAGAGTTTCGACACTCCAACTGGTATCCAAAACCTACACCAAAAGGTGTTTTCACATTTCTACATTTCTTGATTTTGCATGTCACGAATTCCTGTTGCGAGGCATATCGACTCTCCAAGTTGCAATCTCCGAAATGGATCTTGGTTGCACTAGCTCCTTCCTCCATCTTTCGCAGATGTGACCACTGGCTGCGACCACAGCCTTATTCGAAACTACATTTCACAATTTCATGTTTTGCAAATTTGTTGCGAGTCACTCTGACTCTTCCAACTCCCGATCATGAAATGGTGCCTTGCAACTTGCAAGATCCTTCCTTCACATGCCCACAGTTGTGACCAAGTGTTTATCTATAAAGTTCTTTTGTGATTTCTCATTTTGGCATTCCTATGGAGAAGTATCTCGACACTCCAAGTCACAAACACCGAAATGATCGACGTTTTGCATTTCGCAACTTCGATACTCCTGTGATGAAGAGTCTCAACTATTGAATCCTCCAACTCCCGGTATCCGAAACTCCAAAATGGATTCAGATCAACAGTCCACAATATTGATGATTCAACGGTCTAGATCTTTTCATGATTTCGCATATCGCGAGTTCCTTTCGTGAGTTGTTTGCTTGACTCCTCCAACTCTCGGTATCCGAAACTCCAAAATGGAGTCAGATCAACGGTCCACAGTCTTGATGATTCAATGGCTAGGATTATTTCTCATATCACGAGTTCGAGAGGTTAGGGAACCTCATTCCTTTGATATTTGATTTCCTGGTCTGCAAAACTTTGAAATGGAGTCTTTGTTGATGTGCATGTTTCGAGATTTCGGCATTTTCTACTTCAAAGGTTAAAGTTCCTTTGATCTTTGATTTCCCGGTCTGTGAAACTCCGAAATGGAGTCTGTGTTGATGTATCTGTTTCAGGATTTTGAGGTTCACTACTTCAAAGGTTAAAGTTCCTTTGATCTTTGATTTCCCAGTCTGTGAAACTCCGAAATGGATTCTTTGTTGATGTGCCTGTTTCAGGATTTCAGCGTTTCGCATTTCACAACTTCAGGACTCCTGTGATGAAGAGTCTCGACTCTTGATTCCTCTAACTCCTGGTATTCGAAACTCTGAAATGGAGTTTACTCTTCTGATCTTTCCATTATCTCTGCATTGTTGGTCGTGATCTTTTCTATCAATGAAAAACATGCATACTTTTCACTATCTCTTGTTATCTTATCGAGCTTTCTCTGCTGCGTCTTCCCAAAATACTTCTGGTTCCCACCTAGCACATTATTCCTATACTTAATCCATCGTCGTTGTTGTACTTGCCATCAAAGACAAGAATACGCTACCTGTAAAACATGCCAACAATCTCCCCCTTTGGCATTATTGGAAACAAAGGCACCTAGACTCTTTTCCCCCCTTTGACATCAATGTCAAAGAAAACACGCTCCCCCTGAGCTATTGCAGTATTTTTATGAGGTATCAGATATTAAACCAACACAAACTCCCCCTGATAGGATGGACTCTCTTATTTGAGGCCTGCAGAATATTTGTATCTAAACCAGAGTCTTATCCTTCTGATTCTTGGACCTGTTCATCTTCAACTTCCACTATATCCTCTGTAGAATACACAATATTGCTCACCTCTCTTACTGGGACTCCTTCATCAACCTTTTCTTGTCATAAATGTATGAATCCCCCTGTCACTATTCTCTCTTCTTCTGACTGTTTTCCCCCTTTGTTCCTAAACGGTTATATTTCCTTGACAAGGTATTTCCTCTTGTTATCTCTACAGGATGTCATGTATATCATTTTGTAAAACAAAATGTTGTTGTTGAAGATGTTGTTGTCCTACTGAAACACTGCGTAATTGTAGCTTGTACTTTTTAAATAACCCTTGGATCTCCCCATTGATTCTCATTGATCTCTATTACTGCAATTTCATTTTTCTTCCATGATTCATACAATCCAGGGCTTTTATGACCATATTCAATCACAAGAAAAAAGTGATAAAACCACTCTCATACCTGCTTTTCTTTTTCATAGATGAAGGACCTGTATCAGGTTTCTTAGGAGTACTAATTTCTTCCTTGTTGTATCCAATACCAAATTTGTCATTTGGTGATCTCTGACTATCCAAGAGCTTATCCAAGGTCATGGAGCTATTTAAGAACTTGCTTTGGGTGTTTGAATTCTCAACCTTCAAAACTTCAGTGTCCATCTTATGACATGATTCTTCTTCTTCTTCTTCCATGGGATAGATGCTAACTGGACATTCTTTTATTGTATTTGTCTTATTATTTACTTGCAGGGGAGGATTCAATATCAACATCATTAATTGTCCTTATGCCTTTATTCACCACTTGTCCTGAGTTTACATTTACCTTACACTCTTTGGATGTGAACACCTCTTCATTGCCTCTGTCACACTTTTGACTTGTACTGAGCAAATTATGTTTCAGACCATCCACAAGCAAAACGTACTGAGCATCTCCTTTGACATTACTCAAACTCACCATCCCTCTATCCTTGATTTTACCTAGTTCATCATTTTCAAGGATCACATTTCCTCTTTTTCTTTTACTTATTGACATAAGCTTATCCTTGTCTTTAGTCATGTGCTTGGAACATCCATTGTCTATATTCCCAGAGGCCTTTTGTTTTTGAGTTGAAAGTGCTAGACCACCTTTTTCACTATCTTTCCTTTTCCATGTGCTGACCTTTCTATCTAAGAACTTTATCCTTGGATCTACTTTGTAATTCTTCAGATGGCAATTTGCAGCTTTGTGGCCAAAGTTGTGATAGTTATAGAATTCAATATCATTGTTCAATAGGTCAAAGTTATTGTTGAAACATTGTCTACTCATTGACTGTTTATTATTTCTTGACCTCCTCAGTTGCATGTCTCTAGACTTAATTTGGCAATTTGTAATCTATGATGATTTGTTACTTGGTTGTATCATTCTTTGTTGTGGAAAACATTTATTCCTTGGAAATATTAATTGCTCGTGTCTATGTCTTAAGGAACAATTTACAACTTTGTGACCAAAGTTAGAATAGTAGAAACAATATCCATAGAAAAATTCTTTGTACCTAGAAAATGGTTGTCTTCCTTGAGAAAATCAATTTCTTCCATGCTGATGATTTCCTTGAGCAGGGAGTGTATTATTTCCTTGTTCTACAGATTCAGTTCTGGCACCTTTTTCTTTACTCCTCCTGGGCGGTTGATTATATTCCTTTGTTTCTGCAGGTTTGTTGTTGTCATTGGTTGTATATTTGACAAACTTGATGAAGTCTTTGTTTCTTGGATGACCACTAATTGATCCCTCTTCATAACCCAACCTTGTTTTCAACTTTGGATTCCTTCGCTAATTCAGAATGGTGGATAATCCTTCTGAGGCTTTGATACTTGATAGATTATGATGATACAAGGCTTGAAACTTCTCCAACTCTTTCCTAGTTTTCACTAATTCTTCTTCCAGATCTTTACATCTTGCCTTCTTTTCTGATAACTGTTGTTTCAGAATTTCCTTGATTTTCTTTGCCTCTTCTAATTCCACTTTTAGCAGGGAAAAGTCTTCACCAGGTTGTTTACTATCTTTCTCGAACTGTATCAGCAATTGTTTTTGTTTTTTGTTCTTAATTCTGAGTCTGTCAATCTCTTCCAGTGAACTGATCAGTTCTCCTTCCATATCAACCACAACTTCTTCTTCATTAGCCTCACTTCCTGTGATTTTATTATCATAATAATATTGGGCCATAAGAATGAATTCATTGTCCTTATCTTCACGCGAGGAGTCACTATCTGTGTCTTATGAAGATTTAACATCATTTACACATAAACTTTTCTTTCTGTCAAATCTCTTAGGTTTGAACTTCTTTTCACCTTCAGAGTTCTGATCATGTTTCTTGTGTGGACATTTATTTGCAAAATGACCTATCTTACCATAGTTGAAACATTTGAAGGGAAGCTTACCTTGGTACTTTCTTGATCCTTTCTTTAGTCTTCTCACGAATTTTGCTTCAATTTCATCAGGCTCAGAATCTTCATTCTTATCTGCTTTAAATGATGCTTCTCTAGAGGTGGGTTTATCTGTAGCTATCCTCATTCCATACGCAGTCAACATTCCTAGAAGCTGATAAAAGGACAAAGACTTTATATCATTAAGTTCTTTTATAGCTGAGACCTTTGGGTTGAACCTATTTGATAGAGATCTCAAAATTTTCTGAACTAAAGAGGGTTCCTGAATTTTTTGACCAAGTGATTTCATTGCATTTACTAGTTCTTCAACTCTCAGAAAATACTTCCCAATGGTTTCATGTTCTTTCATCTATAGCTTTTCAAACTATACTCTGTAGGTTTGAAGCTTGGCATATTTTACCTTCTCATTACCTTCATAACTGCTAATGAGTTTGTCCCACATTTCTTTAGCAGTTTGAAGATGCATCACCTTTACAAACTTGGCTTCTGCAAGTCCATTCAAGATAGCATTCATTCCCTTAGAATTACAGATAAATTCTAACTTATCATCCTTGGAAGCTAGCACAACAGGCGTTATGTATTCAGTCTCTACTACATCCCAAACATCAACACCTAAGGCCATTAGGTATGTTCTCATTCTAACCTTCCAGAAGGAAAAAATTGTTCCATCAAACAGAGGAGGCTTAGTGGTTGAAGTCCCTTCATGACTTGTCATGTTTAAACTTATAGATATACCTTTATATAAAAGGAACCTCCTTTGATACCAATTGTTGGACAACTGAGAGCGCGGGGGGGGTTGAATCAGTTGTTATTGTGCTTAAACAATTATGCTTATTTTAAACTCTTTGCAGAACACTTAATGACAATCACAATAATCCAGGGAGGTAATCAATAGAACATTTGACATCAGTCACACATATTAAATATACAAAGATAGATATTTCCTGAGGAAACCCATAAAGGGTAAAAACCTCTTCTTCTTGGTATGATAAGTAATCTTTACATTCTGTACATTATCATACATATGAGCTCCAGCTCATTATGAGGCTACAACCTCTGTTTTGCAAGCTACAACTTGCTGAGAGCACCAAATCTTTGTTTTCTCTAGCACCTACTAGAAGGAAGCACCAACTCCCTGGATTCTCTAGCACCCACTAGAAGGAAGCACCAACTCCCTGGTTTCTCTAGCACCCACTAGAAGGAAGCCCCAACTTCCTAAGTGTTCCAACACCAATTGGATGGAAGCACCAACTTTCAGTCACATAGGCACCAACCTGTATAATAGAGAACAACAACTCTCCCTTGCACCACCCTACCACCCTGGTTTCTCTAGCTATAACCAGATGGAATCTACAACTCCCTGTGTTCAAGCACCCACTTGAACCTATGAGGAAAACAATCCTCCCTAGCACCTCCCTACCACCCTGAAATATAAACATTTTCTACTGAAACCTATTATAGTGATTCAATAGTTGTCATTGGCTTACCAGTCTTATCATTGTTCTACTATGCTACTCTACTCTCCTGTATCAGTGTCTCTTTGCTTGCATCTTCTTGCACTTTCTGATCTTCTGCTTTTCTCTACAAGTGCACCTCAGCCTTCTTTTACTATCTCAGTTATGCATCTTTGTTCTTTGCTTCTGTTGCGCTTTATTCTCTACATGCCATGTCCCTTCTATGCACCATTCCTCTTCTGTGCATTTCAGCTGCTGCACTCTGCTTCCCTCTACACACCTGAATCACTCTCAAGAACTCCAAATCTCTTCTCTGTTCTCCATTTTTCTTCTTTGTGTGCCTCTTCTGCATCCTCTATACACAATGCTGCTACATGCTCTCTCCATGTTGAGTGCTCTGCCTGATCATCATTGCAACTCTTCAACTTCTCTGGTGGTTAAACCCATGCATCCATCATCACTGGGTGTTATGTCGAGATTCCTTAGCATCTCCAGCAGTCGAGACTCTTCATATTCTCTATCACAATCGATCTCATTCCCTCTGTTGCAATTCCAGGCTCCAACGGTCTTACATATGTCAATAGCCTCTATGAACAGTCTTCATGCCACTGGAAGATGCCTCGAGACTCTTCATCTTCTTTGGCAAACACCCTGAAGTTTCTTCAAGTCCTCTGGTAGGAACCATCAGTCATTTCTAGCAGTTACACTGTGAACCTCTAAGAAAATGCATCAGCAACTAATTCACCAACCATCCAAGAGTCATGTTTCAGTTCTTCTAACTGAATTGTAACTGATCAATTAACTGTGAAGAGAAACAATATCCCTTCGATCATATTTCCAAGTATCCAACACTGTTGGATTACAAGCATAGGTTCTCGTGTTAATTTCTCCATTTCGCATTTCATCATTTCATCATTTCAGTATTCATGTGGTGAAGAGTTTCGACACTCCAACTCCCGGTATCTGAAACCTACACCAAAAGGTGTTTTCGCATTTTGGCATTTCGCGATTTCGCATGTCGTGAATTCCTGTTGCGAGGAATCTCGATTCTCAAAGTCATGATCTCCAAGATGGAGCTTGGTTTCACTAGCTCCTTCCTCCATCTTCCGCAGATGTGACCACTGGTTGTGACCATAGCCTTATTCGAAATTGCATTTCACAATTTCGCATTTTGTGAATTTGTTGCGAGTCACTCTGACTCTTCCAACTCCCGATCATGAAATGGAGCCTTGCAACTTGCAAGCTCCTTCCTTCACATGCCCACAGTTGTGACCAAGCATTTATCCATAAATTTCTTTCACGATTTCACATTTCGACATTCCTACATTTCGGCATTCCTATGGACAAGTATCTCGACATTCCAAGTCACAAACCCCTAAATGATCAACGTTTCACATTTTGCAACTTTGGGGCTCCTATGATGAAGAGTCTTGACTATTGACTCCTCCAACTCCCGATATCCGAAACTTCGAAATGGAGTCAGATCAATGGTCCACAATCTTGATGATTCGATGGTCCAGATATTTTCATCATTTCACATATCGCGAGTTCCTGCCGTGAGTTTCTTCCTTGACTCCTCCAACTCTCGGTATCCGAAACTTTGAAATGGAGTCAGATCAACGGTCCACAATCTTGATGATTCGATGCCTAGGATTATTTCACGATTTCACATATCGTGAGTTCGAGAGGTTAGGGAACCCCGTTCCTTTGATATTTGATTTCCCGGTCTGCAAAACTCTGAAATGGAGTCATTGTTGATGTGCTTGTTTCAGGATTTCGGCGTTTTCTACTTCAAAGGTTAAAGTTCCTTTGATCTTTGATTTCCTGGTCTACGAAACTTCGAAATGGAGTCTTTGTTGATGTGCCTATTTCAAGATTTTGGGGTTCACTACTTCAAATGTTAAAGTTCCTTTGATTTTTGATTTCTCGGTCTGCGAAACTTCGAAATGGAGTCTTTGTTGATGTGCCTATTTTGGGATTTCGGCGTTTCTCATTTTGAAAATTTTGGACTCCTGTGATGAAGAGTCTCGACTCTTGACTCCTCCAACTCCCAGTATCTGAAACTCCAAAATGGATTTCACGCTTCTGATCTTGCCATTATCCCTGCGTTGTTGGTCGTGATCTTTGCCATCAATAACAAACATGCATACTCTGCACTATCTCTTCTGATCTTATCAAGCTTACTCTGCTGTGTCTTCCCAAAATACTTTCGGTGCCCGCCTGGTACATTCTTCCTGTACTTAAGCCATTTTTGTTGTTGTACTTTCCATCAATGACAAGAATACACTGCCCGTAAAACATGCCAACAGGTTCATCCCTAACTTGGATGAAATCATAAAGTATATCACAAACATGGTTAGGAAAGGAAATGAGATTAAATGGACTCATGAAGATAGTTAGTATTTTGAATACATTAAATTGGCACTGACCAAAGCTCCAGTGTTGGCCAACCCAAATTTCGCAAAAGATTTTATCTTGTTTTCTTTTGCTTCAGAAAACACCATTGCTAGTGTTTTGTTGCAAAAATATGAAAAGAAATTTGAAAGGCCCATAGCCTATTATAGCAGGAATTTGAGACACTTCCCACTAAGGTATGACATCATGGAAAATAATAAATATGCCTTGGTGAAGGCCCTAAAAGAATTCAAAAATTATATCTTGCATTCCCATGTCATTGCTTATGTGCCTAGCAATTCTCTGAAAGATATTTTGACTCAGCCTGATCTTGAATGGAGAAGGGGAAAATGGATAGCTATGATGTTGGACTATGAGCTCGATATCAAACCTACAAAGTTGATTAAAGGTCAAGGGATTGAAAAGTTGATGGAGCAGTCCAACTTTGATGTCTTGGGAATCAATTTCATTGCTAACCTATCGAGCAATTTAGAAGAAGAAACACTCCCACAGGTATCCCAAAAATTCTTTGATTCTCCTTGGTATGTTGATATTATGCATTAAGAAATGTACAATATCCTCCTGAGTTAATAAAAACCAAAGCCAGATTTTTTAATTTGAAACCACCAAAGTTTTGCATTCTAAACTATTCTTTATATTGGAAAGATCGAGGTGGGATCTTGCTAAATTATTTGTTGGAGGAATAAGTGAACAAATATATCAATGAGTTTCACAAAGGTGATCGTGTGGGGCACCATTATTGGAATACCACTACGCACAAAATACTGAGGGAAGGGTTCTATCGGCCTTGTATTTTTTCCGATGTATACAAAAAAGTTTCAAGCTGCCATGAATGCCAAATTTTCGATGGAAAATGAAACCTGTAGCCTTTACCTTTAAATCCCATATCCATTGAAGCACCATTTAGGAAATGGGGCCTTGATTTTATAGAATATATTCATCCACCATCCTTAGCTCAACATAGGTGGATATCGATAGCCACATACTACTTCACCAAATGGATTGAAGTTGTCCCCACAAGGCAAGATATTGATACTTTTTATGATTCAATTTCTAGGAAGCAATATTTTGTCTAGATTTGGTTGTCCACTCAATATCATTACTAACAATGAAGCAACATTCAATTCCAAGAAAATAGAGAAATTTTACAGTGACTATAATATAACTCATGGCCATTCCACAACTTATTACCCACAGGGTAATGGGTTGGTTGAGTCATCCAACAAAATTTTGACCAGAATTATTAAGAAGCTTTTGCAGGAAAATAAGAAATCTTGGCACAAAAATCTTATCTATGCACTATGGGCTGATAGGATCACCACCAAAAGGTCTAGTTCTACATCATGCTTTCAGATTGTATATGGTACAGAGGAATTTTTTCCTACCTCATTAGGAATTCTAGTGATGAGACTACTGCAAGAATAGGAATTTGAACCAAATGATGCTCTAAGGAGGATAAACTGATTAATCCATGTGCAACAAATGAGAGAGCGAGTCTTGAAAAACTCACAAATAAACCAAGAGAAAATGAAAAGAGATTTTGATAGGAATACTAAGGAAGATGATTTCAAGGTGGATGATTCGGTACTAAAGTGGGATGCAAGGAATGAAGACAAAGGGAAGCATGGAAAGTTTTACCATATTTGTCTAGGACCATTCAAGATAATTTCATACCATGGGAACAATGCCTATTTGTTGCAAGATCTCAATGTAGATCTCATTGGTGGAGGACCTATGAATGGCAGGTTTCTCAAACACTATCTTGCTTAAATTTTTTCCATTCTCTCCATTTCATTGTAAATAACCATTGTATTTTCAGATGAAGCATTTCAACTCAATAATCAACAGAAAATTGAAGCACGAAATGAAGGCCCTAAGTGTATGTTGAGTTTATTCAAAGTTGTGTCAAGAAAGTAAATAATTTTGTTTGTCAATTTAGAGTCTTTTGAGTCGAATAAAGCCCAATGGTCAGGCATTTGGCCTACTATTATTTTCTACCTCATTGGGAGGATAACATCCCAATTGGATCCAATTTTTAGAACCATGATTTTCATAGCTAGAGTTAGAGGTTTGTCCAAAGTATTCAAAGTCATGCCATGATATTGGGAAAATCAAGACATCCTAGATGAATCATAGTTAGTCTGTCAATATTTATGAGGTCAATAATCAAATAAAGAATGTCTTGAAATGTTAGTAAGGGCTTTATTGATAAGTTGGTTTAAAGAGTGTATTGTATTTTTCATAAAACACCATCATAAAATCAAAGAGTAAAGAGTGTAAAGTTCATCATGTTCAAGTTGTAATGGTCCACTTTCCTAAGTCTTGAATCACATTAAAAAGTGGGAAATTATGTGCTAAGGTCAAATCAAAGGTTAGGGTGAATGTCATTTCAAAATGTATTATGGTTCATCATCACCTAATCATGCGGTTAGAAAAGGAACAATCATGGAACTCCATATAATTTGTACCATTGCAAACTTCAAAGGTTTACCAACTGCGCAAGTTCGTTGCACAAATCTTTAACTTGCCCTGAAACATCTTATCACTATGGATAACCAATTCACTTTTCATAATTATGTTCCTTATCCATTTGAGCATAAATATTGGCCACATTATTTTTTCTCCACCGCCTCCAAGACCTGCGCTTCATCCATAGCCTCTCCAACATGCTCCAAAGCTTGTTGTTATGCAAATGTTGTGTGTTGATAATCGCTATGCAAACCCTATGTGTTGATATTCTCTATGTAAATATTTCACTCTTTTTTTTGTTGTGCATTCTCCATTTGTTTCAATCATTGTTCAAGAGCATTTCTTTGAGCCCATTGCAAGCTAGCCTCTGGAACTAGTTTTATTTTCAAATAACCAAATTTCCTTCATTTGAGCTAAACTCTTTCCATAATTATTGTTGCGACGAAGTTTTCTACTATTGTTCATTGTTGTGTCGATTTTTCTACTACTGTTCATTGTTATGTCGAGTTTAATACTACTATTTGTTGTTGCATGGAGTCTTCTACTATTGTTCATTGTTGCGTCGAGTTTACTATTGTTGATTCATTTGTTGCACATAGTTTTATGTTGCTACCTATTGCTGCACACCGTTGAAAGTCACTATTCTCATTTGTTACATATAGGTTATTTCTCTCATTTGTTGCGTAAATATTACTATTCCCATTTTCGTTTCACATAGGTTATTACAATCTATTACTACACACCCGAAGTTCACACAAGGTTGACATATATCAACATCATGACAACTCCTCAATTAAAAATGAAGAATGTAAGAAGTGGGGAAGTCGTGATGTTTGAGACACATAATTTAAATTTGGTAAACACAAACCCAACGGTCGGGGTGTCCATTGAACAAGTTAGATGCATGAGATTCTATGAAAAGGTTCAGGAGTATAATTTGCAACTAACCAAGTAGTTTTTTCTTAACTTTGATGGTGTCAATGAAACCATTACATGGATCACTTTTCCAATGTCATAGGAGACCATCTCAACTGATATAGATATTCCTATGTAGGGAGTCAATTGGTTTAAAGGTATTTCATTAGAAACTTCATTTTATATTGATTTTCTCAAACTCGAATACAGAAATCAGAAGATTGGTTCCACCATTCCTAGTGGATATGGTTTGGAACCTTTTGAGAAGATTTTGAAGGTAATCCAGAAAAATTTTACTTGTGAGCATAGGTTTGACAAGGTACATCAATACTAAATTAGGATCCTGATGTATTTCACATGGAAAAGCCTCCTAAACTTACCCTTCTTCCTATGTAGAATCCTGGGAAAAATGGTAGACAATGTCTAAGCCAAAGATGACTATCCAAATATTAGACTATTCCATTTTTCCTTGGTGAAGCTATTGGTGGTTGAAGAGATTGGAAAGTTAAACAGGGACTGGGATTCCTTCTTGAATTCAACAAAGATTTTGTGGATCCTAAAGGAGATACTCCCTTGTCTATTGAGAAATCAACATCTCATAGTTTAAGGGTAAAGGGAGGAGGATTTGATGAAAGGGGAAAAGGAAAAGAGATTGAGAACCCACGACTCAATCAACCAGTTTTGAAGAAAAGAAGAAAATTACATTTCACTAATGAACCTAAAGAGACACATGCTCCCAGTAAACCGTGCACCAGGTCATCTGTTAGGAGGTTTCCCATACCCACAATTCATACATAATTTGTTGAATTTGTGGCCTAGGATATTGATGAAGAGAAAGTGAAACCAGGGGAGAAAGATGAAGATGTCAAAGAGATGTAGCAACAACTCAATAAATCTGAACATATTATATACCAAATCTATCAGGAGAATAGAGAATTCAAAATAAAGCTAACAGAAAGGACTCTTGAAGCAATAACATCACAAAGTAAAGCAAGTCAGAAATATCCTACTTCATTCACATGAGGAAAACAATATATAAAATGGATGAATAAGAAGCTAAGAGAAGCTCAATATCAGATTATCAAGCTCAGAGAGGAATAGAGAATATTAGAGGAATGGATTATGAATCATTACAAGAAATGTATACCAACCATAGACAATTCATGTGCAGTCAAAATTGATGTGCAATCAAAGTTGAAGAGCAATGCAACTTTGTTGAGGCAGGTGGGAAATTTGAAGAGACATAACTTGTCATTAAGAAAGGGAAACAAGACCTTACAGTTACAAGTGAAATTGGAAAAATAATATAAGGACAATATGAATGATCCCATCCTTTTATTCCAATTGGATTCGTGCGAGCAACCTCAACATGAAAATCCTCTACGCAGAATATTTACGCAAACGATTTAGCCATAACTTGCGCAACAGTAACCAGAATTTGTTGCGCAAGGGTGTGAGGGTTGTCTAAAAATGCATATGATGACTCGTCACAACCACATGATTGATTTTTTCTCAAGGATCTATGATTGTAAATTGTGTTTTAGCTATATTATGATTGGCAAATTGGGTTTTCTATTTTTGGTAAATCTTGTAGACATAGTTGTTCTCTTTGAAAGAAACCAGATCCATAACTCTAGGATGTAGTATTTTGACTCCTACCAGCTAAGTGTAGATTTAGTTTTCTATATATGTAGACCATTTTGATGTAAAGGGAGGGAAGAAGTATAGTCATTTTGATCTTCAATGTAATTTTCTGAAACTAATAGGAATACAAATGAAGAAGTCTTGGATTCCTTATGAAAAAGATTCTAATGGTGGTGATATCAAGATTGTACTCTTCGTTGTATGTGTTCCTTGTGTACTTACTTTCATATGCACTTTTATTCTCTTTAAATTGGTAAATTAAAAGTCCAAAATTCATCTAATGTTTCTCTAGACTTAACTGATTTAAATTATGTTTATCTTCTTAACTAAAGGTCATAATTCATCCTTTATGATTCTCTGATTCTACTATGTGTTTTTGTTCTTCTTTCACCCTACATAATCAAACTCAACATTGAAGTTCATCACCATTTAGCCTTTGTTCCTCTAAGGATTTTTACCTACCAGGCATTGTTTTCTTTTGTTTTCAGGGGTTGACTCCATATCCCTAGAAATACTATACCTCTTTGCCAAGAAAACCTTGGAAAAACTATCTCAAATTTCTAAATCTAGCCATCAATTCAAAGCAACCTGTCTATCAGAGATGAAGTCTCAGAGAGAGCCCTCTCTAGATTGGAAAGACTAGTTTTGAGTCTTAAAGTTGGTTTGTAGATTACCTTTTTATATTGTTTCTTCATCCCAACAATTTACTCAGAGTTAATATTTTGGTGTCGTTGCCGAGGACAAAATTGAAAATTTTCCCTTGGAAAGAATGACTTAAATATTTAAATTTTATTCCTGAGGGTAGAAATGAATCAAATACCTTTATTGGTTGAACTATTCTTACCCTGGAGAGTTCATTTAATAAGATCAATAACATAATTTTTTTTTTAAGAAAATAAGAAATAATCGCTCCTAAGAGAATTTACACTAGAAGGAACCCTGATCCATAACCTATAACATGTAATATACCAGATATAAAAAATATGCAGAACATAAATAAAATACTAGAAATGGCAGAATAACAATAATATAACCAGAACAATCACCACAATAGCACTGAAATGATATAAGAATAACAACAGAAATAACACTTTTGATTCTGAAAGCAATGTTCATGGGCCTCTTCGAGGGGGAAAAATTTGATTGAGCAGAGCTCTATTACAATAATATTCAATCTAGGGTTCTCATACCCTTGACTCCTATTTATACTAAATATGTCTATCAAAAGAAGCATCTAGAGAAAGATCCTTCTAGAAGCAAAAACTTCTATTAGGTCTTCTTACATTCGACTTATTCTATTTTATTGCAAGGCCTTATTAATATTGACCTCTATTACATCCAAATATATTGTTCTACCTATGTGCAGGTTATGATCCTAACATGTCCTCCCCCTTAAAAACAATCTTGTCCTCAAGGCTTGAGATGTGAAAATTGTTGCAGAATGGTAGCTGGTTCCCAAGTGGCATCTACTGGAGTTGTATATTTCCACTATATTAACACTTCCTTGATGGTTCTCTGATGCAGGCGATGCTCACAGTGGTCCAAAACTGCTTGGGGATGTAGCCAAATGGATCCTTCTTTGGCTAACTCAGGAAAGTTGGTTTGAATTTGGAACTTAGTTCCAATCACCTTCTTTAAGAAGGAAACATGAAAAACAAGATGTAGCTTCGAATGACTGTGAAAAGATAACTAATAGGCCAGTTGTCCCACACACTTGAGAACTATATAAGGAACATAAAATTTGGTCGCTGCATTTTGACAATACTCAGCCTTGAGGGAATTCTGCTGATAAGGCTACAGGCGAAGAAAAACCTGATCCCCTTCTTCAAATTGACGTTCAGAGTGACCTTGATCTTCTTGCTTCTTCATGTGATTCTCTGCCATGACCAAATTCTCTTTGAGGGTATGGAGAATAGCTTCTCGAATTGTAATTTTTTGGTCAACCTCCTGGACCTTCGAGACACCAAGTAAGTATGAGAGAACTAAAGGTGGCTTCTATCCATATACCGCTTCAAAAGGAGTCATGCGTGTAGTTGTATGGTATGAAGTGTTGTACCACCATTTAGCTAGGGGTTACCATTAAGCCCACTGATTTTTCTTTTCAAGGGAAAAACACCTCAAATATGTTTCCAAACACTTGTTGACAACTTCTGTTTAACCATCAGTCTAGGGATGATAAGTTGTACTGAGATGCAATTGGGTGCCTTGTAGCTTGAACAGTTCTTGCCAAAAATTGCTTGTGAAAGTTGGATCGTGATCAGAAACAATAGAGTGTGGCATGCCATGAAGCTTGAAGACCTGATCCATGAAAATTTGAGCCACCATGGATGTTGTAAATGGGTGTTGAAGAGCACAGAAATGAGCATACTTGGAAAGGCGATCAAAAACCACCATGATGACTGATTTATTTCCCGATTTGGGTAAGCCTGTAATGAAATCCATAGAGATGTCCTTCCAAATAGCAGGTGGAATTAGGAGAGGTTGTAGTGTGCCTGGATATTTGACTGTTTCTCCCTTTTTTAGTTGACACACATCACATTCAGTGACAA
Organism: Picea engelmannii; assembly: GCA_009831015.1. Classification (NCBI taxonomy): domain Eukaryota; kingdom Viridiplantae; phylum Streptophyta; class Pinopsida; order Pinales; family Pinaceae; genus Picea; species Picea engelmannii. The sequence continues at coordinate 395,722 of ML785080.1, read as the reverse complement.
AATTATGAATGTCATGGTTCATACCATCCCAGAAAAAAGAATGTTTGACCCTGTCATTGGCTGTCATAGGTTTTGGTGAACCTAGAGTGCCCTACTGTCGGTGTAGCATGAAGCTCAGAAAGTACCGTGGATTTAAGATTTGATTGTTTAATTAAATACAAATGGCCTTTGTATCTAAGTTCATAATGGAGCCAAGAGTACCCAGGGGAAGTTGGAGCACTAGACTACAATTGTTGGATCAACTGTGAACTTTTGGGGTCTTGTAGCCATTCCTGGCGAACAACTTGGACCTAGTCTGGTACAATGAAGGAAAGATAAAAAATGGATCCTTCATCTTCATATTTGTGGGAAAGTGCATCCGCAACCACATTTTCTTTTCCTTTCTTGTAAATGATCTCATAATCATAGCCAAATAGCTTAGTTACCCATTTTTGTTCCTCCAGGTAGGAAATGCGTTGTTCCAAAAAATACTTGAGTCTTTGATGGTCTGTCTTAATTCAGAAGTGTTTACCTAATAGATAAGCACCACAAATCAATGACATGCAGAATAGCCAACATTTCCTTTTCATAGATAGATTTGCCCAGATTTCTTTCAGATAGTTTCTTGTTGGTAAAGGCCAAAGGCCTACCCTCTTGCATAAGGACAACAACAATTCCTTTCCCTAAAGAATCACATTCCAAGACAAAGGTCTTTGTGAAATCAGAAAGGGCTAGGACTGTAGTGGTGCACATGGCCATATTCAAGGTTTGAAAAGCTTGAGAAGCAGCTGGAGTCCAAGTGAAAGAGTTGTTTTTTAGGAGAGCAGTGAGAGGTGTTGAAATCTTTCCGTAATTCTTAACAAACTTGCGATAATAACCTGTTAAGCCCAGAAATCCATGCAATATTTTGAGATTCTTTGGCTGAGGCAAGTCTTTCATAGATTCAATCTTTTTAGGATCCACCCTTACGCCATCCTTGCCAACAAGATGACCCAAGTACTCTACTTCTGAGGTGCCAAAAGCACATTTAGACTATTTCAGGAAAATTTGGTGCTGAGAGAGTAGATGCAGAACTCGATCCATATGAGAAAGATCTTATGTCTAGGTCTTGCTATAGATGAGGATATCATCAAATAAAACTAAGAAAAAATGGCAGAGAAAAGGATGGAAGACATGATTCATGAGACTTTGGAAGGTGGAGGGGGCATTACACAAGCCAAAGGGCATGACCAAAAACTCATAGTGGCCCTCATGAGTTCTAAAGGCAGTCTTGGGAATGTAGGATTCTTTCATACGTATCTGGTGGTAGCCTGAACAAAGATCACATTTAGTAAAGAATTTGGCACCACTTAGTTCATCCAGGAGATCATCAATGACAGGAATGGGAACTTTGTCTTTAATGGTAAGTTTGTTGAGGACACAAAAGTCAAGACACATTCACCAAGAACCTTCTTTCTTCAGGACCATGAGCATAGGAGAAGAGTAGGGGCTTGTACTAGGGCAGATAATGCCTGCATTAAGAAGTTCCTGGACCATTTTCTCACTTTCATTTTTTTGGGAAAAGGGGTGACGATACAGACAGATATTGGGAGGAAGTCTTCCGGGTACAAGGGGAATGGAATGATCATGAACACCATGTGAAGGAGCGAGTCCTTTAGGAGTGGAAAAGACCACTTTATGTTTAGAGAGGATGGCTTGGAGGTATTGCAGCACCGAGGGTGTTTATGTTGCTTGTATGGCATGGAGTTGAGAAATAACACCAAAATGACCCTTTTTGAGCAGCTTTTCCATGCGATGGGAACTAAGAATCTTAGGTGAGCCAATAGTGATGCCTTGGAACTTATATTGGTGGCTCTCCTGGTCAAATTGCATGGTTAATTCCTTAAAAACCCTGAGAATGGGACCCAAAGTCCTTAGCCAATCTACACCCAAAAAAATGTCACAACCTCCCATGTCGATAGCAAACATATGAGATTTCAGGTGGTAGTCATCAATTTGGGGACACACATTTTCACAACACCCTCCAAATTTCATGGAGCCACCATTGGCAATCATGATTTGGAAATTATTGACAACATGGATGTAGCAATGAGTTTCTTGGGCAATGGAGCAATGAATAAAATTATGGGTGCTTCCACTATCAATTAGAATTATGACCTTCCGATGCTTGATGTAACCGATTAGCTTGAGGGTTTGGGGAGGGGAGAAGACAATTAGAGCATTGAGGGAAATGATTGGTTCTACTTCGGGAGGGTCTGAGGGAGGGGTTATGTCAAGGGTTTCAGGTGACTCAGACACAAGGGGAGTTTCAATATCCTCTTCCGAAATATCCTCGGAGATGGCCATAAACAACTTTTGTTCCTTACACTTGTGTCCTGGGAAATATTTGTCATCACAATTATAACAAATTCCTTTGAGTTGGCGTTCAAACATTTCAACCATGGTCAATTTTTGGATCTTTAGTGGAGTGGAGGGAGTAGTGGGATTTACTAGTTTAGGGCGAGGGATAAAGGAGGGCTTCCAATTTTGAGAAGATACAAACTGTTGTGCTTATTTATCTCTTTTAGTAGTCTCCACCCAAATCTAAGGTCGAGCCATAAGGAAATGGGCCCAAATATCATCTTTGAGTCCACTAATAAAACATTCTCGAAAAAAGGCATCAGACATGCCCTCTGTCCGAAAAGCCAAGTGCTCAAAGGTAGCTATAAAGTCTTCCATTGTTCCTGATTGTTTCAACTTTGTAAAATGGCCCAAATGGTTGGTGTCAGTGTCAAAGTGTTCATAAATCTCTACCACAAAGTGTGTCCAAGCAATATACCCTTGACAAGAAGTTTTTCTCCATTGCCACCATTGCCAATGTTCTTGATCTAGATGGAGAACACCATACTGAATTTTGGCCAAGTCATTTGTAATCTTGTATAAAGAGAAATAATGTTCAATTTGGGTTACCCAACTAGTGCGGTCCGAGCCATCAAATTTGGTCACATCCACCTGCGGAAGGCATAGGTCACATTGAAAGTGATGGTTCCGAAAGTTATAGGAATGAGAGGAATGGTCACCTTCAGTATGTGGAGGTGAGGAAGAGGAAGCGTTATCTGTAGGGATATGCAGTTTGGTGCAAAGTGTCGAAAAGATAGATTCAAGTTGGGTGGTGAGGTCTTGCTTGATTTCCTCCATTGAGGACTACACGGTTGTATTGATGGCGACAACATTGGCATTGAGTTGTTTCACTTCATGTTGGGTCTCGGTGAGACCAGATTGCAAGGTGTTGAAGCGAGCTTCCAAGTCTTGGCTACGAGTATGGGCCATGAGGATGGGGGAACCAAAAAGGGGCGGGCAGGGTCAATTTTTTCTGAAAAATGATATGGATGAATGTGGTAATGGCAAAGAGATGAATCCAATGGAATATGTCTCAAATAATGTTGAAACAATTTTCAGACTTGCTTTTTTTACACCTACGGAGTATAATTTTTTATTTATTTTTACACCTATGGAGTTATACTCCAGTCTGAACAATATTGTAGAGAGGAAATGCCCAAATTCTTAACTAGAAAGAATATGTATTTACTTAGCAACCCGAACACAGTTGCGTGACACTAGATCTTGTCTGTTTTAATTTGTTTATGTTGTTGTCCCCAAGGGTTAGGTATTCAAGGGTTCTACAGACAAGGTTTTTCCCTGTGCTATAGCTCTCTAATATACATGCAGGGTCCAATAGTAGTAATCGACCCAATATATCAAGGAACTAACTAAGGAGGATAGACCGTACCCTTAGTCGTACTACCCGACTACCTAGGTACTAGAGAGTATCTTCCCGAGTGTTGTTCTCGGTGGCACTATAGCAGTCAGGTGGCTGATCGGTTTATCTAAAGAGGGCTTATGGAAATATAGGTCGATCCATACACAAGTGTTGTTTGATGCACTAAGACTCGAAGGGGTACCAACAAGGGTTACAAGGGTGGCCAACAGATGTGCGCTTAAGAACCAGTTGTATTTCCTACGTGTATGAATCCCTCAACCACGGGTTTATGCATGTAGCGATAGATCTATGTGGCTTAAAGACCCTGAAAAAACATTTACCCACAATTTCTGCCAAGGAAAGTGTTGTGATACCACTTGTAATATAACAAATCTAAAAATTATGCAGAACATAAATAAAATGCTAGAAATGGTAGAATAATAAAAATATAACTAGAACAATCACCACAATAGCATTGAAATGATATATGAATAACAACAAAAATAACACTTTTGATTCTGAAAGCAATGTTCACGGGCCTCTTCGAGGGGGAAACCTTCGGTTACAATAATATCCAAGCTAGGGTTTTCATACCCTCGACTCCTAGTTATACTAAATATGTCTATCAAAAGAAGCATCTAGAGGAAGATCCTTCTAGAAGCAGAAGCTTCTATTAGGTCTTCTTACATTCGAATTATTCTATTTTATTGCAAGGCCTTATTAATATTGACCTATATTACATCTAAATATATTGTTCTACCTATGTGTGGGTTAGGACCCTAACATAACATTTGTGTCTGACCCTGAGAAACTCTTACACAAAAGAAACAAAAAGACAATCAAATCATTTTCTCTTCTAGATAGAAATCTATCTTTTCCCAAAGACGGGGTAAAAAGCATTGATGACCTTGACTTTGATTTAAAATTTGAACAAACCTTGTTTAGATCTAGATTGGAATCTAATTTGAATGAAATCATTTTTTATGAGAAGAAATTCAAGTCTTTAATTCCTACTGTTCCCATTTAGACTATTCCTATTCATATTGTCTCCACTTAGACTGTTCAAATAGATCAAAATCCTTCTAGAACCATGCCATCCATATTTTCTACTCTTTCCTTGCCTTCCTAGTTGCATGATTTACCTCAAAATTATAATTAGAGAATCATATCATTTGATATTGAAGAGAATGTGTTGGTTCTTAGCTGAATGACTTATCTCTACTACCTGTGCCATAGACCCAGGGTTCATATCTATAAGGGTACCAACAAAGCCTAAAACTATCGGGCCTTCTGGTAAACCAGAAGGCAACACAGTACAAAGAATGCACTGTGTAGTCTCACCCAAGATAGATTTAAATGGGTGGCTGCAAGACTCAGGTGTTTGGAGCCTAGGATTGAGTATGATATAGGGGATCTGCATTCTGAGCCATTTATATTACGAACTACTGTTACTCCATTTAATACTTTAACCTCATTGCCTCTGTTATTGATAACTCAACAACAATTACTCAACAATATAATAACTCATTCATTCATTCATTTCACATAATCTAACTAATAAAATTATGAAAAAGATAAGCATGCATTCATCACATTACACAGGTATTACCGTGGTTCACCCCCTCCTGGGCTATGTCCACAAATATTTGGCTCTTGTCTCTTTTATTATGGTAGTTCTGTAATTCTCGTGTCTTGCGCTTACAACTCTCCTCAGATGGGTAAGATCCCTATGAGGCAAACTAGATCACACCAGGATCCAGAGCCTGCAATCTAATCCTCAAAACCTACCTCCTCTCTTCCTCTTAGCTCAATTTCTTACAAAAGTAGTTCTCTCATCAAAACATTACATAAAGATAATCGAACTCTACATAGGTAGCAAGCCAAACTTCTTCTGAACTCCTCTATTATACCTACGTATCTATATTTATATCTATGAGGATCTTCAACCATTTTCACAAAAACCCTACAAAACCCCTAACCACTATTGTCGTTAGGTCTTCCTTCTTTGCATGCATGTGTTGCTTCCTTCCATTGATTGTCACCTCCTTCTTGCATGCATGTGTGCTATGCTTCTTGCCAGTTGTTGCTTTCCTCCTACACACTTTCTTTCCCACGATTTCTCTTCCAGTTTCCATTCTTCTTTTTGCAGGATTTTGTCCCCACTTCAGCCTGCTACCAATAGGCCCCCAACACTGACATGTGACTCGTCCTGAGTCACCTAATATTTCTGAGATTCCTCGATCTCTTCAGTGATCATCTGGAATTCTTCCTTTAGCTCTGTTTCTTTTTTCAGTGCCTGTGCAATCTTATCCTTAATGGTCTCCACTACCTGAATGACCACTTCATCATTCAGTAGTCCTATGCATTCTACCTAAGTTTGTGACATCTATGTTCTATCTACTTCTACCTGTGTGAGTACTTCTGCTACCCATTCCTGTAATGGTTCTATTTGAGCCCATCCCTCTTGTTTCTGTGTCTACGCAGTGATAAGTTCTCCCTGCATCTTCTTCAAATCTTATGTCCCATTGATGCATTATGGGATTGGTATGGTATTTTTCCTCTATTTGAGTTCTTGGATCACTGCAATGATCCTCTCCTCTTCCTTTTCCTAGCATTGAATCTGTGGGTCCTCCTCCAGTCTTGTCCAAAGTTGTGTTTCTTTGTCGAGAAAGTCAGTTGTCGTCCTAACCTGCTTCTCTATCTCCTATATTTGCATTGTTTCTTCCTTCATCCTCTGCTCCTTTACTCTTTGTGGAGTTGTTGGTGTTAGTTGTTCTTGGACATCCCCAATCTCCTTCTAGTATCAAGAAATTTCCCGTGCAATGTGGTCTATCTTTTCTATGGATGGGAGTTCGTTTTCTTGAACAGTGTTTGGAAGTTTCCCAAAAAATTCTCCCACTCTACGTTCTATCTCCTTCCGAGTTTCGTATTTGGCCTTCTCATACTCCCTTTCCAGTGCTTCCTGCTACTTTGTCTCTTTCTGTAGCTCAACTAAGTTTTTATGTGCCTGAGACTACATCTCGTGGTTGACACTAACCTACAATTTGTGTAATTCCCTTGATGGCATCGATGTCAGGACCAATTGGATTTGGTCCAAATCCTTCAGTGGTGTATGTCCCACTATTTCATCCATTCATAGCATGCTCAGTTTTATGTGGATTGTCGTGTGTGTGTGTGGCATTGGGAGGGCTGGGTATCTTTCTTCTACCTACACTCCTTCGTTGGTTTGTGTTGTCAATGACTCTATGCCTCTGTTGTTACTTTCTCTCTGGGCCTCTCCAAGTGTCTTGAGGAGCTGTCCTATTTCTGCCATCTCTTTTGGCAGATTATCCATGTGATGTGCTACGTGGTCAAAGTCTTCTGCGAGACAATCCTGGACCATTCTAGCGATCATTTATTCTCCATCCTCCATGATCATATAGTCTGATGATGTTCTTTGCACCTTTGATTTATTGTTCATGCCTATGGCCTGTACAACCGGTCTCTTATTTCCCCCTTACTTCTATGTGATGGTGTTTGGGGTGGTCTCCTACACTCCCTTAGCTTGTTTCGACTATTCAGTAATCTCTTTATACCCATTCTTGGTTCCTGTGTGCTTTGACCCTTCATCTACCTGAGTCGGTTTGTTTTGGCCCGTCCTTGGTTTCTTGGGCACTGGGATTTGTGAAGGTTGTATTTCCACCTGCACTGCTTTTGCTTCTGTGAGTCCTTCCGATACTTCCCAGGGGATGGATGGGATCCTCCATGCATCAAGCCATTCACTGATGACCATGTATATATCACCTTCTGTGATGCAGTAGTGCATCGGTAGCCACTGATTATATGGATCTTGTCTGGGTTGTATCCACATGGCTTGACCTGTAGCCTAGAAGTTTGCGATATTTCCATATCGTACGAAAGCTTCTGGTGTCATTATCCATGACCAACTAATATCTTCCTGCATGTCTCGTAGGTATGCTTCAAATATTATTCCATTGTCCCTCTTTTGTCTGGCCTGTGGCCCCAATCTCAAAACTCGATATCTCGCTCCCGTTGGGTGTGGTCTAGTAGAAAAAACTACATACTCTGGTTCCTGCCATCGCATGAAGGATATGAGGGTGAGAAACCACGAGTAATGAAACTCTATATCGAGTTCCGGCATGTCCTTGTAGTCCACTTAGAACAATTTTAGCAGATAAGGCACCCAACTCATAAAGGTGCTTTCTGCTCATTGATCTGCAACTACGATGACTCCTGCCAGTACTTCATCTTTGCGGAATTTTCTTAGAAAATTACAAGATAAGATATTTGCATCCAGTTGTTTTGTTTCATTATTGATCCGTTTGATTATAATGCCTCTTGTCCCCCTAGCGATGTCATATTTCTTCTTCATTTTCTCTACTAACGCTTTTTCCTTGGATTTATCGTCTAGAATCATCACATGATCCATACCCCGGCTGGGTAGTCCTGTTATCTGTGCAATAAGCTCAAATTTTATGGGGACAGGTTTGTCCATCTAGATATCCCCTCCATGCATAACTACTAACAACTGCTTAACACATGATGTCACATATTGGCCTCTACCAAAGTGTGGGAGTTTCAACAATCCTAAAATGCCTATTCGTTCTAGTCTAACTGCCCACTGGTGTGGTTGGTTGATCGTTTCCCCAAGTTGGTTGACTCTATGTTCTACATAAAAACCCTTGGAGCAAGTTCTGGGTACTTGGTGTCATCTGAGACGTCATGGTCAGAATATTTGAGCTTCCCAATGTGACCCAGTAGGTGTGGCTCTACCTGTACTCCCTCTAGTATGCCTGGTAGCACAATTTTTGTTGTTGGTTTCTTGCAAGGTGATATCGATGTCAGAACTTTGTCTTCCTACTGTGGTGGTTGGTACAAAGTTCCAACAATTCCTGGTTTCTTCCCTATAAGCCTTTATGGCCAAGCTGAGGTGGTTCCTATGGTTTCTTTTATTGGTTGACCTAGGCTGGGTACCTGGACCTCATTTGGTTTCCCTTCTTATCCTTGATTCTGTGTTGTTTCCTTACCTTCCATGGATGGTTCAATGCTTTCTGGTTGTACTTCCTGTTGGGGTTCTGCTTCCACGTTCTTAGGTTCCTGCACCTCTTCTTACGTGTCCTCTTCCATGGCCTTTGCTTGTGGTTGTTGAATCTCCTCTAGTATCGGTGTAGAGTTCACCGGTGGTATATCTGGGGATGGGATCTCATCGATATCAACGATCTCTAGTTGTTGCTGCTTATTTTCTTCTAGCGGTCCTCGTGACCTAGTTTGAACTCTGGTCGGTCTGGCGGTCTAACCTAGTTCTGTGGACTTTGGTGGTGCCATAATGGTTAGTGTGGAATGTCTACAAAATTTAGAAGACTGTGGTGAGCTCTCTGGTCTCTCTCTATTCATTTGAGCTATTGTCTCTCTCTCTCTATTCTCCTTTCACGAATAGACAAGTTGTTTCTGTGTACCCGTGTCGTATGGGCTTGTCATGAACCTTATCGTGGACGCTTCCTCCATGATGTGATTAATGCACAATAATTGTGGGTTCAATGCATCATCGTCAGTTTCGTACTTTCTAGTACACCTCTCTTTCCGTTTCCAGTCGATGTGTTTAATGTGATGTTCCATCAGTCCTTTCCGTGCCTTAATTCTGCTCAGTGTTTTCCTATACTCCTTCTTTTTTCAAATTTTCATTTCCTGCTCATTTTTCTTAGGCATGTAACCATTTCTCTTTCCTTTACTGCATTCGTGTTTCGAGCATCCTGTGGCTTTTCGGTTTTATTTTTTATTTTTTTTACTGCGCAGTGGGTGGTCGACTGTCCTTATACATCTTTAGTCGGCTCCCATTAATCATTCCTCTAAGGTCTGCACCTGCTAAATCTCTTAACTGTACATCTCCACCGTCTGTTACAAATTTGACCTTGTATGGTCCTAACCAATGCATTCTCAACTTTCCTGATTGTTGAAATGACTTGGTTTCATAGAGAAATACTAGATCTCCTTCCATGAAAGTCTTCTTCTTAATGTGTCTATGATGCCATGCTTTGTCTCTGGCCGTCTTCACTTGTTGATGGAATCCTACCAAGATTCGGTCTTCCTCCATTTCTATTAGCTGACTCAGTCTTTCCTGTATTATGTCACATTATTTCATTTGTGTGATAGCGGCTATGCGTAAGTTGGGTACTAAACATTCTAATGGCACTATCACTTCTTGGTCATAGACGAGTTTGAATGGTGTGTTGCTTTTCAATGTTTTGCATGTCGTCCTATACGCCCATAATACTACTGGTTTTGAGGTCCTAGTCATCTCTGTTAATGTTACAGATCTTTGTTAGTGTGTTCTCTAAAATTTTTTGAAATTCCTCTATTGTGCCATTCACCTGTGAATGATACGATGTGATTCTCTAGTGGTGAACTTCAAATTCCTCGAGCATCGCATGAATGGTGCTATTTATAAAATGTATTCCTTGGTCACTCATCAAAACTCTCGGGCACCCAAACTTAGTAGTTACTTGTTTGAATAAGAAGTGTGCAGTGGTCTATGTGCTACAGTCTTTTACTAGTGCGGCTTCCACCCATCTTGTTAGGTATTCCTTCATGGTCATGATGTATCTTTCCCTTGTTCTCTTGGCTAGTGGGTTAATCAGTCCTACAAAGTCTATTTCCCATTTATCAAATTCCTGTAATGCCACTTGTGGTCATAGCGACATCTCGTCCCTTCTATTGGGTTTGCATACCCTTTGACAGACATCACATCTCTGATAGTACTCTTTCGAGTCTCTATGAATGGTTGGCCACCATAATCCTATGTGGAGTACCTTCTGCGTGGTAGATTTTCCTGCGTAGTGTCCTCCTACTAATCCCTCATGGGCTTCTCCTAAATTTCTTGGTCGTTCATGCTCCAACATGTACCTTCATAAAATGTTATCTGCGCCCATTTTATATAGATGTCTTGCGATGAGTTGATATTCTACTACGTGAACTACTAGGTTCTTCTTCTGTGCGGTGGTATAATCTTGCAGTGCGGTACCTGTGCTCACGTATTGGATGATCTCTGCAAAGTACTCATCAACAATATGTACAGAAAATAGGTTTGCATCTCGAAAGTTGTCTTCTAAGTTCTTGGGTTATTCTCCATTTGTGATCTGTGATAGGTGGTCAGGTCCTGCATTTAGTTTTCCTGGTTTAACAATTACTTCGAAGTCACATTCCTGAAATAACAGTAACCATTGAAATATTCTCCCCCCCAACAATGGCTTGTTAACTAGGTATTTTAAGGCTGAGTGATATGTAAACATCTTAAAATGCTTCATGAATAGGTAGTGTCTAAACTTATGAAGTGCGTAAACCATAGCTAGGCCTTCTCTTTTGGTTGTGTTATAATTATGTTCTGAATCAGATAGTTTTCTTCTTGCAAATGCTATTGGGTGATCCAAGTCTCCTTCTCCTGGCTGCGCCAAGATAGCTCCAAGTGCTATCATTGATGCATCTACATGCACATGGAATGTCTTTCCCCAGTTTGGAAATACTAATATCGGTGCAATGACCATCTTCTCCTTCAAGGTATCCAGACCGTTTTGACACTCATCGTTCCATTGGTACTTTGTATCCTTCCTTAGCAATTTTTCCATTGGTGTTGTGATCTGCACATATCCTTTGATGAATTTTTGATAGTATCATGTGTGTCCTAATGTCACTCGTAGCTGACAGACTGTTTTTGGCACTGGTAAATTAATGATGACTATGATCTTTGCCAGATCAACCAATAGCCCTTGTTTTCATACTATATGGCCCAATAGTATCCTAAACAGTGTTCCAAATTTACATTTCTTTATGTTTAGTTATATCTGAAACTGTCTTCATCGTTCTAGCATCAAGCGTAAAACTTCCACATGGTTTTTCAACAAACTATATATTGTCTAGTCGTCCAGGTATACTTTGAGAAACTGATGGATAAATTCTTTAAATGCTATGATAACCACTCTAGAGAATATTGTTGGTGCGTTCTTCAGTCCAAATGGAATGACTATATATTGGTAAGATCCCCATTTCATCATGAACGTGGTCTTGTATCTATCCTCCTATGCTATCTTAATCTGATGGTAGCTTGAGAATCCATTAGTGAATGAGTAAGCTTCATGTCCCCCGACATTATCTAACACTTCATCTATGAACGATATAGGGAATGGGTTGTGTAGGCATGCATCATTCAATTTCCTCAAGTCGACTCATATCCTAATCCCTATGCCTTGCTTCTTTTCCTATATGACCATCAGGCTTATCCATTCTGATTCCTCGACTAGTTTGATTATATCGGCTTCAAGCATCTGGTCGATCTCCTCTTTCAATTTCTGTTTATATATGGGATTCAGTCTATATGGTCCTTGTCTAACCGGTCTCGCTTTGGGTCTCAAAGGTATCTTCATCTCTCTCAGTTTTCCTGCTATACCTTTCATCTCTATAAATGTTGTAGGAAATAAGTCGATGTACTCGTGCAACAAATCTGTAATGCTTTCTACTATTGTCTCATCCCAGTAGTCTCCAATGCTGGCCATTTTGGGATGTTCAATTGTTTCGATGTTAAATTTCTTTACCTTGATTGGCGCAAAAATAACTTCAAATTCTATGGGTAGTCCCTTAACATCTCTTTTGCCTTCTACTTCTTCAATCTGAATGTCATGCAGGTCATCTTCGTCTGGTATTTCCTCCTATACCTGGTAACATGACAGTAGTTCCTTGACTATCTTCTTATTTCACTGCTGCTCTTTGGTAATAAGTTCTATTTCTGGTTCTTCAATGAATATGACTCTTCTAATCCATTTCAGGGTTGCATCTATGTTGGGGTTCTTGTGCTCGAACGAGAAAGTGATGGTAAAGTTTTGTTGCAATGTCACCCATGTTGTAGTTCCTTTACGCAGTTCCTGATCTATATACTAGTTCGCTGGTATGCCTTTTAATATGTGAATGAACTGGTGAGGCCATTCCTCTGGTGGGGTCATTTTCCACAGCGTTTCTCATTCCTCCAAGTTCTTCGCTGGTGTCCCTAGTCCTTCATATCTCTGATGTTTGTTGTTTTTCTATTTTGCATCGAACCTTATGTGCAGTAACCTCTTACATTGGTAACATTTTGTGATAGTATCCTTGTGTGCACCCCACCATCTCGCAGGTGTGCCCTTCAGTGCTAAATCCAGTGCTAGTAGCCTCTAGTTCTCTAGTACTTTGTCTTCATATTGTGTCAAGAATTTTTCCAAATCATTTATTCCATGGAAACTGGGTGGTTCTTTTATTTTTGTGCCTATCCACCATACTACGCGGTCTATTCTTACACATATTCTTGTGGATACTTCATGTAGTCTCTGCTGCCAGTTCTCTAATCCAGTGACTGAATCTGTTGTGCATGAAGTAATACTGTGCCAACTGAGTACCTCATCTGCAGTTGGGTTTACATAATCCTCCTCGCGCGCAGTTTTTTTGTACAACTGGTCGATTTCCTCTAAGTCTGGGAAAGTGGGTTCTACGAACCTCTTCCCTTCTGATGGATCTACTGGTGCTATGACCCTGTAATCTCCGGATTCAAATGTCATTTTCCCGGTCTTCAATTTAATTATGGTCTGGTTGTCAAACGCCCAATCCAGACCAAGTAGTGTTGGGTATGGTTTTGTGCCATCCACATTTTCGATGAATTCAAAATCTTCTTTAGTGCACACACCATCAAGATCTATTGTTACTCCTTTCAGTATCCTGATTGGTAGGACCCTATGTTGGTTTTCTAGTTTTAGTTGGACATTTGAATATCCCAATGTTGGCTCTCCCATGCATTGTTAGGTTTTCTTGGGTAGAAAATTCACTTCGGATCCTAGTTTGAGTATGATATCTCCCATATTGAAATCCCCAATGTTAGCATTCAATCTAAATTCCCTACTTGTTCTTCTTATTGTGTGTATATGATTGACAATTTTTGGTTCTAGCTTTTGTTTCGTCTCCTTACTACATTTCTCTAGGATGTTTTGCAATATTTTCACAGATGAAGGATCACTTAACATTTTGATGCATGAATGTAAAAAGTATTGGATAGTACTTACTTGTCCCTTGGGTGGCATTCCTTTGGTATGATCCAATGATGGCAACATTTCATATTCTGGGGTTTCATGGGTTGGTTGCATAGTAGAAGTCGACATTGTGTCCATCTTCTGAAATTCTTGTCTAGCTTCCTTAAAAGTCTCCTTTCTTTGGGTGTGTCAAACTGCTTCCTTGGTTCAGTGTTCTTATTTACCCACTAGTTCTTTGTAGGTTCTTGTCGTACAGTGTCGTTCCCTGTCTTCGTTCCTCCACAGGTAACTATGTTGATGTTCCATCCATCCTCCCTTGCTTCGACTGAAATCCATTGAACATTCTGATTGTTCTGGTTCCTTTTTTCTTATATCTTTACTAATAGTGTCGGGCATTCCTCTGTCTCATGGTCCGATGCGCGACAGTACATACAAGTTGTCGGCGGCAGTGGGAATTCCCGTGCATAATGTTCAGGTTGCTGAAAATTGTGACATGTGACTGGTCCTATGCCATGCTCGAAACCTCCTCTAGCTCATCCTCCTCCTCAATAACCTTCTTGGTCCCCTCTCGGCACATTGCACTGTGGTGCCTGATTATACTACGCGGTATTATATTGGGGTTGCATCGGGTTGTAATGCAACTGTGCGTTGTTGTATGGTTGTTGTGCAGTGTTGTACTTCTACTGCATAGGGTTGTATGGAGTTGGGACTTGATTCAACTGTGGCATTGGTTTCCTAGTCATCATTTGGCATGTACCCTGTAGGCATCCGATGTTCTCTCCCGCATCAGCTCCATGGTTCTACAATCTCTTTCATCCTGGCCTACTGACTTACAAAATGTGCAATAAGAATTCTTTGGAACTGTCTGTTACTTCTCCATCATCGTGTAGTGATAAGGGTCGCGACCCGGTTTCTTGCATATCTCACACCATAATCCTCCCTGTGGTAGTGGGTTTGGCATGCATATTTCCATACATTGCATGAATTTTGGACATTCATTCTTATGATGTCCTTTCGTCCTACATGTGGTATACCAAATGACTTCTTGTTTGTCCTTGTTCTTGTTCTGATTCAACTGAAATGTTAGGTTCTTCATATCTTCCTTCAATTCTTCAATAGTTGGGTTTGTCTACTGGTACTGGTTCTCTTCCATCTGCAAGGCTTTTTGTAGAGCCTCGACCTGCGTCTAAAAATTCTATTGTCGTAAGGGATATTTTAGGTGTGGGAGTGGTGCATTGACAAACATATGTTGGTGTTGCATCTCAGTCATAAGGTATTTTAACTTCCCCTTCAATAGCTTGAATCTTTGGTCAATATCCCATACAGACTCTCCTGGTTTCTGTCTGATCTCGATCATTTTGTTCATGCACTGATCCTTTGAGCTTAGCTTCTAGAACTCATTAATCAGTAGCTTCTTAATGTCGACCAGTGTTCTTGTCATCCATGGGGCACTGTTCGTGTCTAGACTCATGTACTAGTCTAGTGTGCAGTCTCTCAGCGTGATCGCTAGTTGCGCAAGTTTGGTATATCTTCATCCATGATTTGTTTTGCCTCCCAGATATTTGCACAACTAAACAAATTCTTCTCAGGTTCCTCTATTTCTTCTCCTCATAATTATAGTAATCAGATCGTGGGGTCATGTCCTGCCATTCTAAACGCTGAATTGCTATCTCTGTCGCATGGTGTAGATAATTTACTAGTGCTACCTGAATTGGCTCCTCTAGTTGTTGCTCTTGCGGTATATGTACTTCTTGCTATCGAAATTCCTCTAACTTCGGTTGTCTAAACAGTGGTGTTATGTTTGGTGTATTGGTCATACATGGGTTTATGGGTTCCACACTAACATTAATATGGAAAGGATGGCTATCTTATCCTCCTGTTCTTGGGCCTCTTGTTTTCCTCTCATAGGTTGCGCACAAGGTTTCCTCAATCTGCTCCACAGCCCGAAGATCCTCTACCTCTTCTTCATAACTTTCCAATCCCTCCCTCATGGATATGACTCTTTTCTTGGTATTCACCTTATATTGGTAGGGTACTCTGCTACACGTCGTTCCTGGTGACTCCAAGATCCACTTAAGATGGTCGTCATCCATCAAGATCGGGTCCAAGAATTCCTCCTCCTTATTTCCTTTAGACTCTCCTTCATCCATTTATCCTTCATCTGTCAGTGCTTCCCCCCTTCCCCCATGCACGCGAGGAAGTCTAGATGTATGCTTCCATTGTCATTACACCTTTGTTATATAGCAGTATTTTAATAGAAGTATACAGTGATCAAATGTACCTTCCATGGGGTCCGCATAGAAATTCCTTCTCTACCGTGTTGTATGACTTCACTGTGTCAACTTCAAACTCTGTGATGAAGCCTATCACGATACTATCAATCTAGAATTCGACTGCACAGGTGAATTTGTTGTTCACCTGTTGTAACTGCTCAATATGTACTATGGTCCAATCTAGCTGTCAGATACGGTTCGTCATGTGGTTATCTTTCAACCTCAGTATCCACTTCTGCAAAAGGTGAGGAAAATCACAAAAAAAGACTTAGTGCAAATACGTAAACACGTATTTATCCATATATTTGTGAGCTGTGAGGCTAGGGTTTCTATTATCCTTATGGGAAAACTCTAGTTCTTTAGTTCTTAACCAACCTTCGATTTCTACTTTCATGGGGTTCCACAGTCTCAACATTCCCTTCTAGTGGCTCAACAGTCTTCTGGGTTCGCTCGTTATGTTCTCATGCATTTTATCTCATTTACTCAGTCCTCTCTTGTTCCTCTTACAACAGAAACAAAACCATTTGTTGGTTCTTAGTTGAATGGATTCTCTCTACTACCTGTGTCGTAGACCTAGGGTTCATATCTATAAGGGCACCAACAAAGCCTAAAACTATCGGCCCTTCTAGTAAACCAAAAGGCAACACAGTATACAAAATGCACTACGCAGTCTCACCCGAGATAGCTTGAAATGGGTGGCTGTAAGACTCAGGTGTTTGCAGCCTAGGATTGAGTATGAGATAGGGGATCTGCATTCTGAACCATTAATTTTTATTTGTATTACGAACTACTGTTACTTTGTTTAATGCTTTGACCTCACGGCGTCTGTTATTGATAACTCAACAACAATTGATCAACAATATAATAACTCATTCATTCATTCATTTCATATAGCATCTAACTAATAAAATTATGACAAAGATATGCATGCATTCATCACATTACACATGTATTACCATGGTTCACCCCCTCCTGGGCTATGTCCATAAGGATTTGTCTCTTGTCTCTCTTATTATGGAAGTTTTGTAATTCTCGTGCCTCGCGCTTACAACTCTCCTCAGATGGGTAAGATCTCTATGAGGAGAACTAGATCACACCAGGCTCCACAACCTACAATCTGATCCTCAAAACCTACCTCCTCTCTTCCTCTTAGCTCAATTTCTTACAGAAGTAGTTCTCTCATCAAAACATTACATAAATATAATCATACTCTACATAGGTAGCAAATCGAACTTCTTCTGAAATCCTCTATGATACATGTGTATCTATATTTATATTTGTCGGGCTCTTCAACCATTTTCACAAAAAACCTTACAAAATCCCTACAAAAACCCTAACAACTATTGTCATTAGATATTCCTTCTTTGCATGCATGCGTTGCTTCCTTCCAGTTGTCGCCTCCTTCTTGCATGCACACATGATGTGCTTCTCTCCAATTGTCACTTTCCTCTTGCACGCTTTCTTTCCCATGATTTCTCTTCCAGCTGTCATTCTTCTTTGTGCACTCTTTCTTCCCCACTTCGGCCTGCTGCCAACAGAATGCATCAAGGCAAAGACATTTATATTGGTTTAGTGATTTTCTTGAACTAGAGGAGATAGATCATGAGGATGAAAAGGTAAGGCTATTTGCATAAAGTATTTCAGGAGAAGTCAGAAAATGGTTCAAAGATCTTCCTGTAGCAAACAGTCATCAAAGAGGTAGAAAAATCCCCATCTCATTTTAATTTTGAAAGTGAAATGGATAAAATCAAATTTTTCGTTCCATTCAACGAGCTGATTAAACATGTTGAATATAGAAATCAGACCATTAAGATGCACAAAATGGAAGAATCCCATGACACCTTGAATGTGCAAGATGATCACCTTTCTATCATGTTTGTCCCACATGTGGAGGAGAGTGGTGATGTTGATGATGTCACTCCTTTCTATGTTAGTCTTAAAATTCATGACATGACCTTACATAATGTCATGTTAGATTCAATAGCATCACATAATTTGATGCCCAATGTAGTCATGGATGAGTTGGTCCTAGATATCACAAGGTATTACAAGGATCGTTTCTCCTTTGACTCAAGAAAGGTGAAATGATTGCATTTAATAAAAGATCTGGTTGTATCATTGTCTCAAATTCCATCAAAAAACCTAATTATGGATGTGGTGGTTGCTGACATCTATCCTAAATTTGGCATGTTGTTATCTAGATATTGGGCTGAAAATTCAAAAGGGGATTTGCAAATGGATATGTCATATGATACTATCCCTTTTTTGGCCAAGAAAGAAGGTTGTACAGAGAAGTGTTGCTCAAGTACATGGTGAGTAGAAAAAATCAACCAAATAACCATCCTATTTACTTTGTAGATATTGAGGATGGTTCCTCTATTTTCTATAATGACTTGCATTTTGAAGAGGAGTAGCCAATAACTATTATGACCATCAAAGACAAATTTGATCATCAAACAAAGGAAATAACAGATCAGGAAAATAGTGAAGAGGAGGATATGTGGAACACAAGTTTTGATGGATCTGCTAGCGAAGAAGGAGCAAGCGATGGTGTGTGGATTAACCCTCCCAAGATAGGTACAAAAACACATTCTTACAAATTTTCTTTTGATTGCACCAATAACATGGTTGAATATGAGGAATTGATTTTGGGATTGAATACTTTAAAAGAATTGGGTACTAGGAGGATAGTTTTACATGGAGATTATGAGCTTGTCATAAATCAGATAAAGTTTATATATCAATCCAAGCATACTAGATTGAGGGCATATAGGAATTTAGTACTTGATCTTCTCGAAGAGTTTTCATAATACAATTTATGAGTGATTCCTAGGGGGGAATCTAATTTTTGATTCTTTAGCTACTTCAGCCTTTGTTTTCAAAACTCCAATTTTTCCTAACAAAAAGTATGAAATTGAAGTCAAGCATAGGCCAACAGTACTTGACAACATTATATATTGGCAAATATTTGAATATTACAAACAGGTAGAAAGATTCCTTCATATGAGTGATGGATTTTCTATTTCAAATATTGATGATGCATGTTGTTGTGAAGAGAATGAAGATGAAGCTATGTTAAAAAATTATGATTGTTTTCAAAATCAGATTGTTGGAAGAGATATAGTGCATCTCAAAAACAACATTATTCCCAAAATATTGGTCCCATTGGAAAAACTTTTTGACAACAACGATGTAGCCAAAAATCCTAAAATCACTACAAATGATGAGAACATAGAAGATTCCAACATTGGGACTCAGAAAGATCCCAAGATCATCAAACTATCCAAGAAACTCAGTCGAGAAATTAAACCGAGGTATATTAGCTTAATGAAAGATTTCCCTCATGTATTTGCATGGAGTTATGAAGATTTAAAGGTCTATGATACTAAGGTAATTAAGCATGTAATTACAATCAAGGATGATCATAAACCTTTCAAGAAAAATTTGAGAAGAATACACCATCTACTATTGCCATTGATTGAAAAGGAGGTAACGAAGTTGTTTGATGCTAAAATTATAGTGTCCTTAAGAGTTTCCAAGTGGGTGGCTAACCTAGTGCCTGTCAGGAAAAAAAGTGGTGAGATCAGGTTGTGTGTATATTTTCATAATTTGAACAGGGTGTCTCTCAAAGATAATTATCCACTTTGTTGTGCCTCTTTTGTCACCTAAATGAGAAAAACAGAGGTGCTTACGAGCTTAGTTGGGTTACCTAAGCAAGATATCAGTAAAGGAAAGGGTTAGAGAAAGAAACATAAAAGAACAAGCTAAGAATTAAACTATCAAATAAAAGAACAACTAAACTATTGAGCATAAGGACATAAGAACAAAACAACAATAAGACTCATGTCACCAATGGCAAGAATTATATTAGTGAAAGAAAACACCAAGAAGAAAGAGGACTTTGGGTCCCTTCTTCCTCCAAGGGAGGGCTCTTGGACCCCCACAACTAAGATCTTCTTACAACTTTGAATGAAATGGTGAAATAATCCCAAGATAATCCACTCAAGAGGTGAGATGGATTGCCCAATGTAATGATGCTAGTATACTCTTGATGAGAATAGAGGATTCCCCAAGATAATAGTAGCAGCATAACCTTGCAAATGAATTCCTTGAAAATGAGGTGCACCCATGGCTTTGTTTTATAGAACCACTTTGAGGTATTGTGCAACTAGCTTGTAGTGTGAAAAGAGTCTATTTAAGGCATTTTTAAGTCTTTGACTAGCCACCCAGTTAGATTCAACCGAAATTTGGGTGTCAAATCAACTTGGAAGCTGAACCAGAAGTGGGTGGGAGGCCGACCAATCTCATAAATGCATCGTTCTCAGATGTGCGTGGATTTTAGTGACCACATTCGTGCATCGTGCACATGTGTTCTTTTCCTGCGTTTCTGAATAGTGCATGTGTGCGCGTGCCCTATGTAGTCATAGTGCACTTTAATTTTATCACTAGTTGTATAGTTTTGGACCTTTTGGAAATGATTTTGTGGTAATTTTGGTCCATGGGTGACCTCATAACTGTTTGACGATGCTGGATTCATGTAACCATTTGCAAACAAAATTTCAGTGATAATAGATGCCCCTTGATGGATGAGTTTAGGAGCATATGTATAGCCGAAATTCATCAATGTTTCTTCTACTGAGAATGTCGTTGTAAGAGAGAGCGATAGTGAGAGTATCAAGAGTGAACCGTTGGAGGGATAAGAGAACCTGTAGGACCCAACCTTCCATAAGGTGTGTAAAAATAAATTGTGTAAAAATGAGACGGGCATGCCCCATGCTCGTGTCATGTAACTAAAAAATGAATGGTGTTGTATAGTAACTGAAATGATGTGTTGATGTAGATAGCTGCAACACCCTCGGGGGAAGTCATGATAAAGGAGGAAGACAATTCTGAGGAGGAACATACTCTGAATAGTAGGAAATGACACTTGTAAGTAGTATCATGGATTTTGTAGGCATTGATATCCTAGCCAAGTTCAGAGGTCTTCAAAAAATATAAGAAATAACTGCAATAGTCGCAAAGTAAGACCCACCGTAACATGAGAAAGTGTTGAAGTCAAATGTTATGGTGGTCAATGATAGCAGGGAGCAATTGTGGTTCTCCTTGTGTCGTCCGAGACCTCTCATTGGAAAGGTAATGAGAGTAAAGATACTGTCACCCTTCTGGAAACTGTGTTGATGTCGACAAAAGGGGGATGCAACTCCAAGAAGCAAAGGGATTTGTGAAATCTACTAGGTGAGGTTAGGAACTGAAGGAGGTACATGGTCAAAGTCAAGAGATGTGGAGATTCAAGACTTCCCTTGGTTGGGGGTATATGAAAAGTATAAGTGGCCACAACCATTCAACTAGGTCGAGTGGCAGGGGGACAACAAGATGTGGGATAAGTTGTGCCAGAGGTGGGACAAAGTGGACAAACTCAGAGAGCAGAGGTGAGTGGTCAGTGGTATACTTGAAGTATATGGATGATGTCAACAGGAGTAGATGATAAGGAGTGCCCCAACCAAGGGCGACAAGGGTTGCATTTTCCAAAAAAGGGAAGAAGGTCGCCAAAGGTGACGAGAAAAAAAGATATGTACATGTTGGAATTAAAGGATTTTTACAATTTATAAAGAATAATTTGGGATGAGTGTACAAATACAGAAATGGGTGCCCCAATGTAATATGGTTGAGCTGGTGAGGGCACAATGTGCTTGGATAACTGGTGGAGGTTGGGGGCCCCATGGGTGGGTTTTTGTATGAGGTAGATGGTATGGAGGGAAATTTGTGGAGGGGAAAACTTCTTATGGATGAAATGGAGGGTTAATGATACTGTGGAGGTGCAGTCAAAATAGAACCTTGAACACATAACCTGGGAGTCCATTGGGAAAGCTAGAAAAATGAGGAGAAGGAGTATGTGGCTGATTCACGACATGATGTAAGACTATCAGGACTCCCATCCCTAAAGGGTTAAAAAATAACGTGAGTGTCAAAGTGCCAAAGGGTGCTATGAATGGGACAACTCATGTGGGGGAGAGTGCTACCGGGTGGAAGTACCCAAAATGAAATGGAGGTGTCAGTACTGCAGAGCCGAAGATGGGGGTCCTAAAGGAAAATTTCAGAGGGTGTGACTGGAGATGCAATTGAGACTTAGAGGGAATGATTACATGCTAGTGTTGATTATAGACCTGAAGGGTTGGTGCTGATGTATGATGACCAAGTACCTGCACACATGAAAAACAAAATACTCGACGTGAATAATATCTAAAGAGAATCAAACATACAAGCATTTATTTGATAATTTTGAACATGAGCATGCATACCTAGATGGGTATGAAAAAAATGGTGCCACGGGGGCTAGGGATAAAAAATGGCCCAGGGACTGTCTTGATGTACATGACGGGATGTTGATCCTGTGGTGGAAGATGGATTGAAAAATGGACACCCGGAGCTCCTGGAATAGGGTTTGTTTTGGAAGATTTGGCACACTGCGACTAATGTCTATCGGAAGTGAGGTAGTGCTGGGAAATGGTGTGTATAATGGCCATATTCTAAACATATAGCGCAAGCGAATTTGGTTCGCATCCCTTTTCTACTTGAGTTAGAGGAGGTAGTGGCAGTACTTGCTATAGTGGCGAGCAATGATGGTGTTTGATTGAGTGAAATTAGGTTACGTGACTCGACTAGAGATGGTCATTTGTTGGTTGGGTGTCCATCTTTCTCACATAGAGTGAAAGGAGGTTGGACGCATGGGGGGAGTGGAATTGTGGGCTCCTTTTTATTTTTCCTGCCCCCAGCTGTGAAAAGGAGGTTAGTGAGTGGGGGTGAAGAGGGTATGGTGGGAGTGAATATGGGAATCATCATTGGGATTCCTTCTGTTTGGGGGGAAAGGGATGGTTGAGGAACCATCTCTAGTGGATGTAAATACCAAACTGGAATTGCCAACACCATATTAGGGAGAGTAAGCATTGCAGCTACTTGGAAAGCTTGTATGCCTGGTGGAGGGTAAAAGAAGGGGATTTGAGTAATGGCTTGGGGAACTGTCTCCCAAACTGGGATATGGCCTTCAGGAGAGGTGAAATCATAAAATGGTGGAGTCAACAAGTTCACAGGAGGCTTGTGAGGGGGGAGCTCTGTGACTAGTGGGACGTTAGATATGATAGAAGCCTCCCTAGGAGGAAGGGTATCCTCCATGTCAGTTCCTTTGGACGATACGATGCATACCTAATTGGAAGGATGAAGGAGCGGTGGTGCACCATGGTAAGTTCCTAACAATGATGGGTCTTTTAAAATCCCGGGACCCATTTCGATGAGTGGGTATGCTTCATGACTAGTGTGGATGAGAGGGAGGATGTTGTCGATGTTGGCAGAAGGGTTAGGCTCATAATGTGAGACTTGGTCAATGGTAATGATCTTCCCATTATGGGGGAACATCATGGTTCGAAAGACAGAAGAGGAAACTACCTTCATAGCGTACATGTAGCTACGACCGAACAAGATATTATAATCGAGTGGGGCATCAATAACTTCAATGTCGATGAGAATGTTCTTGCCCCCAAGTTCTACAGGGAAATTTTGGAAGAGCTCTTCAGGAGAAGATGGTCATCCATCATAAGCTCGCAAGGTAATGGCAGATGGTATGAGTTCAAGGGAACCAAGTTTCTGCCATGCAGACTTGGACATAATGTATGTGGATGCACCTTCATCGATGATGCACCGATGAACTGTAATGTTCTAAATTTTCACTGGGATTTGAAAAGCGATTAGAGCAGGAAGGCGAGGTTCTCCGCTGTCGAGATCAAATGTGATGAGTTGAGTATCTGCGGGGTTCACTACCCCCAAGGTAGAAAGTAATGATTTCTGTTGAGTGAGACAAGTTTGAAGGACTTCTAAGACTAACACGGTAGCTAGGGATTGTGCTAAGTCATCGACCAAACTATAATTATGAGCCGCCCTAGCCTACGGATTGTGGACGTTCCTGCACAATGGGATGCGAGGGATGCGAAGAGGTGTTTCTTTGTTAGGGAAAGGAATCACCAATGGGTGTCCCGTTGGTGCTGGGATTGTTTCTAGGGGAATGGGAGGAGACTCAGTAGGTGCACAGTATTGATGACTACATGTTTTTAAAAGGATTTCTTCCTCACTGGTGAGGAGGATAGTGTGATCTACGGGATTGTTTGGATTGAGATATTGTCCCAACTGTGGTGTGGTAGGCTGTATATCCTGTTGGGTGTTCATCACACCCTAGTGTGGAATGGGCTTTCGCAGCACGGCTGGGGGTGGTTGTTGCACATATTTTTGTGGGGCCTGTTGAGGGATAGGTGGTGTTGGAGGATGTGGTACACTTCCTAAGTCTTTCATCTCTTTAAAATAAACGATTTGGGGGCAATGATGAGTATAATGACCGAAATCACCACAAAGGGCACAAGGGAAGGTGGTTCTAATATTATTTTTATTTCTCCCTCAACACCTATTGTTATTGCCTCCCTGGGGGTTCTGATTCCCTTGATTTTGGTTGCCCCCAGTAGGTTGGTTCTGTTGGGGGTGATTCCCACCTTGACCTGGGTTGTTATTGTTCCTATTTTTTCCTTTATTTTTGGCATTATTTGATGGATGGGTTGGATTTTCCGTATTCAGTTGTTGAAAATTTTGATATTGCTGAATGGGAGAGGGTTGAACAAAATTCACCCCAGCATGAGGGTGTCCTTGTGGTGGGGCCATGGGCAGTGGAGGACCAGGAAATGGAAAGTATGGATTCTGTGGGAGTTTTGATCTATAACGTATATAGGAAGGCATGGAACTTTTGCTAGTACTTAGAGTATAAGTTGAGATAGAGGGAGTACCAAAACTTGTTTGGATAGGTGGGTGTATTGTGGGTGCCAGCGGTGGCCCACTGATGGGTGGAGGAATAGCAACAGGGTATGGTTTTTGATAAGGGGGTGGATGATAATAAGGGGTTCCTCCATATGTCGATGGATATTGAGGTGTGCCATACATCGGTGGTTGTTGGGGTTGTGGACAGTGGTGCGTGGTATTACCAATCAATCTGTATACTGAGTGAGACATCCTGGGCTTGTCTTGGCCGAATGGCACAGGTTTTGGGAGGTCAGGAAGTACTGTATACAAGTAACTTGATTATGAATAGATGAGGTCGTATTGTTGAGACTTATTGATGGATTCTTCTTCTGATTGAGGGAAGGTGGAAGCTACATCTTTACTGAGGAGAGATACAACTGATCTGAGAAACCAGTCAAGGCATTGTTGTTTGGTGGTTTCTACTTTGCATAAACTACGTCGTCGACGCCACTCGTGAATGTGATCAACGATATGTGTGTCTGAGGTTTTCTTGAAATTAGAGAGTAGTTCAAGACCATTGTCATGGTGGATTGGTAATTGGAAGAAGGCCAAAAATGCTTTGGCCAAGGACTCAAAATTTGCATGGGACCCTGATTTTTTGTCTACATACCATTTGGCTGATGGGCTAGTGAGTGTGCGTTGAAATAATCGTAGTCGGATGGAATCATGCATAATGTTGTTGGAAGAGCACCATAAGTGGAAATTCATGACATGGTTGGCAGGGTCATCCCCTACCTTTCCTTCAAACTTGGGGATGTCTGAAGGTAGTTTGGTAGGCATTGCAAGCCATATGGGGTCGTGCAATATATGATCATTTTTTAGTTTGCTTAGATCTGGTATGTTAAGAGAGGCCAAATATGGCATCTGTAGTGGTGGTGGAAGATTAGTTCCATCCATGGTGTGAGTGGTTTGTGAACCTGACCCTTGAGGGGGACTAGGTGGGTTGGTACTTCCCCCTTGAGAGGAAGTTGGCCCCCCACTTCCATGTAAAGAAGAGCGCATGGACTGTGGACCTTGGGAATTGGACCCAAGTAAGGTGGAACCAAGCAAAGTTGATCCTAAGATAGTGGCACTTACTAGAGTGTGTGAAGGTGGTGTCGATGAGTTGGCAAGACTACTGACTCCCCCTATAATAGGAGGGAGGTTTAGCAAGCGTCTGGAATGACGGGGGTTCTATGGGTCCCCTATGATGTCCGACTAGCTGAGTGGATGTGTGAAAATTGTGGTGAGAGTAAATAAATAAACAAGAGACTTTGTTTGCAATTTTTGAACTTTACACGATATATATCTAAATCAAAATGTAATTAGAAGTGCATCATACATAAATTGTTTTTAAAAAGAAGCATATATGTGGATAAGTGGGTTTTGTCTGTGTGGGGGGATCAAAGAAAACAAATGCTTGTGTCCTAAAATATGTAACGCCCTTCCTCTCAAATAGTACTGGACCTTCCAATAGTACTCAACAGTGGGGTATGAAGTCACCGGAAGAGAAACTAGTGAAGGATGAAGTAATCAGTTATAATGAGGGGTAAAGGGGGCATATCCCGAAAGAGTTGGCGATATTTCCCAATAGCCACACAAAATCCAATCAAGGTGCAATTGCATCCCACAATTTCCACCTGGGTAGATGTTCTAAAATTTGGTCACTAGGTACCTCGGTCAAAGTGTAGCATTTAGATTTTTGGCCTAAGAAATGGGTCACAGAATGAATCTCGTCCAAGAGGTGGGTGCCTCAATGGGTGATGCACAGAACAACCGAACCTCAGCCTTCAACCCTTCACGAGTATCTCCCTTCCTTATGGTGTTAGGAACACTTGACTTGGAGGATTTAAAGTTCCCTATTTGACAAATTCTATTGTTTTGACAATGTGAGAACCAGATAACGGGGAGTTATTTGGATGCTTATCCTCGAAATCCTACCTAGACTAAAAAATTTATTTTGGCACCTCCTATGGAGGAAAACTTAGTCAATTTTTAGAAAAAATTTAGATGTGGTTGTTTGAGAGATTGGGGGTGTCAGCCAATATCATTGAAATTAAATGGGAGTGGATAGTTTTGTCAAGAAAAGGGTGGGGTGTTTCAGAATTCCTTTGGAGGAAACTTACTTTGACCTCCACGTTTCGAGAGGAAAACTATGTGAGTGATAAGTGACTTTTGTGTGTGAATGAGTGAAAAGTGTGCCAATGTTTTAATGAATTAGGTGTCACCTTGCTTCATGTGGACTTCACTTGGTCCTTACAAGTGTTGATTACCTAATTAACTAAATTCCTTTGGTACAACCTTGCGTAATTCAAAAGTCCCTAGGAAGCTAGCATGTGGACATGAGGGTCCTTTACTATTCCTTTAACTCCCTATTGTGATTTAATCTAAGAAATCTTTGAAACTATCCTAGATTGTGATCATGTGGGCATGTATGGGCCCATTACAAAACCTTTAAACTTCCCTAGTGATTTAATATAGGAAAGTAAATTTCAACACTATCCTACCTTTGTAGCGTGTGGGCATGTATGGGCCCATTACAATATTGATATGCGTTTAAAAAATAAACTAAGAGGAGTCCTGAGGGGGTTGTTGTCCTCTCCTAAAGGTTTTAGTCTTTTTAAGGGAGAGTAAATTGTCCTACAACCTTTTTCTGATTCTCAAGGTCACTTTGAAGCGCAAGAGAAGAGCATACTAAATGATTGTTATCCAACTTCTGGTCCCAATGCAAATTTTATGTGATTATAAATGATTCCAACTTATACTTTTAGTCAAAGCAAGCCATCCATGTGGAAAAATGAAATCAAAGGAGGAAATAATGATTTTAAACCCCCTAAGTGCCTATGTGTTTTGACTAATCCCTTTATATGAAGAGGGAACTAAGTGTGGTGTAGATTACAATATGCATGAAATCACTTGTAAGAAGGCTAGGGGCCTTCCCCAAATCACAAAAAGGCTTACAATGTGTATTTTTCTACACAAGTGCACGGGTCTCAGAGTAGACAGAGGTGCACTAAGCGCCTGTGTGCAAACCAAAACAATCTTTTGGGCGTAGGTGCGCAAAACAACACTGTAATTTTGGCGCACGTGCGCACGATGCGCAACTATGGGCCAATAAACCTGCGCACAACTGACACATAGCCGTGAAGAAAATTCTGGATGGAATTCTCTCATTTCAGCTTTGAATTGGATGTTTTGCAGGTCATCTTGGGCCGGTTAAGGTACCTGCAGGTTAAATAAACCAAAAGAAGAGCTAGAAAAACCCAAATGGGGTAGGAAATTGATACCTTTCCCCAGCGGATTCATCAATCCATTGTGCCTCTTTTGTCACCTAAATGAGAAAAACAGAGGTGCTTACAAGCTTAGTTGGGTTAGCTAAGAAAGACAACAGTAAAGGAAAGGGTTAGAGAAAGAAACATAAAACAAAAAGCTAAGAAATAAAATAACAACTAAATTGTTGAGCATAAGGACATAAGAACAAAAAACCAATAAGACTCATGTCACCAATGGCAAGGATTATATTAGTGAAAGAAAAAACCAAGAAGAAAGAGGACTTTGGGTCCCTTCTTCCTTCAAGGGAGGGATCTTAGACCCCCACAACTAATATCTTCTTACAACTTTGAATGAAATGGTGAAATAATCCCAAGCTAATCCACTCAAGAGGTGAGATGGATTGTCCAATGTAATGATGCTAGTATACTCTCGTTGAGAAAAGAGGATTCCCCAAGAGAATAACAACAACATAACCTTGCAAATGAATTCCTTGAAAATGAAGTGCACCCATGGCTTTGTTTTATAGCACCACTTTGAGGTATTGTGCAACCATCTTGTAGTGTGAAAAGAGTCTATTTAGGGAATTTTAAGGTGTTTGACCAGCCACCCAGTCGGATTTAGCCGAGATTTGGGTGTCAAATCAACTTGGAAGTTGAACCATAAGTGGGTGGGAGGCCGACCAATCTCATAAATGCATCGTTCTCAGATGTGTGTGGATTTTAGCGACCACAGTCGTGCATCGTGCGCATGTGCGATTTTCCTGCGTTTCTGGATTGTGCATGTGCGCGTGTGCCCTGTGTAGTCATAGTGCACTTTAATTTTATCACTGGTTGTATAGTTTTGGACCTTTTGGAAATGCCTTTGTGGTAATTTTGGTCCATGGGTGACCTCATAACTGTTTGACAATGTTGGATTCCTGTAACCATTTGCAGACGAAATTTCAGTGATAACACACTTCCTAAGATGGATCACATTCTGCAGAAGGTGGTTGGATATCATAATATATCAATGCTTGATGGTTTCTCTAGATACAACCAAATCATGGTGCATCCTGATGAGCAAGAGAAGACAAATTTTACAACACCTTGGGGCACCTTCATGTATGCCAAAATGTCTTTTGGGCTTATGAATGTAGGGACAAACTTAGAAAGGGCCATGGGCATAGAATTTTTTGATGATATAGATAAGTTTATTTTTATTTACTTAGATGATATCACTGTATTTTTAGATTCTGATGATGAACATATTAAACATCTAAGAAGGGTTTTTTCATAAATGTAGGAATTTTGGCATCTCATTGAATCCCAAAAAGTGAAATTTTGGAATGAAAGAAGGAAAATTGCATGGACAAATCATTTTAAAGAAAGGGATAAAGATATACCCCAATAGAGTGGAAGCAATTCTGAATATTGGCACACCCATGAACAAGAATGAGGTACAATCCTTCCTAGGAAAAATGATTTTTTTTAGAAGGATTATCCCTAACTTGGCTGAACTCATAAAGTATATCAAAAACATGCTCCAGAAAGGAAATGAGATAAAATGGACTCCTTAAGATAGGAAATATTTTTAATATATTAAAGTGACACTAACCAAATCTCCAGTGTTGACCAACACAAATTTTGCAAAATATTTTATCTTGTTTTCTTTTTCTTTAGAACACACCATTGTTGGTGTTTTTTTTCAAAAATATGAAAAGAACTTTGAAAGGCCCGTATCCTATTATAGCAGGATTTTGAGACACTCCCCACTGAGGTATGACATCATGGAAAATCAGGCATATGCCTTGGTGAAGGCCCTAAAGGAATGCATAACTTATATCTTGCATTCTCATGTCATTGCTTATGTGCTTAGCAGTTCTATGAAAGACATTTTGACTTAGCCTGATCCTAAAGGGAGAAGAGGAAAATGGATAGTTGTGATGTTGGAGTATGACGTCAATATCCAACCTACAAAGGTTATTAAAGGTCAGGGAATTGCAAATATGATTGCACATTCCAATTGTGATGTCTTCCAAATAAATTTTATTGTTGGCCTATCAACAAATTTAGAAGAAGAAACAGTCCCACAGGTATCCAAAAAATCCCTTGATTCTCCTTGGTATGCTGATATTATTTATGTATTAAGAAATGTACAAGTTATTCCTGAGTTAAGTAAAACCAAAGCCATATTTTTGAAGGTGAAAGAACCAAAGTTTTTCATTCTGGACCATTCTTTGTATTGGAAAGATGCAGGTGGGATCTTGCTAAATTATTTGCTGGAGGAAGAAGTGAAAAAATCTATCAATGAGTTTCACAAAGGTGACTGTGGGGAGAACCATTATTGGAAGACCACTACACACAAAATACTAAGGGCAGTCTTCTATTGGCCTAGTATTTTTTCTGATGTATACAAGGAAGTTTCAAGTTTCCATAAATTCCAAATTTTCGATGGAAAAAGAAAGTTACAACTTTTACCTTTAAATTCCATCTCTGTTGAAGCACCATTCAGGCAATGGGGCCTCGATTTTATAGGAGAAATTCATCCAGCATCCTCAGATCAACATAAGTGGATATTTATAGCCATCTAGACTACTTCACCAAATGGATTGAAGCAGTCCCCACAAGGCAATCTACTGATACTGTTATCATTCAATTTGTAGAAAGCAATATTTTGTCTAAATTTGGTTGTCCAGTCAAGATCATTAGTAACAATGCAGTAGCATTCAAGTCCAAGAAAATGGAGAAATTTTGCAGTGACTATAATATAACTCCTGGCCATTCCACAACTTATTATCCACAGGGTAATGGGTTGGATGAGTCATCCAACAAAATATTGACCAAGATTATTAAGAAGCTTATGTAGGAAAATAATAAAGTTTGGCACAAAATGATTATCTATGCACTATGGGATGATAGGATCACCACCAAAAGGTCTATTTCTACATGACCCTTTCATATTGTATATGGTACAGAGGTCATTTTTCCTACCTCATTAGTACTGTCAGTGATGAGACTATTGAAAGAAAAGGAAGTTGAACCAAATGATGCTCTAAGTAGGATAAACCAATTAATCCATGTGCGTCAAATGAGAGAACAAATATTCAACAACTCACATCTACACCAAGATAGAATGAAAATATCTTTTGATAGGCATACTAAGGAAGATGATTTCAAGGTGGATGATTTCATACTTAAATGGGATGCAAGGAATGAAGATAGAGGGAAGCATGGAAAGTTTGACCATTTTTGAATAGGACCATTCAGGATCGTTGCATACCATGGGAAAAATGCCTATTTGATGTAGGATCTCAATGGATATCTCATTGGTGGAGGACCTATGAATGGCAGGTTTCTCAAACACTATCTTGCTTAAAAAAAAATCAGTCTCTCCATTTCATTGTAAATAACCATTTTATTTTCAGATGAATCATTTCAACTCAATAATCAAAATAAAATTGAAGCCCGAAGTGAAGGCCCTAATTGTATCCTAAGCTTAGTCAA
Organism: Picea engelmannii; assembly: GCA_009831015.1. NCBI lineage: Eukaryota > Viridiplantae > Streptophyta > Pinopsida > Pinales > Pinaceae > Picea > Picea engelmannii. The sequence continues at coordinate 364,128 of ML785080.1, read as the reverse complement.
AGTTGTGTCAAGAAAAGATTGTAAATAAGTTTGTTTGTCAGTTTAGAGTCTTTTGAATCGAATAAATCCCAATGGTTAGGCATTTGGACTACTATTCTTTGCTACCTCACTAAGAGGATAGAATCCCCATTGGAGTCAGTTGTTAGCACCATGATTTTCATATCTCGAGTTAGAGGTTTTTCCAAAGTATTAAAATTCATGCCATGATCTTGGGAAAATCAAGACATTTCTAGATGAATCATAGTTAGTTTGTCAAGCTTTATGAGGTCAGTAATCAAATAAAGAATGGCTTGAAATGTCAGTAATGGGTTTATTTATAAGTTGGTTTAAAGGGTGTATTTTATTTTTCATAAAACACCATCATAAAAGAAAAGAGTCAATAGTGTAAAGTTAATCATGTTCAAGTTGTAATGCTCCACTTTCCTAAGTCTCGAATCACATTAAAAAGTGGGAAATTATGTGCTAAGGTTGAATCGAAGGTTAGGGTGAATGTCATGTCAAAAGGTATTATGGTTCATCATCACCTAATCATGAGGTTATAAAAGGAACAATCATTGCACACCATATCATTTGTACCATTGCAAACTTCAAAGGTGTACCCGTTGTGCAAGTTCGTTGTGCAAATCTTTAACTTTCCTTGAAACATCTTGTCGCTATGGATAAACACTTCCATTTTCATAATTTTGTTCCTTATCCATCTGAGCATAAATATTCTCCACCTTTTCTTTTTTATCCATATCCTCCAAGATCTTTGCTTCGTCCATAACCTCTCCAACAAGCTCCAAGGCTCTCTTCTACACAAATGTTGTGTGCTACTATTCGCTACGCAAACCCTGTGTGTTGATATTCACTATGTAAATATTTCACTCTATTTTTTGCTGCGCATTCTCCATTTGTTTCAATCATTGTTCAAGATCCTTTATTGGAGCCCATTGCAAGTTAGCCTATGGAACCAAATTTCCTTCATTTGAGATAAACTCTTGCCATCCTTATTGATGTGCCGAGATTTCTAATACTATTGACGGTTGCATTGAGTTTTCTACTATTGTTTGTTGCTACACATATTTTTCTACTAGTGTTTTTTGTTGCACCAAGTTTCATTCCGTTGATTCATTTGATGCACATATTTTTTTGTTGCTACCTATTTATGTGCACCGTGAAAAGTCACTATTCTCATTTTCTGTGCAAATTTTATTTCTCTCGTTTGTTGCATAGAGGTTAATATTCCCATTTTTTTTGTGCAAAGGTTATTACAATCTATTGTTTTACACCTCAATTTCACACAAGGTTGACATATATCGGCATCATGACAACTCCTCAATGAAAAAGAAAGAATGTAAGAAGTGGGGATGTCATGAGGTTTAAGACACATAATTTAAATTTGGTAAACACAAACCCATCGATCAGGGTGTCCTTTGAACAAGATGGATGCATGAGATTCTGTGAAAAGGTTCATGGTTATAATGTGGAGCTAACCTAGCATTATGTTCTTAACTTTGATGGTGCCAATGCAACCATTGCAGGGATCACGTTTCTAGTGTCAAAGGAGACCATATCAGCTGCTACAGAGATTCCTATGCAGGGAGAGAAGTGGTTTAAAGGTATTCCATTAGATACTTCATTTTATACTGATTTTCTCAAACTGAAATATAGAAATCAGACGATTGGTGCCACCATTCCCAGTGAATATGTTTTGGAACCTTTTGAGAAGATTTTGAAGGTAATCCGGAAATATTTTACTTGTGGGGGTAGGTTTGACAAGGTACATCAATACCAAATTAGTCTCCTGATGCATTTCACAGAGAAAATCGCCTAAACTTACCCTTCTTCCTATGTAGAATCCTGGGAAAAGTGGCAGACAATGTCCAAGCCAAAGATGGTCAGCCAAAGAGTATTCTATTACATTTTTCCTTGGTGAAGTTGTTGGTGGTTGAAGAGCTTGGAAAGTTAAACAGGGATTGGGATTCCTTCTTGAATTCAACAAACATTTCCCTGAATCCTAAAGGATATACTCCCTTGTTGCTAAGAAATCAACATTTCATAGTTCAGGGGTAAAGGGACGAGGAGTTTTTGAAAGAGGAAAAGGAAAAGAGATTGAGAATCCATCACTTGGTCGGCCAGTTTTGAAGAAAAGAAGAAAATTAAAATTCACTGATGAACTTAAAGATACATAGGTTCCCAATAAACTTCACACCATGTCATCTGCTAGGATTTTTCTCATACCCATAGTTCAAACAAAATTTGTTGAATTTGTGGCCCAGGAGATTGATGAAGAGCAAGTGAAACCAGGGGAGAAAGATGCAAATGCCAAAGAGATGCAACAACAACTCAAGAAAGATCAACATATTATATCCCAAATCTATCAGGAGAACAAAGAATTGAAAAGAAAGCTAATAGAAAGGACTCTTGAAGCATAAACACCACAAAGTAAAGTAAGTCAAAAATCTCCTACTTCATTCACATGAGGAAAAAATAACATAAAATGGTTGAATAAGAAAGTAATAGAAGCTCAAGATGATATTATCAAGATCAGGGAGGAAAAGATAATATCAAAGGAAGGGATTATGAATCATTACAAGAAATGCAGGCTAGCCATAGACACCGCATGTGCAGTCATTTATGATGCACAATCAAAGTTGAAAATGAATGCAACTTTGTTGAGGCAGGAGGGAAATTTGAAGAGACATAACTTATCATTGAGAAATAAAAACAAGACCTTACGACTACAAGTGAAAATGGATAAAGAAGATATGGACAAGATGAATGATCCCATCCTTTGATGGAAATGGGATTCACGAGAGCAACCTCAGCATGAATATTCTCTACACAAAATCACTACGTAAATGTTGTATCCAACACTTGCGTAGCATAACCAAAATTCACTACGTGAGGGTGATAGGGTTATTAAACAATGCATATGATGACTCATCAGAAGCACATGATCGAATTTTTCTCAAGGATATATGATTGTAAATTGTGTTTTAGTTATATTATGATTGGCAAATCAAGTTTTCATTTTTTGGTAAATCTTGTAGAGGTTGTTGTTCTCTTTGAAAGAAACCAGATCCATAACTCTAGGATGTAGTATTTCGACTCCTAGAAGTTAAGTGTAGCTTTAGTTTTCTATATATGTTGACCATTTTGATGTAAAGGGCGGGAATATGTATAGGCATTTTGATCTTCAATGTAATTTTATGAAATTAATAGAAATACAAATGAAGAATTCTTGAACTCCATATGTTAAATATTCTAATGGTCGTGATCTGAAGATTGTACTCTTATTTGTATGTATTCCTTGTGTACTTACTTTCATATGCACTTTTCTTGAGCCCCTACTCAAGGATTAGCACCTAATTTCGGGGGCTTCATTGGTTGGGTGGAAAAATAACCTTTCCATATGATTCCCCCCTTGTTGACATCCTACTTTTCAAGTATTGATTTGGACTAGAAGGTAGTGTTAGTTGTGGAGCCTGATTATCTTCCTGATTCAGAGGTCTTTTTTTTCAGTCTTGTTTATACCCCATGAAGAATTTACACCCATAAATAATGTACACTCTTCCATGCAAAGGAGCACACAGGGGGTTCTGGGGGCAAGAGGGCCCCTAGTGGGGGTTTGGGTAAAAATCCCCCGAAGGAAAAATTGTCTTATAAATGTATATTGTAATTTCATTGTAAATATGGACCATTCATTATAAGGTCACAGATATGACGATAGAAGTTATGTTAGGGATTATTTCCCTAGAAGGAAACCCTCTTTTATGAGGGAAATGTATTACGGCTACGTATCATTGTGAATATTGTATTCTAAGTGAGGAGATTGTGAGATAAAGAAGAGGAAGTTACAACGGGTGTGTTGTAGGTTGTGTAACTTCATTTGTTGGATAATAATAAAGGAAGGAACTAGAAATTTCTTTGGTGGATGTAGCCCACACTAGGTCAACCAAATATATCTGTGTCTCTATTGTGTTGTGTATCTTGTTTGTTTTATTTCTGCATTTGTTTTATTTTATTGCTCTGCGATCCTATTTTTCTAACAACCGGTATCATAAAGAAAGGTAACTCATAGGAAAAGAGGGTTCCTGGTTTGAGTGGGAGTAATGGAAGAAGATGGAAAGTTTAGGGTAAAGAAATTTAACGACCAAAAATGCCACTTATGAAAGATGTAGATGGAATATTATTTATATCATAAGGATCTATTCCTACCATTGGGTGGAATAGCAAAGAAGTTGACAGCCATGAAGGATGAAGAATGGGAGGTTCTTGACAGAAACAAACTAGGAACGATATGACTGATCCTGGCAACGTCGGTGGCTTTCAATATTTTGAAAGAAAATACAACGAAGGAGTTGATGGATACATTGGATAAACTGTATGAGAAACCCTTGATTTCCAATAAGGTATTTTTAATTAAGATATTATTTAATATGAAGATGTCAGAAGGTGGGTCTGTTGCAGATCATTTAAATGAATTTAATATGGTTACTAATCAACTAAGTTCTATAAAAGTGGACTTTGATGATGAGGTCAGGGCTCTTCTAATATTATGCTCATTTCCATAAAGATGGAATGGCTTGGTCATCGATGTAAGTAACTTTGTCTTTGGTTCAAACACTTTAAAATTCAATGATGTTGTTGGTGTTATCCTTAGAGAGGAAATGTGACGAAAAAGCGTAGGTGAGACATCAGGTAATGCATCGAACATGGAGAAGAGTGGAAGACAAAAGGATAGAGGAAAGGGATCAGGGAACCACGAGAATTCTAGGAATGGAAGATCCAAATCCATATTTGGAAAGATAGGGTGTTGAAATTGTGGGAATAAAGTACATTTGAAGAAATACTACAGAGCTCCAAAGAAACAAAGAGATGGACAGCAGGAGAAAAATCAGGAAGAAAATGTAACAGGTGATGTGTTACAAGATGCTTTGTTTCTTTTTGTATATAATATTTCTATTTTTGGGGTAGTAGATTCAGGGGCTTCATTTCATGCCACACCCAATATGAAACATTTTCTAGATTATGTTCAAGGTGATTTTGGACAAGTTCATTTGGGTGATGATGCACCATGAAAAATTGTTGGAATAGGAAAGGTAAAAATAAAGTAAAGCAATGGAAACCAATGGTTGTTGAAAGAGGTAAGACATGTTCTAGATCTAAGGAAAAATCTAATTTCAACATGGAAGTTGGAAAGTGAAGGTTGTATATCCATATTTACATATAAGGTGTAGAAGGTCACCAAAGGATCATTGGTGATAGAAAAAGTAGAGAAGGTAGGTACATTTTATTTATGTATTGGTAATAATGACTCTCCTATCTCTTTATCTTCTATAGGAGTGGATACAACATTGTGGCATCATATGATTGGAAACATGAGTGAGAAGGGGATGCATATACTTCACAAAAGATATTTGTTTCTAGATCTTAAACAAATTGATTTGGATTTCTGTGAGCATTATGTTTATGGAAAATAGAAGAGAGTCATATTTCTCAGAGTCTAAAAAGAAAAGAAGAGTGAAAGGTTAGAGCTTGTACATACAGATGTATGGGGACCAACTCAGGTATAATCTCTTGGTGGATCTCATTATTATGTTACTTTTATTGATGATGCAACCATAAAACTTGGGTTGATTGCATTCGACAAAAAAATGATGTTTTTGATAATTTTAAGAAATGTAAAGCTTTGATTGAGAATGAGATAGGAAAAAGTTTGAAGTGTCTTAGATCCGACAATGGAGGTGAAGATTGCAACAAGGTGTTGATGGGTGAAAATGACTGTCCATCAATTGGAAGAACACGTCTGGTTCGGGGTTGTCCAAATAACCCAAGTCGTTTGGTATAACTCGTTCTAACGGGTTTAATGCATTTGTTGACCAATCTAAAAGTCCTAGACGAAACAAATAAAATAAATAAAAGAGCTTAAATAACTAACTAATTACTAAACACTATATATATATATATATATATATATATATATATATATATATATAATGTAACTGTAGTAGTTGTATTTAAGTAGAAGATATAAGAGTCTCGTTTATTTACATGATTTACAAGATGCAAGTTTTAATCGAAACTTACTAAAATCAATGTGAAAAATGATTGCTTCTAGGAAGCAGATAAAGAAAGCACATAAAAATATTTATTGTTTTTCTTTTATAAATTTAAAGAATCTTGCAAAAAAAGTTAATGAAACATGAACATGTGGATAGTCAAAGCTGAACCATACATTCTAGTTTCAATGATATGTAAATGACAGAAAAATACAAAGACGCTATCATGTTATTGAATTAGTGAAGTGTATCCAAGCATCTGCATGAGTGGTGAACATCATACTACCATTTCCAAGAGAGAAATATGCAATAAACCTTAGGATTTTTCTAAATAAATTCAGGACATGTATTAGTAGCTTAGGTTTTAATGACAGAAAAGGAAACAAAAACATAAACCTGTGATCTCATAATTATACATGATTAAAGCAAGATAAATCTGGAAGCAATCTATTCATTTTATCATTCAATTTAAAACTCAAAGATAAATCCCATTATTTAAATCGAATATATAATCACAACATTTGTATTTTCATGAAGCAAATGATAGATGGTATTTATAATATAAACCTCCTACACATCACAGATCATTTAATCTAAAGATATCAGACCTGCACATGTAACAAGATTAAAAAAACATAAATAACAACATTATAAACAAAAGGCTAAAGCCAAAATGCATATATGTTGTTCTATTAATTTTTTGGAATCACACGTCCATTCTGTAGTCCTGGAAGAAATGTTTTGGATAATAGACTTTAAAGATTGGAAAAATTAATACATAAATGATAATAATTAACCACGTATTGATAAAAAAGACTAAAGTTATTTAAATCAATGCATAATAAATTATTCAAAGAATATGAAGATATTATAATGAAAATAAAACCATTTTACTCACAGGACAAAAGTCATTAAGAAATCTGGGATTCCATATTCTTCTTTGAAAATACTCGTCCATTCTCCCAAAGATTCCAACCATCCATTACTCCATTTGAAAAGAAATAAAAATTTTACAAAAGAAATAATATACAAAAGAGAAAGGATTAAAATCCTCCTCTCAATTTTTTGGATCTCCGGCTCTGAACTTTCTCATATATTTATACAATGAATGAATAGTCTGGGCGTCACTATTAATTTTTGCCACCTGCAATTTTCCTCGTAAAAAGACATCAATATCTCTCAAATCGTGCATTTGTTTAGGAAAATCTCTACACAAAAGGTAAATGGGTCCCTTTTGGATTTGAGTTTTCAACCGTTTCTTCAAATTCTGCATGGTTTGGCTACAATCAGTTCTGCAAAATCGTCTATCTGATCTTGACTCCTTTCCAAATTTTATCTATTGTTGCTCATAAAATTATTTGTAGCAATCCAAAATTATTTTTGGATCAATCATCTTGAACGTATTTGGATAATAAAATCAAGCCCTGATCATATCCGTATCAAATATTTGATAATAGAAACCTGTGAAACAAAAAGAAACCTAAAGTAATAACCTAAAAATTGTGAATAAAACAAAATCTAGAAAAATAAAAAATGAATTTAAACTAACTATAACTTATAAACAAACATTGTTTATAATTTGATTTCAAATATGATCTTTAAATTCTAGAATCTTCAAGTTAATGGAAAAGAGAAAAATATTAATTTTGGTTTTTTACAAAATCAAATAAATGATAGATATTTCTTTTATTATTATTATTTTGAATTGAGATGCAAAATGAAAAAAGAATTTAATTAATTAATATCACCAAATGATTTCATGAAAATGAGAAACCAACCAAGATATTATTTGATGAAGTATTGAACCCATTATTCAAAATAGTCAAATTTTCTAATGAGCAAAAGAAAGAACACATAATCATAATTTAAACGAAAGTAAACAGTTGATAAAAATTAACGTTTTTTGTTTAAATTGAGATTTCTATGCTCGTTTCTAAAATTTGACATATACTCTTGTAATGAATGTCTCATACTATAGTGAATGTATTAAGTTTGTCTCAAATCAAGCCAAGGTATGGAACTATTTGAAAAGGTTGATTTTGTAGCTCATTATAATTATCAAGATTCTAATGGGGGCCCTTTAAATTTTGTAAACAATTAGGGGGAGTTGTTGGGGCCCAACAAATGGCGACTTACTAGGTGAAGCAATTATCTCTGATCTAGTAATATTTCATCTTAGGAAGAAAAGAATAAGACTGACAAAAGGATTTAAGCTCCCTGAAATAAATTCACTCTGAGACCATATAGTATTAGGATAAGATCAATGTTATAACCAAACAATAGAATTTTCTTTGCAGAAGATTATGACCTGAAATAATGCCTTAATCAAAGAGTCACGATGTTTATAAAAGAACTTCAATACCATTGACAGAGCCACTGTTACCAGCAGACATCCATAGCCTCGACGGGGATGTCATTTAACCCACTCAAATTCTTTAATCCCATCCAATAGTTGTATCCAGATGATGTATACTTCCATAAAAGTTAATTTAAAAAAATATACCTACTACCTATTGACCCGACATTGCTTCATTGCCAGCAAGCCTGTTCAGTACCCCGACGAAGTTGTCTTGGTATCATGTGTGCATTTACCCATTTCCAGCGAGCTTGTTCAGTACCCCGACGGGTTTACACACACTTCCCACACATAAGTGCTTTCAACCCTCCTATGCCACTTTTAAATAATAATACAATCATAGATTTCTTGATGACAAAGAGAGCAGGGTGATACTGGAGGTTAATTGCAATACATGTGAATAGTTAATCATGTTATTTATTTTCTTTCAAAACTGGAAGTTTTATCATGGTTTAGAGATTTTAGATTTCATTTAACAAATCATCTAGAGAATGGGGAAGCACTTAAAAGTGATTCCTTAAGAATATGGACAGCGTAAAAAGTTTAAAGATCATCATAATTCTCAAAGATTCAAACCATATCTTTGGTGTAATACTCTGACAAAGACAATTTGAGGACAAAATGAAAGTGACAATTGACTTAAAAATCAATTGTCTGAGCTATATCTTAATATCAAGACCTCTTTGAACTTATTTCAATTTGCTTTAAAAACACAAGTCTTAAAATAAATGCCTCCTTCGACAATAGCTCTTTGATCATAAATATATTCATTCAAAAAGACAGATAAAAAGGAAAGTCATTCAAAGAAATCAAAGAAAACAAAAAACAAACAACAAACCAAATCAAATTTTATTAATGGGATTCAAAATCAGAAGCACACAAAATCAAAAAAACAAAAGAAAACTTTTTAGGAAATGATTTTGGCCAAAGATAAGCTTGAGTTTTTGTATCCACTATTATCTCACTGTAAAATAAAGGAAAAACTAAATCATATAAAATATCATATGCGAGCAAGTTCTTTTCTTAATATAGTGATGCATAAAATGTTACTTTGACCAAGCATTATTATTAAAAATAAAAGAGACTAAAAGTAGAAAAATCCTTATTAAGATGAGTGCAGTCCTACTCATGGAACCTTGGGTCAGGGTTCAGTTGATAGTTCAAAATTACGTATCTCTTTACTTTCCATTTAAAATTTTCATGATGATACTACATTTTCGAAAAGAAATATTTAATGAAAAACAGAGAGAAAAATATTTAAAGTGGACTTCCCCGACAACATTCATATTATGGTTCTCTTGGTGTGCCCACTTGTGTTCATAACTGTATTATTACACAAAGAAATATTTATAAGTAAAACTAAAGGAAAACCTACTCCTGAACCTACACTAACTACTAAATAGACCAAAACGCTAAGTAAAATCGTATTTCCAATGTAGCCACAAGAGCATATTCAATCTTGCACGACATAGAAGATTGAAAATCAGAATAAAAGAATGTAGTATTTGTAGATGAAAAATAAATATCTCATTCTTACCTCCTATATATTCTTTTAAAAACAAAACAAGCACGACCTTACCATTCTTTTGAAACTTCTTGATGTATGAATCCTCCAACCATTCTGCAATCTGGTCGTGATATGGGTCATAATGGCATGGAAGAACATAAATAAGTTTGGAAAACTTGTCAATATTATGGGGACCTGACATAACCATCTGCCAAAGACGAAATGCCCCATCCTCCTGACAATTCTCCAAGTGTTCATCAATTTCTTCATAAGGAGGATCTAAAAAAATCATGTGATGCTTACTTCCTAGATATTTAGGTAGAAATAAAGCAAGCACAACTTTATCTTTATTATGAAGATTTTTTAGATACGAATATTCAAGCCATTCTAAGATCATGTCATAAAAATTAGGACGCAAACTATGACTTTGATGAAATGGATATATCAATGGAGAACACATCATAAGAGGATTCATGACATCAGTTAGTTATTGGTTTGAACACTTCCTTTGATGAGATTGATAGTTTCAAAATGTGAAGCATAAACATTAAAATTTGAACTGATCAAAGAACGAATATGCAATGTAGAATATTTGATCTCCATAAGGACGAGTGCATTGTCTTTTTCAAAAATAAATCATGTAAAATCATCTTGCAACATGTCATTTTTCCATTCGAGTGATGAAATTGAAAGAGCATCAAATCCGACTTGATAAGTGTTGTGTTTGGAATTAGTTTCACCAAATTTTTGCATATCGAAAAGATTGGATTGTGGTGGCAAAGAGTAATATACCATGGGTAAAGTATCAAATCCACCATAATCTAAGAAGAGATCAGGATATAAAGAGTAAAAGGAATCAGAAATAAGCACATGAAAAGAATATCTTGAGATATGATATTTAACAATGGTATTCTCAAGACATTCCTCTTCATTTTCCTTAAAACTTTCACTCTGTTTTGGTGATAAATTCTTCAACATAATATAATGATCTAAAGTTGCCTCAATAGATAAATCAAAACTTTCATGAAAAATATTTGATCTTTCATGTTGATAAGGTACGATTTGTACATGAGGGTTTAAGGTTACTTCTTTCAATTGCAGATCTACATCTCTAATCAGTTTCATTGGAATGTTAGAGTTCTTAAGATCATTTTCATCACCTAAGTCTTCTTCAATAACCGAATTTAAATACTGATTAGAGAAAGAGTTAGGAGAACGAGGACATTCACCTTGACCCAACATCAAATCTTCTTCCACGATGGTCATGGACTAAAAATACAATGATTCAGAGGAAAAACCAATTTGATTGTCAGTAAGAACATTTTCAATAGATTCTAGCTCCATTGCTTGTTCAACATTTTCGGATGGATCCCTCTCATCCTGTGAACACAATTCTTGTTGCAATTGAGTGATAGTATTTGTAACTGCTTCATCATTTTCTATTGAATATGACTGGATGGAAGCATCATAGAGGAGATTTAATACAAATGACATGTCATCAAGATTAAATTTACAAAGAACATGATGGATTCTTGTCGAAAAACCTTTTGAAGATGAATCATCATTGATTAGCAAAGTCTGAAATTCTTCACATAATTGATTGTAATCATTGATTTCAAAAGCATCTAAAAATTCATCTACAAACTGAAACCAATAAAAAATGTGATATGCTGGAAAAGACTCAAACAAATGTTTAATCCGACCCCTGAAAGTGAAAGCAAACAACTTGCAGAAAACCTTTAAATCAGAAATATCATGCATGATGCATTTACACCAAAACTTGTTAATATGGTCTTTTGTAAATACATTCCCCCCACCATCAAAGGTGAGTTTGGACAATAGAGAGACTGTCTTGTTGGGAATATTAGGTAATGAGAAGTGGAAAGCATGTTCCAACACAGTGATTTGGGGAGCCATGGGAAATTAATTAAATTCGAAACAAGGACTCCTATAAGGCCAGCTTGTCAGTCTGGCCCTCCTTCTAGCACCATTTCAAGATGACACAAAATAAGGATTTATAAATTTGGAATTATGAAAGGCTAAGGGGTGAAACATTTAATCATTAAATTTACTCGGCCCTCCTTCTAGCACCATTTGTTGACGGGAAAATTTGACATGCCATCAATTGGAAGAACGAGTCTGGTCCAAGTTTTTCTAAATAACCCAAGCCGTTTGGTATAACTCGTTCTGATGGGTTTAATAGCTCCATTGGCCAATCTAAAAGTCCTAGAAGAAACAAATAAAAGAGCTGAAATAACTAACTAATTACAAAATACTATGTGTGTGTGTGTGTGTGTGTGTGTGTGTGTGTGTGTGTGTAGTTGTATTTAAGCAGAAGATATAAGTCCTGTTTATTTAAATGATTTACAAGCTGCAAGTTTTAATCAAAACTTACGAAAATCGATGTGAAAAATGATTGCTTCTAGGAAGTAGATAAAGAAAGCACATAAAAATATTTATTGTTTTTCTTTTATAAATTTAAAGAATATTGCAAAAAAAATTAATGAAACATGAACATGTGGATAATCAAAGTTGAACCATACATTCTAGTTTCAATGATATGTAAATGAAAAAAAAATACAAAGAAACTATCCTATATGTGAATTAGTGAAGTATATCCAAGCATCTGCATGAGTGATGAACATCAGACTGCCATGTCTAAGAGAGAAATCTGCAATAAACCTTATGAATGTTCTAAATAAATTCAGAACATGTATTGACAACTTAGGTTTTAATGATAGAAAAGGAAACAAAAACATAAACCTGTGATCTCATAATTATACATGATTACAACAAGATAAATCTGGAAGTAATCTGTTCATTTTATCATTCAACTTAAAACTCAAAGATAAATCTCATTATTTAAATCGAAGATATAATCACAGCATTTATATTTTGATGAAGCAAATGATAGATGGTATTTATAATATAAACCTCCTACACATCACAGATCATTTAATCTAAAGATATCAAACCTGCACATGTAACACGATTAAAAAAACATAAATAACAACATTATAAACAAAAGGCTAAAGCCAAAATGCATATATTTCGTTCTATTATTTTTTTGGAATCACGTGTCCATTCTGTAGTCCTGGAAGAAATGTTTTGGATAATAGACTTTAAAGATTGGAAAAATTAATACATAAATGATTATAACTAAGCATGTATTGATAAAAAATACTAAAGCTATTTAAATCAATGCATAATAAATTATTCAAAGAATATTAAGATATTATAATAAAAATAAAATCATTTTACTCACAGAACAAAAGCCATTAAGAAACCTGGAATTCTGTATTCTTCTTTGAAAATACTCGTCCATTCTCCCAAAGATTCCAGCCATCCATTACTCCATTTGAAAAAGAAATAAAAAGTTTACAAAAGAAATAATATATAAAAGAGAAATGATTAAAATCCTCCTCTCAATTTCTTGGATCTCCAGCTCTAAACTTTTTCATATATTTATATAATGAATGAACAGTTTGGGCGTCACTATTGATTTTCGCCACCTGAAATTTACCTCTTAAAAAGACATCAATATCTCTCAAATCGTGCATTGTTTTAGGAAAATCTCTACGCAAAAGGTAAATGGGTCCATTTTGGTTATGGGTTTTCAGTCGTTTCTTCAAATTCTTCACGGTTTGGCTGCAATCAGCTCTACAAAATCGTCTTTCTAATCTTGACGCCTTTCCAAATTTTATCTGTTGTTGCTCATAAAATTATTTGTAGCAATCCAAAATTATTTTTGGATCAATCATATTGAACATATTTGGTTAATAAAATCAAGACATGATCAGATCCGTATCAAATATTTGATAATAGAAACCTGTGAAACAAAAAGAAACCTAAATTAATAATCTAAAAATTAATAACCTAAAAATTGTGAATAAAACAAAATCTAGAAAAATAAAAAATGAATTTAAACTAACTATAACTTATAAACAAACATTGTTTATAATTTGATTTCAAATATTATTTTAAAATTCTAGAAGCTTCAAGTTAATGGAGAAGAGAAAAATATTAATTTTGGTTTTTTACAAAATCAAACAAATGATAGATAATTCTTTTATTATTATTATTTTGAATTGAGATGCAAAATGAAAAAAGAATTTAATTAATTAATATCACCAAATGATTTCATGAAAATGAGAAACCAACCAAGATATTATTTGACAAAGTATTGAACCCATTATTCAAAATAGTCAAACTTGCTAATGAGCAAAAGAAAGAACACATAATAATAATTTAAACGAAAGTAAACAGTTGATAAAAATTAACGTTTTTGTTTAAATTGAGATTTCTATGCTCGTTTCTAAATTTTGACATATACACTTGTAATGAATGTCTCATACTATATTGAATGTCTTAATTTTGTCTCAAAGAAAGACAAGGTATGGAACTATTTGAAAAGGTTGATTCTGTAGCTCATTATAATTATCAAGATTCTAATGGGGGCCCTTTAAATTTGTAAAAATTTAGGGGGAGTTGTTGGGGCCCAACACAAGGATTTTATGATTACTGTTCATACCATGGGATTCGTAGAGAGAAGGGAGCTATAGGAACACCACAAGAAAATGGCGTGTCAGAAAGGATGAACAGGACAATCATGAAGCATGTAAGCAGCATGATATTGCATGTTGGTTTGCCCTTACATTTCTGGGTAGATGTTTTAGATATTGTCGTTTACTTAAGAAATAGATGACCTTCAAGCTATTTGGATGGTATAATTCTAGAGGAGGCATGGAAAGGTAAAAGGGTAAACTATTCATTTTTGAAGACTTTCGGTTGTAAATGATTTTTCCATATTGATAAAGAAAATAGAACAAAGATTGAGGCAAAATCTAAGAAGTGTACCTTTATTAGATGCAATGTTAATGATTTTGGTTATCACTTATGGGATTATGAAAATAAAAAAATAATTAGGAGTAGAGATGTCATATTCAATGAGAAGGTCATGTACAAAAATCAGTTGCAGGGAAAGAAACAGGAACAAGAAAAATCAGAATACATAGTGCTTGATGAGATCACTGAAAAAGAAATTCCAAAGGTATGAGAAAATCAAATTCACAACAATAGGATCAACAGGTACCTCAAATTCCTGCAATTGTTGTTAGAAGATCTACCAGGTTAAGTAGACCCCATGAACAATAATCTCCTTCATTGTGTTATTTATTGTTGATCGATTTTGGTGAACTTGAATGTTATGAAGAGGCAATGTATGTAGACACCAAAAAGAAGTGGGAGCAAGGCATGAAAGAAGAAATGGATTTGTTGGTAAATAACCAGACTTGGGACTTGGTTCGGTTTCCTGTAGGAAAAATACCATTGTAGAATAAATGGTTTTACAAGTTGAAGGAAGAAGATGGAGCAAAAAAAAAGGGATAAGGCTAGACTTGTTGTAAAGGGGTTTATACAAAATAAAGGTATATATTTTGATGAAATGTTTTCTCCTTTTGTTAAAATGAATTCAATTAGGACTATTTTAAGTTGTGTGGTAGTAAAACATTTTCATCTTGAACAGTTAGATGTAAAAACAACTTTTTCCCATGTGGATTTGGAGCAAGAGATTTATATGCAGCAACCATAGGGGTATGAGGTCAAAGGGAAGGAGAATTTGGTATGCATTTTGAATAAGAGATTGTATTCCCTAAAGAAAACTCCAAGGAAATGGTATTTGAAGTTTGACAGGTTTATGACAGAACAAGGTTATAGTAGATGTCATTTTGATCACTGTGTTTATTTTAAAAAGATATAAAATGGAAGATATATTATCTTTCTATTGTATGTAGATAACATGCTTGTTGCAGGGTCTAATATGCAGGATATAAATTTTCTCAAGAAAAAATTAACTAATTCATTTGCAATGAAGGATTTGGGTGCTGGAAAAAATATCTTTGGTATGAGAATCACAAGAGATGGGAAAAATCACAAATTGACATTGTCTCAGGGTGAGTACATAAAGAATGTGTTGGAGAGGTTTAGACTGCAAAATGAAAAACCAATTAGTACACCTTTGTCCAGCCATTTCAAATTAACTAAGGAAATGTTTCACAAGAAACAAGAGGAGATAGAATACATGTCCAGGGTCCCTTATTCATCAGTAGTTAGTAGCTTGATGTGTTCGATGGTTTGCATAAGACTGTATATTGTACAAGCACTGGGAATTGTGAGAAAGTATATGAAAAATCTAGGTAAAGAAGATTGGGATGCAATAAAGTGGACTCTTGGGTATTTGAGAGGTACTTCTACTCATGCATTATGTTTTGGAGGTTCAGATAGTGCTCTATAAGGATATGTTGATTGAGATATGGCAAGTGATAAAAATAGAATGAGGAGAACCACAGGGTATGTTTTTACTATAGGTGGAACAACAATAGTTGGATTTTGAAACTGCAAAAGGTTGTTGCACTTTCAACAACAGAGGCATAGTATGTTCCTGCTATAGAGGCTAGTAAAGAAATGATTTGGTTACAGAGGTTTATTGATGAATTGGGAAAGAAGTAGGATAATAATGGGTTGTACTGTGATAGTGAGAGTGTCATTCATATTGCAAAGAACTCATCCTTCCATTCGAAGACTAAGCATATATATATATCAGGTACCATTTCATATGATCCATCTTGGAATATGGACATTTGAATTTGGAAAAGATACACACTAGCCAAAATCCTACACACATGTTAACTAAGAGGGTAACCAGGGAGAAACTAAGTTCCTACTTAGTTTTAGTTAGTCTTCAAGCATGAATATGAAGATGAGAAATTTTCCAGGTCCAAGAAGGATCATAGTCCAGCATATACAACAACAGTGGAGTTGTTGAGATCAATATCCAAGTGAGATATTGTTGGTTGTGGAGCCTAATTATCTTCCTAATTCAGAGGTTTTTTTTTCCAGCCATGTTTAAACCCCATGAATACTTTACACCCTGAAATAATGTACATTCTTCCACGTGGGGGAGTGCAGAGGGGGGTCTGGCGGCAAGCGGGCCCCCGAAGGAAAATTTTCCTTGTAAATGTATATTGTAATCTCATTGTAAATCTAGACAGTTCATTATACAGTCATAGATCTGACGGTAGAAGTTATGTTAGGGATTTTTTCCCTATAAGAAAACCGCCTTTTATGAGGGAAATGTATTGCAACTATGTATCATTGTGAATATTGTATTCTAAGTGAGGATACTATGAGAGAAAGAAGAGGAAGTTACAATGGGTGTGTTGTAGGTTATGTCCCTTCATTTGCTGGAAAATAATAAAGGAAGGACCTGACAATTTATCTGGTTGACGTAGCCCACACTAGGTGAGCCACTTATATTTGTGTCTCTATTGTATTATGTATCTTCTGTGTTTTATTTCTGCATTTGATTTATTTTATTTCTTTGTGATCCTGTTTTTCTAATAGGTAGTCATCGACAAGGTGAAAGACATATTTTATCTACTATTACTTAGACATGGTTGATTTACTTAATTTCTTAGCCATGATTGAGTTACTTGATTGATTTATATATTATATATTATATAAATTATAATGTATTATCTATTATATTATATACATAATATAATATAATACAATATACATGATATAAATTAAATATTATATTATATATTATATATAATTTATAAATTATAATATATATATTATATTATATATAAATATAATAAACACAAAAACAAAAACAAAACAAAAAAACAAATATAACAAAAAAAAACAAAAAAAAAAACTTACATTTCAAATTAACAAACATTTCAAACATTTCAACCTGCACGCAAGGAGGAGTAGCAAACATTTCAACCTACACATGAGGAGAAAAAGTTCAATTCTAGGGCACGCTAGAGAGAGGAGGGCACACCACTTCAAACTTTTGTGTGAGGAGGAGGTTGAGGGCACACTAGAAAGAGGAGGGCATGCAAGGAGAAGGAGAGGAGGGAACACCAGAGACAGGAGGTCACGCCAGAGAGGAGGGCACGATAAAGAAGAAGATCAAGAGCACACCATGAGAACTAACAATTCAATAGTCAATTAAACATGGTTTTAAGTCTCCCTACCAAGACTTGACAATTCTCATTTTTTGTGTCTTTAATTCTCACATGGATGGTTTTAAGAAACTATGAGTTGAGGTCCCATGTTCATTTTTGTTTCCCAAATTTTATTTACATTTTTACTGTGATTGGCACAATGGTGGAATTATTTTGTGTTCTCATCTCTATTGAGAGCCATATTTCTCTTATTTTAAGTCTTCTGGTATTTTCCTCATCAACAACCAACTTCCTTTTTTTTTCTCTTCCAATTCCCTAATTTAACCCTCAAGAAAATTATTGGAAACCCATCTATCTCAGTAAAATTAGGGCCTCAACTTTGATTTCAACAAAATATAGTTTTATATCACCCTGAACCTTTTTTTGATGGGACCAAGTTGTAATTACCTTCTTTATGGACTTCAAATTTGATTCGAATTTAATACTTGTTGGTTCCCTAAGAGTGGCATCACAAAATATTCCTCCTCCAATTTGGAGTGAGTTGTATGGACTCAATATCAACTAGCCCAACATCTTCCATTTTCCTTTTGAAAAAAATCAAACAAAGGATCTGGGTGTGCTACATTCCTTTAAATCTCCACTCTACTTAAAGTGAAATTCAAACCCCCTCCTAGAACTATGATCCCTTGCTTCAAAATTCTTGATCATCGAGAGCTTGCCAAAAAGACTATGTATATTCATAGGGTCCATATATATTCAAAAGTATGAACAAATCCCCTAGTTCCTAGGAGAATTGGTCCACACCTATACCATAGTCAAGTAAAATAGATCTAAATAGAATTAAATATATTTTCCTCCACCTAGTAATAATCCCCCTAATCTGTCTATTGAATCAATGAAGATAAATCCAAACCCCCTAATAGCTAATCCAGTTTACTTGATATCCTTTCCCCATCACCCATTGTTTCCTAATTTATAATAATAATACTAATTAATGGTAGCTACCTCACCTAAACTCAAATAACAACAAGAAAAATAGGGTGTTCTCGAACCCATCATTTCCCTTCATGTAGACATATCTATCTAGAGTGAGGTATGTATTCCCTCCCCCCCTCTTAAACACACAATTTTTCCATTAGAGGAAAAAAATGATAAGTTCAATGAATATGTACTTCAATTATAAATTAAACCATATATTAATATTAATTTAATACAATATAGTATATTCGACGAGGATTTCAATTGAAAAATGTACAATGATAGGTGTCTTTAACAACCAGACCCCATTCTACTCACATTCCATTGCTATGGAGAATTGATGCCATAATATTTCAAACATCGAGTAGTACTC